>JAJEJO010005158.1:34697-66300 GCA_020662805.1 Glaucomys volans | reverse complement strand
AATTGAATCTTGATCACTGGTCACAGTGAGAGTTGCCAGTCTTTCTGTGAGTTAGAGTTGCTTCGTATTTTCCAAAGGCTTGGATAACAAGCTACGAGATATATGGGGGTAGGGGGGTTGCTGGAGACAAAAGTATTGAACTTGGCATTAGGGTGGGTTGTCAAGGGTGGCTGTTTTCCTTCTCCACTGGTAATCAAGAAGGGACAGTTAGGCTGCTTGGCCTTATGTGGGTTATTGAGGTGAGGAGCTTGGAGCACAGAAGATTGAAGCATGCTAATGCAGTTTGGAGGTGTTAGAAAACTGTTTTTGTAAAGGGTCCCATAGTAAATAACTTGAGTTTTTGGATCAAGAAGAAAAATTAAGGATATTATGTACATAATTATATAACAAGAGAAAAAGCTAATTTCTATATATTTTAATTGAAAAAAATTGAAACTTTTTGAACCCTGAATTTAAATTTTACATAATTTTTACAAATCATAAAATACATTCTTCTTTTGATTTTTTTTAATCAATGTTTAGAAAAAATAGAATCTAGTCTTAGCTCCTGGACATACAAAAACAGATGGTGGACTGGATTTGGCTGTGGGCTGCCATTTCCTGATTCCTGGCTTCAGCATCATCCCTTCAGCCTGTGACTGTTTCCCTCGGTCACCAGCCCTGGTGGTGTTCCTTAAAAGGTGTTTTCCATGGAGGCTGGGCCATTTTATCTTTCCCCCAGCAGTGTTCCAATTTACCGGCTTTCTAAAGATCTTAGATGACTATTTCCTAATGTTGGGGTCTTTCCTGCAGGTTCTGCAAAAATACAACTGATTAGTTGGTAACAGAGTCAAGATCTAAAAGCTGAGTGGGGAAACACCCTCCGGCTGAAAACGAGTGGAGCCCTGAGACCTTCAATGTGCCTGTCCCTGCAGCCCTCACAGGAGCCCGGGCTTCAGTGCAATGGGGAATCACAGGCTCCTCATGTGTCCTGTCTCCTAGACATTTCGGGTAAGAACATCCTGTGTGGTATCTCTACTTTCCTCCACTTACAAATCAGATGAATGAAGAAAAAATGAGTCCGGATCTCATTGGCAGGTAGGAAGGAGAGGAAAGAAGCCAGATTCCAGGGAACCATTTAATGATCAGAATTGGGGGCTTCTATCAAGGGTTGTATGTTTTCTTTCATATGTGGAAGCAAGAAAGAAAAATAGAAAAGAAAGGTGTGTGGGGTGGGGATCACATCAAAAGCAAAGGGAGATAAGTAGAATAGAGGAAGGGGACCAGAACATGGGAGGAGGGGAGAGAGGAGGAAGTGCTGGGAAGAGATCTCAGCCAAATTATATTGTTACATTGTGTGCATGTACTAATATGTAATAACAAATTCCACCATTATGTACACTTACAATGCACCAATAAAAAAGAGAAAAAGAAAAAAATGAGGGTTTCTTTATGTAGAAACCAGAGGCTAGAGAATCCCCTGGGATAGGACAATGAACCAGCACTGCACAGCAGGGATAGATACGGGGCAAAGACCAAGTTGGGCCCAGTCTGGAGTTAGGTGATGTGCAGAGGCATGGGCAGGCTGAAAGTCTGAAAGCAGCAATTACAGCTCAGCTTCAAAGCATGAGTCTGAGGAGCAGGACCAGATTGGTGAGTGACAGACAGAATAGGCAGGGTCTTGGCAGCTCTAGAGGCAGGCTCACAGGCCTTCACATTCAACCCTGTCAGTCCAGCCTCCAAAGCCTGTTGCTCCCCCCCCTCAGACTAAATGCCAGCAATTAAAACACACACACACACACACACACACACACAGACACACACACACACTCATGCTCACTCAGTTCTAGGTCACTGAACATGGTATATCCTCTCTTTACATCTTTCTATCATTTGCACATGATGTTTTCATCAGCCTGAAAATTTATACTACTCTTTGCTCCACCTCCAGAAAACTATTTTTCTTCAAGTCCCACCTCATGACTCCCTGAAGAAGCCTTCCCAGTACTCTGATGTGCTCCTTCCCCCATGCCCTTGCCCAGAGGCACTGTGCCCAGGATGACCTTCATCTTATTGTCTGGCCCCTGAGTGGTGAACAAGGCCAGGGCAGAAAAATAGCTTTTTCACAATTGTGGTCCCAGCTTGTCACAGAAGGTGCTTAGTACCCTAGGAGATAAAAGCCTATTTTACAGCAAGTCTGGCTCCTGGGGAACTGGACAGGGATTCAGTTATTGAGTCTGGGGTCCCAGGAGGAGCTTTTCCAAAGCAGCTTATTCCTCAAAAATAGAAAGGTTCTCAAAAGTGGGGTTTCTTAAAAAAAAAAAAAATGAAAAAGTCAGACACTTGATCCAGTGATTTCAATCCTAGCCATGTATGTATCCAAGAGAAATGAAAACATGTCCACACAAAAACTTTCACAGGTGTTTATTGATGCCAAATATTTATAATAGCCCCAAAGTCCCAAAGTGGAAGCAACCTTAATGTCCATCAACTGATAAATGGCATGTCCACAAAAAGGAATGAAGTTCTGATGGTCCTTGGAAACATTATGTTAAATGAATGAAGACAGGTGCAAAAGGCCACATATTATATGATTCCATTTGTACGAAATAACCAGAACAGGCAAATCCATGGAAGCAGTAGGAAGATTTGCTGCTGCCAGGAGCTGGGAGGGGAGGGGAAAGGGGAGTGGGTACCTAATGGGTACAAGATTTCCTTTTGGAGTAAACATGTTCTGAAATAGCAGTGATGGTTGCACAACTCTGTAAATGTATTAGAAGCCACTGAACTGTACGGTTTTAAAATGGTGAATTTTATGTTATGTGAGTTTTACCTCAATCATAATAAATCAAAAAAGAGAGTGAGGTCAGCTTTCAGCTTTTGGTGCATAAAGAGCCCATGGTACAGCAGTAATGCTTCTGATGGCCTTGCCTGCTGGCTCTTTCAGTTCCTGAAGGGTGGTGGACCTGAGTCCAGATAGGGCCTCTCTCCAGAAGAGGACAAAATGCAGAACTGGACTTCCTCCAATTCCCAGAGCAGCCAGTAACTTCTGTCCCATGACACCACCGAGACAGATATTTTTGTAGTTCATTTGTTATTCTGATGGGTTTCCATGTTGGCATTCAGTATGTGCTTGTCTGCTGGATCTGGAGGCCCAGGACTAGCCAGGGCAGGGGCTCCAGGCCCCCGAAGGGAAACATCTCTCCTCCTTTGCATCACCAGTCCCTCCAGTCATCTGCACAGCCTCTCCAGGCCCACAGTAGAACCAACCACATCCTCACACATTCCAAGGACATTACTTCAGGCTTTTATTTCAGACACTGTCCTAAACTCGGAGTTTCCAAGTATAAACAAGATACAGTCCCTGCTCTCCAGGAATGAGTGGGCAAGGCAGAAAAGTAAGTGTGCAACACTAGTGTGAGTTCATTGGAAGAAGGGCTGAAGAAGGGATGCATGAGCTGGATGTGGAGGTACAAGTAAGAGATCATCAGGGAGACAAGGCAGAGAGAACTTTCAAAGTGCAGGGCACATGAAATAGCCTGGAACCTTGAGAAAAAGAGTTGAGAATGGGGATTGGGGGTGGTAAGTGGATGAACAGATAAAGCTAGGTAGGGGCAAGTCTTAGAATGCCTTGTTCACCATCCTTGATAGTGGAGGGAAGCTAGTCAAGGATTTTCAGAAGGGAAGTTCCTTTATCAGATTTGCATGTGGAGGGGGATGGTAGCAAAATAGAGGGTGGATTGGAGAGGTGGTTGGAGAGGAAATCAACCAGGAGGCTACTGCAATGGTCTCTGCAAAAGATGATGAGAGCTGGATGAAGTTCTTTGGTGGTGGGGATGGAGGGCACAGAGATAGAACTGACTGGGTCAGGATGCTGAGTAGCTGTGGATGGTGCAGTAGGGTGAGATACAAGGAACAGAGAGCATCCCCGTGAGACTCTGGATTCCTTGTTTGAATAGAGCATCATTAGGTGAGAAGAGGAACAGATTTGGAAGAAAGATAACAAGCTGTGTTTGGGGCAGGATGAGCTGAGAGCCTAAGACATGTTCAAGGATTGGGGCCGGGGTTTAGGGTACATCTCTAAACATGATGGGATCCCTGTGCCTATACCCTATTTCTCCCCAGGAGTTCAGTGTTGAGAGCCATTACCAGGAAGTTGCTGGTGCCTGCTCCTGTCAAGGTCACTCAGGCTTCAACTCTTTCCCCCTGTTGGCATGCAATTTCATGCTTTTCACTTCTCCCTTTTAATGGGAATTCATAAAGTGATCTTCGCCCTCCAGTGGGGATTGAGATTTTTTTCTCTCTCTCAGCTCTGACACCTGCTACGTTTGGCTCACTGTGAAGTCTGTGTGACCGGGTGGCATGCCTCTGGCAGTGCTAAACAGGGGTGCAGGAAGACCTGGAGAGATGTCAGGAATGAGGTGTTAAAAGTGACTCAACAGCAGGGAGCTAGTAAAGACACACTGCATATGCCCCATGCACATGTGCCCCAATGTCTTTGTAGTGCTTCAGATTGAAGTTGTCACTTCTGTCTCTGGAATACAAGGTTCTGCAGCTCTGAGGTCCACCCCTTCCCTCCAGCTCACCTTTTGGCATGTCTTATTCTGCAGGCTACTCCTGATATGGGTCTCACTGGGATAAAGTTAAGGTGTCAATAGGCCATGTTCCTCTCAAAGGATCTAGGAGAATATCTGTTTTCTTGACTTTTTCAGTTTCTAGAAGCTGCTTCTATTCCTTGGCTCTTTTTAAATGTAACTTGAAAACACCTATGCATAATTTGTAAACACCATATCGGGATATAAGATGGTTAGAATTATGCTGGTCAATGCAGTAAGATCTAGACATATGTGCCTTTATTTAGATTTAAATAAATCAAAATTAAATTATTATATGTTCAGTTATGCACATTAGTGATATTTCAAGCTCAGTAGCTGCATGTGACAGGTAATTACCATATTGGACAGGGAAGATACAGAACATTTCCATGACTGCTGAAAGTTCAATTGTATAGTGCTGAACTGGGATTATTTAGGTTGGAGAAGAGTTGGAGGTGGAGTAGGGCATGGGAGGTTCTATCTACCTTCAGATCTTTGAAGAATCATCACATACAATAGTTACTAATTTTTTTCTGTGTGGCCAGTGGGTAAAACATACGCAAGCATTTTCTTGAAGATAAAACCAGTTGTTTCTGGAAGTATCTTACCACCTTTGTCACAAATGTAAGTTAGATAATTTCTTTGTATTTCTTTTTATTTATTTATTCTAATTGGCAAGCAAAATTTGTATATGTATATTTATGGTATAAAACTCATGTTCTGATATATATATGCAGTGTATAATGGTTAAATCAATCTAATTCACATGTATTACTTCGTATATTCTCTCTTTTTCTCTTGTTTCTCTCTCTCTCTCTCTCTCATGAGAACACTTAAAATCTACCCTTTTAACAATTTTCAACTTGACAACGTATTGTTCTTACGTTGATCACCATGATGTGCAATAGATGTCTTGAACTTATTCCCCCTAACTGAAATTTTGTGTCTTTGACCAAGGCTAGATCAATAATTCATATGCACATTGTGGTCAAAGCATTGAATAGGTCAGAACTTCAATGTACTGTAATAGTAAGCTTTGGCTGCTGTAACAAAATACCACAGGCTGGGTGGCTTACAAACATACATTTATTTTCTCACAGTACTAGAGGCTGGAAGTTCAAGATCAAGGTTCCAACAGGTGGTTTCTGGTGAGGCCTATCTTCTTGGTTTTTAGATGCCACCTTTTCTCTCTGTCCCCACACAGCTGAACACAGGAATGTGGTAGAAAGCTAGATCTCTGGGATCTCTTCCTCTTCTTACAAGCACATTAGTCCTACAGTTTTATCAGATTAACCTCATTTAACCCTAATTACCTCCTTAATGGCCCTCTTTCCAAATACAGTCACATTGAGGAGGGTTTCAACATAAGTTTGGGGGTGGGGTGCACAATTCAATCTGTACCATGTACTTTGTGATACTGTCGAGCTTATAAGTAATGTTGGTGGGAAAAAGGGAAACTGGAATGAACTGGCTAAAAGCTATATAAATTGAGTTATAGCCAAGTTCTAGGCAGCATCACATGAACAGTATTGGATCTGTGGAAAGTTCATTCATTCACTGATTCATTCATTCAGTAAAACTTACAATGAGGCTGATGCTACACAGGTCTCTGAGGAACATAGCAGTAAGTTAGACAATTTGATCTAGAGCCATACAAACCCATAACATTTGGGCCTGCCTGTGTCCATTTCTTTTAGGGTGGATATTTATGTTTGAGCAAGATTTTTACTAGGGGATCTTGGTTATAATAATACTAGCTAACATTTATAAGGCTCTTTATACACTTGGAATATGCTAAGCAGTTTTCATGGATTTTCTCATTTAATTCTAGGATAAGCCTACAAGGTAGATAACAGCATTATGCCCATTTTATGGATAAGGGCCTTTGAGCCCTGGTTTATCATAGAACTTTTAAGTAGTAGAATCAGAACTTGAAGTTGGGTTGCAGATGGCAGCCTGTACTCTTTGTCTCTCCTGTGCCTCCTCTGTCATGAGGAATGGTCCCAGGAAGGCCAGAATAAAGGGGCAAGCTACCTACAACCCAACCCAAACCTCTCTGGCTAGTGACTTGAGGTCAGTCACCAGGAGAGAGCTGGGGGAGTGGAGATTACACAGAATTCCCCTGGTCTGGCTTCCCTTGGGACCTGCCACCCTTGGGGTTTCTCTTCCTCTTCAACCCATCTCAGGCTGCAGAGTGAGGCCGAGCCACCTCCTAGTTCCCGTTTGTTCTCCAATTTATTATCTTGCAAAGAAACCCTGCCTTGTGGTATTGTTGCTGTAATAGGAAAAAGTCCATCATTTCCAATTCTGCAGTGTGGGCAGACTTTTAAAGGGTCTGTCTGTTTTCAGTTCACATATTACTTTGCCTCCTGCCACAGCTCCAAATAGCTTCTGCTCCTCAATGAGGGCCATTTTACTTGGGTGGGAGGAGTGGAGTAATATTTTGTTTGTGCACATTTCCCAAATGTGACAAGTTCAAAGGGACCAAACTTTGTCCTGTCTCCAGAGAAAACCTGAAGAAACCTGAGAAGATAAAAGCTCAAATCCTTTATCTTTGAAAACTCTTTGCTCAACGGAGTCAATAAGAGACATGCTGTGTGTGTGGAGGCAGGTGTAAATGGTAAAGCTCTTGAGATCTCAGGGCCTTCTTGGGATGGCAATGTTCCTTACTGGGTAGCTGTGAAGTGTCAGTGATCCTCAGCACTTCCTTTCTATCTGGGAACACCACAGGTCTTGGAAGAAATAGGAGGCCCTGTGCTCTTGAGGCTGGACAGAGGCACATTTTTCAATATCTTCTTCCCATTTCCTCCAAAGAGTTCTGGCTGAGACCCTGCCAGTTAGCCATCCTATGTTGCAAGGCTTTTGTTGATTTTTAATCCCTATATTCCATATGATGCTATGGTATTATCTCATATTTAACAAATGAAAAAAAAATCTTCTAGGTCTCAGTGGGGAGACCCAGTCAGTTAAGCTGTTGGGAGGCCAGGAAATGAAATCTTAGGATGGATTCAGAAGTTTGGTAGCCACCCCATATCTGCTGCCCTGACCTTGGGTCCTCTGGTGCCAGAGTATGTTGAGGTTAAGAATGTGGAGCTCCATCCCAGAAAGGAAGCTTGAAATGTCCTTTCTCTCTGCCCTGAAACATTGTTCATTAAAACCCGAACATTTTAATCCTGTTTTAGATTGCATTTCTTGATTTATCTCTTCCCTCCTCATATGGGAACCTAGTGACTTTCAATTACCATCATCTGAGAAGAGATGTGTCTGTGTACATAGCCAGGGGCTTAGATGTGCTTATTATTTGCAGAGTGTGTTTTGTGCTCTCCCAGGTTTCTCTTTGCCTACGTGATGCTACTTAAAATCCAGTGTATCTTCACAATCTGAGTTTCATTTGTTTGCAGGCTTCTGGGCCTTCAGATCCCTGTGTTACCCTGATCCCTGTCAGGCTATGTATTATTCATAGACTCACCTGTTCTTAAGTAAAAAACCAAATAGAGATTAATTCATTTTTTAAAATTGGGGAGTGGAGGGTATGTGGGAAATCACAGTTCTCATTTGTAAAACTGCTACCCTATCTACCCATGAGTTATTCCAGAAATGTCCTTTGAAATCGCACTTCCCCAAAGCAAGAGGAGACCTGCCTCTCCTCCAAAGGGGACCCAGAGCCCTGCTGGGGTCCTCTGCTAGAGATACTTCTCTGTACTTTCTGATGTTTCTGATGTCATTCAGTTGTGAGATTATTTTTTTCTCTTTGGTCTGAAAAGAATTGGTCAGCAGTGAGAGCAGAGCTGCATGATTGAAATGCAGTTCATGTTGCTATAAGAAATTTCCGGAATTTGGAAGATGAAGCAAATTGCATCCTATTAGAGAATCTTGCAAGGCTTACATTATTGTCAGACTTTAATCTTTGCTATTATTGATTAGTTTTGTTCCTAAAATTATTCTTAAAATTGAAGTAGCCTTTTGGTTGAGGATTATTCCTAAACTCTTCCTTGTTATTCTACTGCATTTTTCTTTTCCTTTGAGCTTCATATTTGTACTGAGGCTTGAATAACACCTCATCCTATGGTAGATTGTTCTCCCAGCATGAACCAGCTTCTGCTGTTCTGATTTAGAGCAATATGACCAACAGCCATGGCAAGCAAGACAAAAACAAAAAACAAACAAAAATCCAGGAAAGCTTCTGACAGGAAGTGGCCATTTCAAAGTTAACAAGTCTAAAAGATGCTAATGACTTTGTAATATAGTTTAAATGATTTAAAGTATGGTCTCTGAGGTTAGGAAAAACCCTACCACCTGTCAGTTAACTAACTTTGGACAGGATATCCAATATCTCTAAATCTAAGTGACCTTATCTGGAGGAAGTAAGGAGAGGGAGGGAGGAGGAGAGAGAAAACACTTGTAAATGAGATATCACATTTTAATGTTGGCTACCCTCCACAAGTGCTATTACTACTGAGTTTGTGAACCAAGGTTTACAAGCATAACATTGACTGGAGAATAGTCAGAAACCTCACATATGTAGATACATGCACAGGATGGATTGTGTTGAAGGCAGCCATCTCCATGACAACCATAGTACCCTTTACTTATCCAGTCCCCTAGCAAATCACCTGTGGCACCATTTTACTTTAGCTCAATAATACCGTGGCCATTCTGGGTGCTTTAGTAAGGATGCGAAAAGGTTTTCTTCTTTTTAATATGAGTAGCTTTTATTCATTTTCATTATACATATAATACATGAATATATTCTCTTTATTAAAAAAATTAAGCATTACAAATAAAGCTGAAATCCCCTTTGAGCATCATCTCATTTTGTCTCTACCCCAGAGGTAACTCTTCACTATTGGTGTGATGTGCCCTGTGCATTTTATCATGCATTAAAGACACATCTATACCCATATAAAAATATAATGTAATGCTATATGCATGGGGTTTTTAATATGCGAGCTATCTTTCCACATGTAGTGTGTATCATTCTGCACCTTGAGTTTTGTTCACTCAACAATATTTCTTGGAGATCTTTCCATGTCAGTACACATATTATGTTTTAAAAAGTACTGTAAATGGAACTGAGGTTGTACTCAGTGGTAGAGCACTTACCTAGCATGTGCAAGGCCCTGGGTTTGATCCACAGCACCACAAAGCACAAATAAATGAAAAACTCCTGCTGTGTGTGTATGTTTGTGGTATGGATGAACCACAGTTTAATTGGTCAACCCCATTTAAGTTATTTCTGCTTAACAAAGTTTGTCATTTTGAAAACAAAGCTGCTAAAACCATGCTCAGACATGCCTTCTGAGCACACAGATAAATGTTTGTCTGGGGAAGATATGAATATCTTTTCTCCCATAGCCCTTTCCTTTCTTTTCCAATTCAGTAGATAAAAAGAAAAAAGATCTCTTTCTAGTGTTTGAATTTCCATTTTTCTGATTACTAGTAACACTGAGCATTTTTGTTGTGTGTTATGGATCATTTCTATTTCCTTCTCTGTGAATTGCCATTTTATATCCTTAGAATATTGTTCTTTTGAATCAATTTCATCTTCTTTTGACCTGTGGAGGTTCTTTATGTATTCTAGATACTGATCCTTTGTTGCAAATATTTCTCCTTTTGTCTATTGACTTTGTTTATGTTGTGTTCAGTTAT
Organism: Glaucomys volans; assembly: GCA_020662805.1. Classification (NCBI taxonomy): domain Eukaryota; kingdom Metazoa; phylum Chordata; class Mammalia; order Rodentia; family Sciuridae; genus Glaucomys; species Glaucomys volans. The sequence goes on along the minus strand of JAJEJO010005158.1, from coordinate 56,077 downwards.
ACATAAGTTCTCATTTCTGATGTGAATTAATACAATTTTTGTGCCTTGTTTAGAAATGCTTTCCTATACTAAGGCATGAAAAAAAATCTTTCTACATGATATTCTACTTTTTCTTTTTTACATCGGGGTTGTTAACAAGAGAGGTGTTCTAGGTAAGGAACTCCCTACCTACGTTACAGATGTGTCCTGTAGAAGTTACAGGTGTATCCAGGCACAACTGCTGGCTCAGAGCTGGCCCCAGCCCTCAAGGAGGATTGAGCCATGCCAACAACTTCCAGCAGAGGGCAGTGTCAGAGCAGGTCTGCTTCTAATGGGGCCCAGAGCTGTTCCCTGCCTCACCAGAGGGAACTTTTTAACTGCTCAGAAATTACCAAGTTCCAGCAAGAGAAGCATGTATCTGACAGGGAAAAGAACAGGAGCAAAATTTGTTTCCAAGTGTGCTCCACAGTGAGAAATAAAACCGGGCCAATAGGAAAGTATCCTGGCAGACTCCAGACTCTGTGAGTTAGGACTGCATCTGGGAAGAGAGAGAGCAAAGCCAGTAGGATCACAAGGGTTTTTCTCCCAGAGAGGATTGGATGTCTGCTTAGGTCTGGTCCACACCCCTGAGATGAATGCTCCAGTTTTGCAGAGGAAATGCTATTTACTGGACAAACACTAGGCAGGAGGAGAGATATGCAATCCCCACACTTCTACTTCTAATTTCATCAATAATTCAAGCCCTGACACCTTTGGGTGAGGTGAGGGTTGGAGAGGAGAAGCCCGTGACCAGAGGCACAGTAGACTTTCCAGGGGAAACTAAGGAATCAGCAGACAGTGCTGTTCAGTACAGTCCCCCTGCCTCGCGACACCCCACCCCAGGCACATCCTGGGCTAGCGGATGTGTTTTCTGTTGTTGGTTTGTTTAATACTATTGGTGAGGGATTCACAGTATCATGAAAACAGAAGTGTATTGGTAGTGATAGCCACAGAACTGCATAAATATATTGATCCACATAAATGTGCAAATCTGAACCAGTCTCTGGGTTTTCTCTGCTTGCCCTGCACACCCACTTGTGCCTTCCTCTGTCCTTGCTCTGTGCTCCTGAGGCTGCCTGTGTAGACTAAGTCAAGGGGCTCTATGAGTCGTATGCTCCCTTAGTCCAGGGATTCCTTGCTTATTGGTTTCTGGTTCGAATGGACCAATGAGAGGCAATTGTGAGAGGAGAGGTCTGGGTATTTACCTCCCATTTTCCCTCCCCACTGGACTACAGTAGCTTCGTTCCTCTGAAGATTCAGAGCAGCCCTCTGCTATAGGGACACTCTCCTTTCCCCTTCTGTTCCTTGGACTGTTCCTGGTTTCCCAATAGGCTGGTGCATCACTACTCTTTCTGGCCTCCTTGAACTTGACTTGCACCCTTAGAAACAGTCCTTCCATTCATTTATCTTCAGTTGTCTCTTTTGATTGTACTCTTTGATCTCTGCCCAAACCTTGTCTAATACAGAAACCTAAATCTCTTAATTCTTCATCCATTCTGAAACAGATAATGAACATTTTACAATGAAATTTTTGTGTTGTTTTAGACTCCCTTTTCCACACAAATAATTTTCAAATTCAGTGGTGGCTACTGCCCTCACACCTTTCCAACAAAAAGATCGATAAGACATTGTAACCCTACCTTAAAAACTTTGACAGATGGACTGAGGATGTAGCTCAGTGGTACAGCATTTGCTTAGCATGCGTGATGACCTGGGGTCAGTTCTCATCACTGCAAAAACAACAACAAAAACAGCAAAACAACAACAACAAAATCCCCTGCCAGCTGGGTTCATTTTCTGCAATTCTCAAGTGCTGGTTTCTCAAAGACCCCTTCCCCCTAGACTCACAAAAAAATGTCCTATTATTATAAATGCTCTCCAATTCGCCTATAAAATTTAAAAGCAAACAAACTGGAAGATGAAAGAATCACAGGAACCAATTTGGATGCCATGATGGTTTGACTAATTCATTAAGGGATAGTTGGAGAAAGTTGCCAGAGATGTAAATTACATTTATATGCAGCCCTCCCCTTCGGGGAGAGGATTGCTGCTCTGTGAGCTAAATATTCGCAATAAACTGGCACTCTAAGTAGGTGAGGCCATTAAGTTTTCATCTCTCCACCAGATGCACATGACTCAGTGCGCTGGTCTCCCCAGCCCCCTCCCTGTCCTTCCACCTGCTGAAGGCGTGAAGGAACAAAGCCCAGAGGTTGCAATAGGAGGAAGGGGACACTAATCAAGGTACAGATGACTGAGAACTGTTTGGACACCTTTTTTAATTAAATACTGAATGAGGCTTATTCCCTGCAGACTGTCCTCGTTGTCACCACAGGTCTTTTCTGGGAGCACCTCTTCTGTACTTCTAGCTAAGGGATTCTGCCTCTTTCCTAGTCCAGCTCTCACCCCATTTTTATCCCTTGTCTAGGGGCATTGTCCAGTGATCTAACAGATGCCCTGGTTGCTTCCTCTCCCCTCACCCATATCCAAGTCATAACCAAGGACGGTGATTTCATCTAAGTCTCACTCTGACTGCATTTTTCTTCCTGCTTCCACCACCAGCACTTGGTCAGAGTCCCCTGGAGCACGTAATAGCTTCATAACTTGCCAGAGTCCTGCATGTACATCTCACTCTCCACAGCACAGCCAGGCTGAGCTTTCCCACATGAAAGCCTGTTCCTGATACTCTTCTGCCTAAAACTTTTTGAAAGGGCCCGGATGCTTTGAGGATAAGGACCCAAAACTTTATAAAGCATCTGATGCCCTGCCTCCCTCTGCCATGGTCTGGGTCTCCCTTGGTTCTTCCTTCTGGTCCTTAAACTCATCATGCTCCATCTCCACTCATCTTTTTCCTTTGCCAGTGATGTTCTCCAAACTACCTGTAGCTGCCTTTCCCTGGCACATCCTGTGCATTCTTCAGAACCCCAACTCCAACAATCCTCTTCTTTGGGGGACCCTTCCCTGACCTAAGACTACACCAGCTTCCCCATTACCCCATCATTGAATGTGGCCACAGATTGCAATGGTGTAAGATTGATGGGAGCTTCCCACACATCTCTTTCACTAGAATGCACACTCTGGGAGGTTGGGCGTAGTGTCTGCTTTTGTGTAACTGGCATTGTGCCCGGCAGACTTGTTGAATGAATGAAGAAATGAATGGGTGGATGGACTCTGTTGTGCTCTTCCTTTTCAGTGAGTGTCAATGGCACTACCACAAAGTGAAGACATGCAGGGCCTTGGTCTGGAGAGAAGTGGGTGTGGCCAGGGTGTTTTCTAACAGTGATTCTATAATTCAGGCATGTCCACATTCTCTGTGTAGATCTCTCCCCCAGTCTAGCTCTATCTTCTGGCAGTGATGTGACACCCAAGCCCAGCCCACCCCCACTGGTGACTGGCAGAGCCTCTCTTCCTCACAGCTCCATGCTCTTGTTGGTCGTGGAATAATAAAAAGGGAAACCTGGTCTTTTGTTCCCAGGCCTGCTTCTGACCAGATATAATACAGCACTTCAAAGCCAGCCGGTCTCCTGGGCCTCCTCTCTTACTTTAATAATCATTGGCAATGCAAACAAAGCATTGAATTAGAAGCAAGAGAGATTTTGTTCAGAGGTTTGAATTTTTTTTTTTTAATACTAGGGATTTTAACCTAGTACCACTGAGCTACATCCCCAGTCCTTTTTATTTTTCTTTTGAGTCTTGCTAAGTTTCTGAGGGCCTCACTAAGTGGTTGAAGCTGGCCTCAAACTCATGATCCTCCTGTCTCAGCCTCCCAAATTGCTGGGATTACAGGCATGTGTCACCATGCCCAGCCAGAGGTTTGAGTTTTAAGAACCATTCTCAAAGTGATCAAATGGAAAGGGGAGAACCAAGCACACAGGCCTTCCTTCCATTCCCCAAGCTGCAGCCTCAGTGATGTTAGGAGTAGGGAAGCCAGAGCTTAGAGAGGTAATTGCCTGCACCAGCATTTCTCAAAGTGATTTAGATCACTTGGACAGCTAGACCCCACTTCCTACAGTTTCTGATTCAATCACTCTGGGGTAGGGCTCAAGAATTTGCATTTCTAATAAATTCCCAGGTGAAGCTGATATTGGTGTCTGTGAACCGCACTTTGAGAATTATAGAAGTACCTTATGCTCCTTCCCCAAGCATTCTAGCTCAGCGCCTCTCAAACTTTAATATATACATTTATATATATATATATATATTTAATATATTGTGCTCCCCCAGAGATCTTGTTAGAGCACACATTCTGACAGAGTATGTTGGAGCAGAGCTTCAGTCTCCACAGTATTAATCAGTTCCCAGGTGACGGGGCTGCTGCTGCCTCAGTGAGGAACCGGGGTGGAGAATCAAGGCCAGAAAAGCCAGCAACTGTCTTCTGGAGCCCTGCCTCTGGGACAGATGCCTCTTCCTTTACTAATGCCTTCCTGAGATATCAGGGATATTTTGGAAGATCTCCAAAAGAGGTAGGCACCAGGAAATATTGCAATCTAAGCTTTCCCAAGTCTAATTGGCCTGACCAACAGAAATCCAATGTCTATATGCTAGAAGAGGCCTTTGTCTGCCATTCAGGAGGGAAAAGAGAACTAGGCCTTCCTTTGTCCCCCTTTTCTGGAAAGACCCTTATAGGTATGAAGAAGAAATACAGTAAACAAGCTCTACAGGCAGAATCATATGACCAGGTCAGAAAAATGGAAAGTGTCTCTCTATTGGATATCAGGTTTCACCAAGGCCTTGAAAGGGTGGGGAATTCACTGGGGACAAGTAAAGCTTTCTCCTTTACTTTCTCTTTCTTATGAAAGATCTGTGTGCTGTAGCATATGCTTTAAGAGCAGGAGCTCTGGAGTAGAGAGGGAGACTCCAAACTTTAAATGAAACAGCATGCGTGAACAGTTTACCATGTGCTTGGCACTTAGTAATTAAGGAATGACAACTATTGTCATGTTTTAAGAAGAACTACTAATTACAATAGAACCTGAATTCATATGAGAGGAAAATTGGCAGCTTGATAAGCCTACAAAATAAAATAGCATTTTTGGCCAGTGGAATTTTCTATTCTCCACCTGACTCAGTCCTGGGTTCGTGGCGATACCCAGTGTACATTGGCCGAGTGGAAGGAAGGAACTATACAAGTAAATTGGTAGGTGGGGGATATTTGTCCATAGGAAAGAATTGTGGAAACACCTGAATTCTCAAATGTGAGGACTTTCCAGCCCTGCATAACCTCATTCAGTTAAGGATAAAATCAGTCATTACTACTACTTTAGGATTATTGCGAAAAAATGTTTGACAATGTATGCAAAAGTACCTGGTTGATAGTAAAGTACAAATATGGTATTTGTTATATTAATGAAGTTGTGACAGCTCAGTGATGAAGCTGAGAGTGAGTGTCCCACCCTAGGGTTTTGTGTTGATTTATTTTGTGTTGATTTATTTTCTGTTGGAAAAACCTCTGAACTTCTTAATATCGTTTGCTAAATGGGATAAAAAGCATCTTCAGAAGGCCCCAGTACAGGTGGGCAGGCAGGTAAGCCCACCTAAGAAGAGCTCACCTTGTCCGATCAAACAAGGAGCCTGTGAGCCTGGTTGGCAAGGAATAGACTCAAACCTCCCTCCCCATCCTCTCTTCAGCCTAATGCATCTCATTTATTGTTAATGCCGTTTCCGCTGCTCATTTGCAAATAACCTGAATAAAACATCAGAGCAGAAAGGGAGGGGTGGTCCTCTCTGTCTTCCTTTACTGCTTCTGCCACATTCCTGCCCTCTTCCCTTTCCTCTGGTCCCTTCATTACTCTGATTAACAACCTTTAATTGGCTTATCGTGAAACAGCCAAATAGTACTCCTGGGCTCTTGAAGAGAGAGTGAGGAAAACATTCTGGCAGGTCTGGCATGTGTTTTTGGTTTTTGTTCTCCTGAATGGAGGGAAAAAGCAAACACCGAATGTTCCCAGGACCTGACAGAGGAGATGCAGCAAGAAAATGGCCGTTCCGTTCTTCCCAGGAAACTGCCTCAGTCCACAGGAGGAGGTGAAGGGTTCTTCTTAGCTAAATGGTTAGAGCAAACCATTCAATTTGGGTGGAATCCTGTGGGGTGTGAGGCCCAATGGCTGCTACCACAGGAGGTACAAATCTGGATTATGCTATCACTATGCATAATCCTAAAATAAAGCCAAATTTAAAAAGCACTGCTACGAAGGCATATGTCCTGGGCATGGCTCTAAATTCTCACACACAATTGCATAGGAAATACAGTTCCTGTTATTTTCTCTAGTTTAACTGAATTACCAAGTGTCCTGATTCCTATAGCAACCACTTCCTTGTGTTTCTTTAGAGTTTTACCCAAAAAAATGCATCTCTAAGACATCATAATTTAGCCTTGCCAATTTAAAAAAATTTGCTGTGTCTTTAATTTTTTTGAAACCCATGGTTCCACCTAGACTGCCTCTTAGTCTTATAAATTTTCTTTTTAGGAATCCAAGCCTTTTAACCTGTAAAGTTTCCCACAGTCTGGATTTTGCTGATTGCATACTTAAGGAACAGTTCGATACATTCCTTTGAGCTCTGTATTTCCTGCAAATTGGTAGCTAGATTCACAGGCTTGATTAGACTTAAATTTGATCCCTTTGGCAAGATTATAGATGGTGTTGTGTTTTTCATCAGGAGGCAAATAATGTCTGCATGTCTCTCATGTGATGTTAGCAGCTGTTGATGTTCAGTGCCGAGATCTATTAAGTCACTGGAGGTTGCGAAATGGTAATGTTCTAATTCTACCATTTCTTTTTATTAGTTGGAACACTTCCATAAAGAGATGTTTTCACTCATCTATGATTTGGTTACCCAGTGGTACAGATCATAAAGGAAAGGCAGAATAAGCACTTAATTCTTTATTTACCTGTTTTCAAAGTAATGAATACTCATCTTTCATCCACACAAAGTGGCCAGTTGGTTTTTTTCAAATATCACTAGTAACCCATGGATTTAAACATATCTGATGGATTTAAATACATTTATACAATTTTGATGTTTTTTGAAATACAAACACCCCATTTGGGGCACTGGGAGCTTCTTCAATTAGCTCTGGAGTCCTTGCAACATGACCCTAGTAGCCTCTGATAACTTTGCTCTCATCTGGAATGTCAAGATATTCTAGGTTCATCTCCCATCCCAGACCTGACATCAGACATTTCCCCTAGAAGCCCTGATTCCTTTTAGTAAAATACAGTATTTCCAGATCTCAGTCTAGGGACTGAGGATATAGCTCAGTGGTAAATGCTTGCCTAACATGTGTGAGGCCTTCGGTTTGATCCCCAACACTAGAAGGGTAGGGGGATGGCTGACTGCTCAGGGATGCTCATTTCTATTCTGAGCTTTCATTACTTTTGGTCCTTTAAGTTGGACTGAGCTAAGGAGCTAATGGACAGAGGATCTATATCCAGTCAGTTCTGCTATAACACTTATTTTTAAATCCTAACTGTTCAAAAACAGTTGATGTATTAGGGATCAAGTAGAGCATAACACAAATTTTGTGTTCTGCTATGGGTTATTTTATACAGGAGATATTAGATGTGGGCAAAAAACTGCACGAAGCCAAATCAAGCCATGTAGTACATAAAACAGCAAAATCAGGAAAAACTGTTTTCAAAAATCAAAGAGAAAGCACAATCTATATACAAAGACCTTATACAGAAATCTCCAAATCCTACAGAAGTGTCATGGTTTTAAGGCTGATTTCAAACATCATTACAATTTTCAGAGTTTTTCACTATCAGTGAGGGAGCAAATGCAGAAGAGAAAGCAGAAAAGGAAGGAAGGAAGGAAGGAAGGAAGGAAGGAAGGCAGGCAGGCAAGAAGGTAGTCGAGAAGATAGTCAAACAGTCAGACCCTTGCCACAGGATTAGATGCTGTGATTTACTGAGATATCCAGAAAGCAAATAAAAACATTTGGATCAGTAGATTGAGTATGAAGATCTGCTTTCACCAAGGTGAGTGGGCATCATGTGGGCAGCATCCTCCATGATGTTGAGAACCCACACAGAGAGAACACAGAAGTGGAGGTAGAGTGAATTCTTTCTCTCTTCTTGAGCTGAACATCCATCTTCTGTGGCCCTTGGATTGGATAGATTCTGGTTCCCCAGCCTTTGGGCTTTGGGACTTAGACCAGCAGTTCCCTTAGTTCTCAGATCTTTGTCCTTAGACAGCTAATTACACCTTCATCTCCCCTGAATCTCTGGCTTAGAGATAGCATATCACAGGACTCTCAGCCTCCATGATCATATAAGATAATGCTGATAATAACTCTCTTCATATATCTATATGTACAGTTGTCACTTAGTATCCATGAGGGTTTGGACACCCTCATAGAAACCAAAATCTGTGGATACTTAAATCTCTCATATAAAAGGTGCAGTGTTTGCATATAATCTATACACATCTTCCCACACATTTGAAATTAGCTCTAGATTACTTATAATACCTAAATACAATGTCAGTGGTAAGCAAATAGCTGTTACACTATGTTGTTAAGGGAATAATGACAAGGAAAAAGTCTGTACATGCTCAATACAGATGCAATTTAGAAAAAAAAATTTGTTTGAACTGTAGTTGGTTGAATCCATGGATGCAGAATCTGCAGGTGTGGAGGACTGATGATATGCATCCTATTAGTTCTGTTTCTCTGGAGAACCCTGACTAGCACAATTGGGCAAATCCCTTCCAGGGTCACCTGCAGCCCTGCTGTGCTTCTGAGTTGTGGGTTTGGGGTTATCCTACTCTCAAATCATTCAGTTTCCCCCTCCCTCTTTCAGCTTCCTTTGGCACATGCGCTGATCCCTTGCAGATCTTAAAGCTACTGGTGATTTTCATCTGCTTGTACCTTGGGGTTCATGGGGATTCTTTATTACTTAACCTTGCTTTAAATGTTGTCCATGGATTTTTAATTTTTTGTTACTGAATTGCTCTGTTTTTACATGGGAATCACAGGTGATTTTAAAACTATGCCACCCTCATTTCTATCATCCCAGAATCCCTTCTGATTACCACATTTTTCAGCTTGTCTTTGAATATGAGCATTGAATTTTTTTTATTGCTCATGTTTTAAATTTTTATTCATCAAATTTATTTGATCTTTCCCCATTGTTTTTATGTTTAAAAAGTTCTTTATCACAAAGATGTTAGATAAAAGTCCTTCTCTGATTTCTTGTGTTATTTTAAGCTTCATTTGGTACATACTCCTCTCTTATCCATTTCATCCATTTGAAAATTTATGTAAAATGCTGCGGGAGGAATATGTAAGTTAATTTTTCCCTCAAATACTGAATTTTCCAACTTCATTATTAAAATTGTAATTTATCCTTTAGATCAGTTATGAATATCGAAGTCATATCTAGGTCATCTGTTTTTCTAATGTCTATTTTTGTAATTGTACCACATTGCTTATTTATTTCAGCTTGATAGCATGAAATAGAACAGAACTAATGAAATTACATGAAATGCAAATCCATGATCTTGAACTCTCAAGGTTGCTGAAACCAACTGACCTGCAAAGTCCTAAGTCAGCAGTACAAATACAATATATTTATATCCTAGAGTTGGGTTTTTTTTCTACAAGGGGCTTTTAGCCCTAACCTTGTATTGTCTAGCTGTGACAAAAACAAAAACAGTTAATATGTCCAATAAATGGAATATAAAGACTCCCATCTTGTAAATAAACTTGGAAAAATGTTCCAGAATATCTCATAAAGCATCAGCCTAGGGCTTCATCTGAGATTCGGTAGATTTTATTTTATGTGCAGCCTGTTGTTAAAAGGGATGGAAGGAGTCAAATAGTAAAACTCAGCCTTCAGGAAGATGCAGAGATACTAAACGGCAACAAGCAGCTCATGTCTGTCGGCCATGAATCCTCCAGAGACTCTGGCCCATTAATCTCTTTTTTTATTTTTCCCCGTTTTCAGCATCAGGACTTCAATGCACCTGCAAGGAAACACAGTCACTGATTCATTAACTCATTCAAATTTAGAGCTGTGAGAATTCTTAAGGATAACTGCCTCTGTTCTCTCTCTATCCTTCTTAATATGTGCTTAGAAAAGAGGCTACAGTCTTGGAGAGATGAAGGAACTTACCCAGGAAACTTTTCTGTAGAAAACCCAGAACCTGCCAGGTCATTGCTTTAAAATGGCGACACTATGCACAGATTTCAGAAGCTCCTTACTTTATTGATGAGGCAATCAACCTAACAATAGGGAGACTGTCTGGACAAATTACTAAGGAATGTTCTGGAAATGCTATTGGTACATTAAAGCATCAGGCTGCAAAGACCAAAGCTTGCATTTGGTCCTTTTTCCCAGAGGTTGAAGTCCTACACCCAGCCACAAATAGAACAAATAAACGGTGCATTTTAATTACCTAAAGAACACAATAAGGAATGATTTTAAGCTAGAAGCATTGCCGTACACCATAAGTAAAGTCAATACTTTTCTTAGTACATGAATTAATTAGTATTTAAGTAATAGAAATTACTATCAATTATAAAACATTCCCACAAATGACTTGCTGTGCAAACAGCTTCTTTTGCTATTACTAATAATTCCAGCTACTGATTTTCTGTAACCGTAAGCCATGATTTTCCTCTGGATGAACAGATGAGCAGAGTTACAACACAAGTCACATTGCCACTTGCACCATTAAAAGGTGCCAGGTGCCCCCATCCCCCTTTGCTGATTCTTCAGGGCTAGAAGAATTGTAGTTCTGCTTCCATTCTTTGCTGTCAGAGAAGTCTAAGAGAGTCAATGGCTTGGTATTTTCCTGTTAGAGCTAGAACTAACTGTCCTAGAATAAAATAAATAATAAAATGTCCTAGAAGATATCTGAGATGATATTTCTGTTTCTGAGCATGGCCCAACAACAAAATCATTCCATCTTGTATGACCAGCTCAACAACAGTGAGAGAAGGATCTTGCAGGCAGTGGGTGACAGGGAGTGAGGTGATTTATTTGTAGTTCAGAAGGTCAGAGGTCAGTCCCCTTCTCTTCAATAATCTCAATGTGGGATTGGGGATAAGCTATTTAACCAATTTAAGATTTCATTCTCTCAGTTCTGAAAGGTAGATGGTGCTAGCCATTTATTTCATAAGAAAGAGACAGGAAATTGCACCGATATTTAAACCCTAAACGGCCAGATGATAGAAAAAAACTGCTTTCCTTTTCTCATAAAGGTAAGTAAGTTGCCTGCTAACTTTTGGTCTGATTATGATTGGGTGAACTATCTGTCCCATGTGAACAGGGTCCCAGGAACAAAGGTGCAGGCCTTGGGTATTCTTCACCCTCCTCATCCCTTATGAAAGCCACACACAAAGTCAAGTCCTGCCCAATTATCAAAGCTGGCGTTGCTGACCACTCCTGGTGAGCCAGCACCATCTCTGGAGTTGACATGGATTTTCTCATTCAGTTTTCTCAAGTGGCTCTATGAGATAAGCCTCTTGTGTCTCCCTTGCAACAAAGAAACTGAAACAAAAAAAGTTAAGGTCACAGAGCTAGCTAATGGCAAAGCCAAGCTATCAACTCAGAAGATTCGTAACCGCCATGCTAAACAGTCAGACCGTACAACTGCCATTCCTGGCATGGGCTTCTGCCCTGAATTCCTGCCTCCTTTTGTGGATCTAACAAGTTAGAAGATAATGGTCTCATATCACAGGGGTCTTCCAAGCAGAAGCCTGCTCAGACCCTGCTGCCTCCAGAAAACCTTCTACAGTACACCCTATCCTGGTTCTCAAAGACCCCACCAGACTGAAAACTTCTGGAGGACAGGGACAATTCATCGTTAGGGTCCCAGTTCCTTACCCAGAGTCTGCCAGTGGTACATAAATGTTTTCATAACAAATAAGTGTCATTCTCACATATGCAAATAAGGACTGACTTTGTTCCCCAAAAGTTCCAGAATGCTTCTCCTGAACTTTTGAGTTTACAATCTTTTCCCTCTAACCAAGGACTCTTTCTATAACTGTTCCTAAAAATAACCACAGGGGACAGGGACAGGAGAGAATGTCTGATCCTCTCTAATTGCCCTGGGTTTGCCTCTGATGTAGTGTGTGGTTTCTGGTGTTTCTTTACCTGTTGCCTCTATACCTTTCTCCCCCAGAACACTAGGTATCTTTTCCAGAGTCTTCCTATGGTGGGCAGATGGAATAGGCATAGTCTATGAAAGCCAGGACCCTGGTCTCTGCTCAGCTATACCCCCCACTTGCTGCCCCCACCCTGCTAACCACACCATCCTATCTTAAAAGGTGAATGCAATAAAAAAGGAAATAAAGAGCAGAAAGCTCATATTCTTTGGCTGATCAGTCTTTGTAATAAATCCTATAAGGTGGAACAGAAATAAATTTATGAACTATCTGAGTTGCAATTTCTTGATTCAAAGTAATCCAATCGTTGGGAAATGTCAGTTCCAATTGAAGAGGAAAACAAACTTCAAGCTTCTGGCATTTCCTAACCTGAGCAGTCACTGAGGTAATTGTTTGGGAGATGGCAAGTTTCAGGCGGGCTTGGTGGCCACGTGTGTGCCCGTGCAAGTCCCGCACTCCTCAACAGCTCATGTTCCCACCTCTCCTCCAGTGCCACTCCCTGTCAGAAACAGAAGGGGGATTGGTACTTCAGCCACAGCTGGTCTGCAAAATTCAGACTCAACACAAGGCAAAGAGCTGCTGTGCTGTTGAAAGCAGGAGTCACCAGGGTCCCATTGGCAGAAGCCCACTGCATCAAACAGAGGCCTCCAGGGCAATCAGGAAGTTCACCTCAAATCAGTCAGAAATGAGTGGGAGGGACCATGGCCGGCCAGCCCAGGCACCTGAAAGATGCTGATTCTCATGGATTCTAAAGGATTCAAAAGGGGCTGAGGCCTCTGGGTAGGGTGGCTGGGATAGCATGGTGACCTTCTGAAAGAAAGGGAAGCTCTTCTCCAAGGCACTGGCCACCCAGAGGGATCAGAACTGAACAGTGACTCAAAATGCCCTTGGATCTTGCTTTTATTTTCTTTCTCGATATCTCAGTAAACCCAAGCATCTGATCTTGTAGCTAGGCTAGGGCCTTCCTTTCCTTCCCTCCTCCCTCCTTCCCTCCTCCCTTCCCTCCTTCCCTTCTTTCTTTTTTTCTTTCTTTCTTCTTTCTTTCTTTCTTCTTTCTTCTTTTTCTTCTTCTTCTTGATTGTCTGAACTTTCTTGGGTTAAGATCTCTTTCTTTTTTCCTTTGTAAAATAGCCAAGTTCTTTGTAGTTCCTTATAAATTCTTTGCCTCTTTCCTTACCAGCTTCCCGCAGAATTGGCCATACCCTCTTATGGAGGGCTCTCTCTGCTACCTGATGCTGGTTCTTCCTTTGTCCTTGAATGCTGGTCTTTTCAAAATTCTCTCCTCCACATTTGCTAGCTCCATCGTCTCTTCCTGGGTGACCCTATCCAGACCTACTGCTTTATTGTCCACCAATATGTTCCTTGATGACCCAGCTGTGACCTCTCTCCCTGTTTCTAGACCCACGTCTACTGGACATCTCACAGGTTCAGATTCAACATACCTAAGCACATCATCTTTCCCCATCTCAATGAGTATTTATCCAAGGAAGGACCCAAATAGACATTCTTAACTTACATTCTCTATAAGCTCCTGTGTCCTGACAATTCTATTTTCTCAGTAACTTTTGAATCTGTCAGCTACAATAGTCTCCTAATGCATCACTCTATTTCCAGTGTGGCTCTCTCTCACTTAGCTATGACTACAATAATGCTACGTACTGCAAAACCTCAACATCTCAGGGGCATACAAATAAAAAGTTATTTCTCCCTTATGAGTTTGTGCAAACAGCTGGGCCGGCTATGCTTCAGGCTGTAGCAGCTGGGGTGGCTCCATTCCATTCATTTCCCATCTTCCTCCCAAATCCAGTAGATTGGCCAAGTCATATTCTTCTCATGGTAAAGGCACAAGTACAAGAGAAAAAAATGGAAACACCCAAGGCTTAAGCCTAGGCTTAGAATGACACATGGTCACTTCCACCCACATGCCAATGACCAAAGTTAAGCCCTATGGCTGGCCCAAAGTCAAGAGGCAGGGAAGCACACTTAACTAGCCATGAGGCCATGGCTAGAGCATGGGCGCAGGGAGCAGTTAGACCAATAAAGCAATGTAATGACCCTGATTCCTACCATGCAGACCTGATTGTGTTACTTCCCCTTGTCCCTGAGACAGAGTCTGAATTCACCATCTAACCTCAGCCTGGTTAATTCTGTTTGTCCTCCAGCTCTCTCTTTAGGCATTACATCCTCCAAAAACTCTGACCACAAGAATAAGGCTACCTTCCTACCCTGAGGAGCACGTCCTTGTTCCTTGCTCTTGTCCCCATCATAGCTCTCAACTATCCATATTGTGATCTCCCAAGGAGAAGGATAGTTTCAGTCCTAGTTCTTAGTCACTGTGCCAGGGTTATTGCAAGTACCCAGGAAATAATTAGTAATGAATAGATAAAGGGAACTACATGGGAATGTTTCCATGAATACAAAGCTTAATGACTTTGCCTTTTTCATTTCTACATAAAATTAGATAAACATAAGTTACATAACTTTGTATATAAGGACGAAAAGTAGTGTGGTCCAGCCAGGCACAGTAGTGTACACCTATAATCCCAGCGACTGGGAAGGCTGAGGAAGGAAGATCTCAAATTCAAAAGCCAGCCTCAGCGAAAGTGAGGCACAAGCAGCCCAGTGAGACCCTGTCTCTAAATAAAATACAAAATAGGACTGAGGTTGTGGGTCAGTGATCAAGTGCCTCTGAGTTCAATCCCCCTGAAAAAGTAGTGTGGTCCAGTCAATGAGATGGACATCTCAGATTTGAACATAAAGTTTGCCTTATTCTAAATGAAGATTTATCTGCATGTGCATTAGCACATTTACAATAAATAAGGACTAGTGTATATGTGATAACACAGGTGCTTACTCAATAGCCATTTCACCTCTTCTCTTTTAGCAGGACCCCAGTTCTGCCTGTGTGACAATGTACCCACCCCCAAATGATGACTCCTGGTTAGACTGAGCCCATCATACAATCTCATTCCTTTTCCAGGGTGGTTATATGACCTGCCTGGTCAATGAGATCTGAGGTGAACTCCCAAAGTCCCTGTCTGATAAAAGAGGGAGCAGCAGGAGGAGAAAGTGCCTTCCTCTTTATGCCCTTCTTTTGCACTTAGGAACATGTTCTGTTGAGGACAAAATTCTTGGAATTATGGTAACCAGCTTACTACCATCAGGGGAGACATCATTGACCCACCAGAAAAAGACAGTGTAAAGAGAGAGAGTCTGGATCTTTGCTCCTCTTCATGTACCCTGTGCTAGAACCAC
Source organism: Glaucomys volans (assembly GCA_020662805.1). Taxonomy (NCBI): domain Eukaryota; kingdom Metazoa; phylum Chordata; class Mammalia; order Rodentia; family Sciuridae; genus Glaucomys; species Glaucomys volans. The sequence goes on along the minus strand of JAJEJO010005158.1, from coordinate 40,695 downwards.
CTTCCTCCGGGCTTTTTTACATGAAATAATTAAACGTCTTTGTTGCATAAGCCCTTGTTACGTGATTATTCTTTATTTGTAGTTGAAATCATTCCTGACACTGATGGCTTTTGAAATTTATCTCCAAATACCTCCAAATTTCTTATTAACAAATATCAGAAACTTCTTATCATAGCAGCCTGTTATTTAACCTAGTATTCTCGGGGTCTGAAATGTTTTCACAGCTGGCTTTTATTGACCACTGTGGCTGACGTACTGGTGTATGGGACTCTTTGGTGTGAGGATTCTGCTGCTCCTTTTGTTTATTAATCAATGTGCTAATCCTTACTTATTTCTTATTATATCTCCTCACTCCTCAGAGAAGCTGGCAGATGCGAAATTAAGACCTTTTCACCTGGTTTTTTTTGGTTGTTTTTGTTTTTTTGAGACTTGTTCTGGGAATAATTCACCAGTATGATAGGGAGAATAGTTTTCACCCACCCTCTGCAAAACATCCAAATCCCTGAAACATGTGAATATGGTACTTTCCATGTGTAATTAAATTAAGGACCTTGAACTGGGGAGATTATTCTGGATTATCAAGGTGGGCCCAGTATAACCACAAAGGTCTTTAAAAGGGGAAAGGAGAACAGAGATGTGTGGAAGAGTAATGTGAGACTATGGAGGGGTGGTCAGAGATGGAATATTGTTGGCTCTGCAGAGGGAGGAAGCATGCAGGAAGTCTGGACACTGGAGAAGGAGAGGAGGGTCTTCTCCCCAGCTTTCAGAAAGGAACACAGCTCTGCCAAGACCTTGACCTTGGCCTGATAACACCCATTCCAGCCTTCTAAGCTCCAGAGCTATAAGATACTAACTGTATTGTTCAAGCTAGTAACTTTGTAATGGTTTGCTGTAGCAGCACAGGAAATGAGTACAGTGAGCTAATGCCTCTCAGTCCACAGCTCCCACTGTGTTTCCCCCTTGTTTGTGCTGGTGGTATGCCCAGTATCTCAGAGCCTTGGAGCCCTGTGTGGGGTCAGTGAGAAACTCAGGCCAGGTAGCAGTAAAGAGAGTGTGTTCCAATCCCAGTGGAAAGATGTCAGCCTTGTCTTTCATCAACAGCAGCAAATGATGGATCATGATTCAGCAAATATAAATGAAGTACCAACTCACTGCATGATGAAAATACTGGGGATACAATGTTAACCAAAACAGATATCCCCATCCTCTCCCCCTGAATTATTCTGGAGAAGACAGAGATTGAACCATAAGACAACAAATAAACACATAGCAACTCTTAGGATAGGTGATGGAGGAGAATATGATACTGAGAGAGAATAAGAGGGACTAATTTAGATTGAAGGTCCACAGGAAGTATTTCTTAAGAAATGAGATATAAATTGAGACCTGAAAGGTAAGTCAGAATTTATCAAGGAAGAGCTGGAAGAAGAGAGATCCAGTCCCAAGGAACAGAATATGCAATGACCCTGGGGCAGGGAGAGTGGGGCAAGTTCCTGTGGCAGTTGTGTCATAAATAAGGGGAAACAGGGTATGAGAGGAGTTGGTGCCTTTTAAAAGACTGTGGTGGTTTTAACCTAGGGTTTTCCTTTGCCAGACTTTCTATGGCATTAGTTATAGGTGCCCATTTATTAAAGAAAAAACAGCATAGACCAAGACTTGGGTCGTTAGACTATGTGGTCCCAAACAGCCTACAGCCTGTCTTTTCTCTAGAGGGTGAACATTGGGGCAGGCAGAAGGAGAGTCTGCACCATTCATATAATTTCTATCCATATCATTCTTCCTGGACCAACTTCTTGGGGTAACCTCCTGAGCTTTTCAAAATTGAAATCACTACCTGAGTGGGGAGCCTGCAATGCAAATCAAATGAGAGGCTGTAGCAGGCTAATGAAGGCCAGAGATCTGGCCATTTATTGAAAGTGAGCAGCTCCATTATAGGCAGAGAACCCTGTGCTGCGTGAGCACCTGAGCAGGAGCAAAGGGAAATCCAGGGTTCTTGCTGTGTTCTACAAAGATAGTAAAATTTAAATATTTATCTGTATCTCTATATTCATATCTGCCTCTCTCTCCATCCACCTATGTGGTAGGGTAAGAGAAAAATAGTATTTAGATGTCATAGGTAGGCAAAGTGCTGTTTTTATGTGGCAAAATTAATCGAATTTTCCCAGTTCTCAGTTAAGTTTTAGTGAGATTGTTAAAGGGGTCAGAAGATGAATTTCCAAAGGCAAAAAAAAAAAAAGGAAGAATGTACTTTAGAATAGCTGAGCAAAGTGTGTGCATGCAAATGGAGATGAAGGAGATAGATAATAAAAACCAAAAAATACCTTGTCTTTTATATGTAATAAATTTGTATTATGGTTTTGATGTTAAATGTCCCAAAGGCTCCTGCACTGAAGGTATGGTCCCCAGTGGTGGTGCTACTGGGAGGTGGTGGAAGCATCAGAAGGTAGGGTCTAGAGGAGGAAGTAAGCGATTGGGTTATGACCCTGGGACCCCAGTTTCTCTCTCTCTCTCTTTTTCTCTCCTTCTCAGCTACTGTGAGGTAAGCAGATGTGTTCCATTCTATACCCTCTTCCATGATGCCCACACTCCAAGCTGTGGAGCCAAGAACCATGGACTGAAATTTCTGAAACTTCGAGCCAAAACAAATCTTTTCTCTTTTAAATTGTTTATTTCCATTGTCTTGCCGCAGTGACAAAAAATTGACTAATATAGTTCGTATATATACTTTAAAACTTTGCTACTTATACAAATATATAAAGCTGCTTATTCATTTAAAATCATTTCTTCAAAACAAGTATTCTATGAATACATCTGATTTTTCTGAGTCTTAGATGTTTGAAAAGCATAGGCTGTTCCCAAATTTCACTTGATCTCAAATTTTGTGACAGTTTTGGAAAGTATTTGTCAACAATTGGTTGATTGTCATTCTTAGTCAGTTTTGATGGAATTTTCCGTTTGGGAACTCAGTGAGATCCAGGGCTAGTAGGCTGTGTATATGTTGCCCCATTAATATGTTGAGGTTATAGGATCTCAGTTTTCTGGAATTTCATTCATCCAAGAAATACTAATAAATGCAAAGATACAGTGCCAGGATACCCTGATGAAGAGGATGGCAATTAAGTCTACATTTCTCAGTGAGCTGAAGATCAACTGAGAATTCAGTGATCAATTCCCAACATTAACCAATTTCAAGAAAATCTTGCAGATGCAGAATTGGGGAACATTTGTTTGAAAACCACTGATTTGGGGTAAATCAATTAAGCTTATCTTTTCTCAGCTCCTTCCATTTCAATGGTGGTTTTTGTTAGTCCATTTTCATAAATATTCAGGCCCTACTTTTATTGTCAATAAGTTAATAGGCTTTATTTTTATATCTTTTTATCCTGGCACATAATTCTTTATGTTCATAGATCAATATTAGGGGAAATTTCTTTGCCAAGTAATGATCCATGTAGTCATAATAGAAGGAAAAATTTTCAAAGGTTTTCAGAGCCAAAAAGAATCATAGCAGATTCATATGATTCTATAACTGTATTATCCAAATGTCCCACCAGATTTATTACCCATTTTCAACTCTTTCATGATTGAAAATAAACCTTTTGGTAACTGAGGACAGAAAATAATCTGCAAAAAATAATAATCTGTTGAATTTTCAAGCTAGAAGATATCCTAGAGATTATATTCACACACCTAAGGATGAGGGATGGATTCTGGGCTGCTGACAGCTCCTGCTCATTCAAAATCTTCTAGGTCATGGTCACTGATTTCATAAATTACAAGCAGGGTTCTTGCTTACCACTTGCTTGAAACTTTTCACCTATGTTAAATTGCTTTTTGAGAAAAATTGATGCCAAAAGAAGTGTATGTGCTTCAGAGAATGCAGTCTTCCTGGAATTAAGACTCGACCTCAAGTCTCCCCTGGACTCAATCCAGCACTAATTCCTCCATAACCAAAAAGCATCTGTAAAAATGTGGTGAGGCATGCCTCCCCCACTCGGTTGTGGTAAGAATCAAGCAGGCCCATCTGTGTGTAATTGTTATGTTTACCTAGACTTTGGTTTTCAGCAGGTAGTTTGACTAGTCAAAAAGGGTGAATTTCTTGATGCACCTCAGGGCAGGTTTGCAAATAGATTTTAGGAAAGGACTATCATCAGGGATCAGAACTCATCAGGGTTCTCTCTCCATTTCTCCTCTCTGGTCATTTGATCCTTCTTTACCTAAAGACAAATCCTTTGCTTCTCTGAATCATAGAACATGGCGACCCAAAGTATGTGTGGGAGAGACTGACCCTTGTTTTCCACTAGACATTCTCAGAAAAGAGATTTTACTTGTCTGCAGTTCAAGCCTGGACCAAGTAACTAGGTGTGTTGGAGGTTACCACAGCAGTAGGGGTTCCACAAGTTTAGAAAATGCTAACGAATTGGTGATTCTCTTCAAGGGAGAAGAAAAATCCCAAGATAGGAGAGACTCAGCACAAGCCCAGCTACCTTGAAGTTCTGGGGATTTCCTTTAACACTTTATAAACCAGGACATCCTACTCTGCTGACTTCTCATCCCATACGTCCCTGCTTTGTGTTCCCCCTTGCTCAGGCTGGTGGCTCAGGCGCAGTGTCTCACAGCCCTGCGAGCAGTCCTGCGTGGAGTCAGCGAGCAGCTCTGCCGAGGGTGCAGGGTGGAGAGTGTGCTGGAGTCCAGCCCACTGGAAAGATGTCAGCCTTCCACCAACAGTAGCAAGTGATCAGTATCTGGCATGGTGGGAGATCCTGGGGATACAGTGTTGAATAAAAATAAAACAGATATCCCTATTTCATTACCCTCGATTTTTATAGGAAGCAAACATTAAACCAAAGCATAACAAAGGGATGTGTGTCCCCCCAAAGAGTCACATGTGACAATGCAAGAAGGTTCAGAGGAGAAATGATTGGGTTGTGAGAATCTTAATCCAATCAATGAATTAATCCCCTGAGAAGGATTAACTGAGTAACTGAAGGCTGGTAGGGTGTGGTTGGAGGAAGTGGGAATTGGGGGCATGGCTGTGGGGTATATATTTTGTATCTGGTGAGTAGAGACTTCTCTCTGCTTCCTGATCACCAAGTGAGCTGCTCCCCTCTGCCACACTCTTCCACCTTGATGTTCAGCCTCACCTTGAGCCCTGAGGAATGGAGCCTGCTATCTATGGATTGAGACCTCTGAAACCATGAGCCCCTAAATAAACTTTTCTTACTCTGCAATTGTTCTGGTCAGGTCCTTTAGTCACAGTGGCAAAAAAGCTGACTAAAACAAGGACAATAAGAGATAGCAACAAAGAAGACTAGATAGGAAGGGCAAGGGAGGTATTTCTTAGGAAATTATGTAAACTGAGGTCTGAAAAGTAATTAGGGATGGCACTGGGGGCAGAGAAATCCAGGCCCAATAAACACCATGTGCAAAGGTCCTGAGGCAAAAAAGTGGTCTTTGGGCCCCCTTTGGTTTCCTGTCATATAGGACTAGAGATTTGGAAGTATAGTACTGAGAAAAAAGGAGATTGGGCAAGTAGCCCAGAATGTATTACTTGTAACTATAAAGTATTGCACACCTAAGAGTTTTATTAGAATCTATCCACACATAGGAGATTAAATCATACAGTGAACAACCTGACAATGGGCCTTTTGGAAACTATTGATGCAATAAATGCCATGCAAGCAGGGAGGAGTCTGTGGCTACTATTGGGGTCTCTGCTGTGTTGGAAGAGGGTGACAAGACTCTGTAGAGACCAGGACCCAGTTCCAAATCCATTGGCCCTCCAGGACATAATAAGCCGCAAATGGTTTATCAAGTGGATCAACAATATGTTAGATTACTTGTCTCCCTCCTCTCATTGCCCCTTCATGAATGTGGAGTAATTTATCTCTGAATAAAAACTATTCATTACAGAGTATATATGTCTGGGATGTGAGGCATGCCAGTGGGGTCAGGGTTAGGAAAATGAAGCCATCTAGTTCCTTTGTCTCAGTTCTTC
>JAJEJO010005158.1:0-29697 GCA_020662805.1 Glaucomys volans | reverse complement strand
TGACAGAATCTAGACAGAGCACACCCACTAGGAGTAAGGCAGTCCCTACCCCCACACCACCTCCACACACGCTCGCTTGAAAACTCCCACACCTCCTTCCCCAGCCTGTTTCTCTTTCTCTGGGAATCGAGAAGCAATCAGACATTCCCCCCAGCTCCTCACTGCCACGACTGCCTCCCACAGGCTTCTGTGCCTCCATGTATGTTAGCTTAGATGGGTATCCATTTTCTTTTGTCTTTTCAAGGACATCCTTCTAGCAATTTAACTTTCTCTCTCCTACATCATCAATTTCTCTCTCTTCTGAGTTTTCCATAAGTATGTAAGCATGAAGCAGTTTGTCTCATCTAAAAAATGAAAAATAAAAAAATCCAAAACCAAAAATCTTTCCCTCACTCACTACCATCCCATTTCATTGCTCCAGTTTACAACAAAACTCCTTGGAAGAGGTGTCCATACTAGCTGTCTTCAATTCCTCTCCTTCCTTCCCTTATAGTACTTCTAACATCAGACATGACCTCCATTTGGTTAAATCCAAAGATAATCCACAGTTCTCACCTACCTGACCTGCATTGTTTGACACCGCCAGCCCTTTATCCTCTTCCTGCCCTAGTCACTGGGCTTCCAGCTCACTGTGCTCTCCTGATTTTCTTCCTGTCTCACTCAGTGAACACTTCTTGGCCTCTTCTGATTTTCTCTTCTAGGCAACCTTGTAGTGTTAGAAAGCCATGGAGCTCAGTCCTTGGATCTCTTCTTTGTCAGACTCCACCTCCTTAATGATCTCATCATGTCTCTGGGCTTTAAATGCCATCTATTTATCTCCAACCCAAGCAAAAAATAAAACAATAAAAAACAAACTAATACAAAAACAACAATGTCCTGAGGATGTGGCTCAGTGGTAGGGTGCTTGCCTAGCATGCAGGAGTCCCTGGGTCAATCCCCAGCACCGCAAAAGCAAAACAAAAACAAACGAACAAACAAAAGAACTATCTCCAACCAGGACCTTGCTCTGGTTACTCTCAGAATAGTACATGCAACTGTCTATCTGAGGTCTCTACTTGGGTGTGTGTTATGGTTTAGATTAGGCGTCCTGAAAAGCTCATGTATGAGTCAATGCAAAAGAATTTAGAGGTGAAATGTTGGGTTACAAAAGGTTGAACCTAATCAGTGCATTAATCCCAACAGGAATTAACTTGGTGGTAACTGTAGGCAAGTAAGGTGCACCTGGAGGAGGTGGGTCCCTGAGATGTGCCTTTGGCTTATTTATTTTGTCCTTATCGAGCAGTCTCTCTCTCTCTCTCTCTCTCTCTCTCTCTCTCTCTCTCTCTCTCTCTTTCTGCTTCTCTGCTTCCTGGTGTGATGTCCCCAGCTATTTTCTTCTGTCACAAACTTCCTCATGATGTTTGGTCTTACCTTAAACCCTGAGGAATGGAGCCGACTGTCTATGGACTGAGACCTCTGAAGCCACGAGCCCCGAAATAAACTTTTCCTCCTCCGATTGTTCTTATCAGGTCTTTTGGTCATGGCCACAAAAAGGTGACTAAAACAGTGTCTGTCTTAGTCCACTTCTGCTGCTGTAACAAAATGCCTTAGACTGGGTCATTTTTTAAATAATGAATTTATTTCTCACAGTTCTGGAAATTGGAAGACTAAGGTGCCGCAGATCCAGTGTCTAACAAAGGTTTGCTCTCTGCTTCACAGATGGTGCCACTAGCTGTGTCCTCCCTCACCTGACAAGTGAAAAGCAGCATCTTATAGGAAATACCTATAAACCCTACATGATCAGCCCCTCTTAAGTCTCTGACTGTACCCCGACCTTTCCCCTTTATCCCTGGTTCTGGGCACCTTGGCTTTTTCCCTCTATCTGTCCTTAAACAAACCATGCCCCCCACTGCCCATTGTCCCTCTATCTAGTTGTTCCCTCAACCTGCTGTTAGGTACCTCTCTTACTTCTGTCAGTCTCTGCTCCAATTGCGTCTCTCTTGACCACACTCAGACCTCCACCTTTCACTGGTCTCATCCTCTGCTAGATGAAAAGATTCTCAAGGACAGAAGTGTATCCCAAGCACCTAGAATAGACCTGACACATGCATGCATTCAATTAGTATGTGTTGAAAGCATGAATGGATGTCCTTAGAGCTCCTGTGAAGATGTAAATTAAGAACACCTCTTCCCCCACCCCACCTCCCACCCTCTTCCCTGCATGGCACTTTATATTGGCAAATCAAATAAATTGTAGGACATGGTAAAATGTCAATCTTCTCCCTCCACCCTGGCCCATGGTACACATCAATATGCAAGACTCATGATCTACCAAAATTTTGATAATCAGCCTATGGAATTGTTTATATGGCAGATAAAATAATTTTTGCCATTATAAAACTCAGTTGTCAAAAACATCTCTTTAACTATCTTGAGTCCCCATTCTATATAGTAGTAGAAAACAACCTCACCAATTCAGGGTCAACTCACGTAAGGGGCTAACATGGTATTGTAGACCAGGGGCCTGGTCACGGAGGTGCCTGCCAGCTCCTAAAATACCCACATTCCTCTTTGATTCCCAGGAATTACAATTCATGTTAGCTCCATTGAGGAACCTTTTTATCCCAGTTGATAGACCAGATCCAAATATGATAGTTAGGCTACTCGTAGCCACAAGAAAGAAAAGAAAGCAGGCTGCCTGAGTTTAGCTGCCTGAACCACAGGGAGGCACAAGCACCACCATGCCCCAGGCCCTGGGGATGGCAGTGCACAAATCTCAGGAGATTACATTCTAGAGAAGGAAGCTGATCATAGACACAGGAACCAATGAAGAAACAGTGAGGAGTTCTGGGAAGGGAGCCAGAAATAGGGAGGTCTTTCTAAGGCACAACATTTGGGCTGAAACAGAAGAATGAGAAGGAAGCAGACAGGCAAAAGTCTGGAAAAATGGATTTCCAAGGGGGAAGAAGCAAAAGGGCAGAGCTGTGGAACAGGGGTGAGTTTGGCCTCTTGGATGGACTGAAAGATGAGTGTGTCAGTGGAGGGTAGAGAAACAAGGGACAGCTGAGAGAGTCACGGGGGTGGGGGGCACAGCCCAATAAAGCAGGGCCTTACAGCTCAGTCACTCTAAGTGTGAAGAGATCCTATGAAGCCACTCGGTCCCAACTCTGCTTGTCTCCTGCCACAGTCTGTGGGAAAACATGGTGGGGCTTGCTGCCTTCCAGAAGGCCAGCACATGTGCTGGTGGCCCTCAAATAAATCTTCTGGCATTTATGTTGTCCCACCCTTGGATTAATTGGGAAGAAGGAGAGACAGTCACCCGCCCTTAGGGACACCTAAGCACATTGTCAGGAAAATTTGTGAAAGACTTTGGAAATGGGCGAAATTGATTAGTGGGTGTCCTATTCAGAGCACCCTTCTAGGTCATCTTTTATGATCTATCAACTATTTTACAACTCTGTCAAAATGTAGAATTCTGGTAATAACACAAGTGATTCATAGAATGTAAATGGTGTCCAGCGGAAGGAAATTATTACCCTGTAGTTATTGACCAATTTTGTATCTATCTGTATGTGCTTTGTATCTATCTGTATGTCTATTCTTTTTTGGTACTGAGGATTGAACCCAGAGGCTCTTAACCACTGTGCCTCGTCTCCAGTCCTTTTTATTTTGTATTTTGAGACAGGGTCTTGCTAAGTTGCTTAGGGCCTTGCTAAGTTGCTGGCCACAAACTTGCAATCCTCCTGCCTCAGCTTCCAGCCTCTGGGATTATAGGTGGGGGTCACTGTGCCCGGCTAATTCAGCATTCTTGATGATCTATGTGGGGTGTGTGTGTGTTTGTGTGTGTTTAATTCTCCTTTAACCAATTGTAACATCTTACCAGTTTCTTCATTACCAAGAAAATACTGATTCTGCCTACCCAGGAGCATAGGAGGTCTTTCCAACTTCTAAGATCTTCTTCAATTTCTTTTTTTTAGTGTTCTGTAGTTTTCATTCTAGAGGTCTTTCAATCTTTTGTTATATTGAGTCCCAAGTATTTTATTTATTTATTTTTTGAGGTTACTGTGAATGGGATAGTTTTCTTTATTTCTCTTTCAGTGGATTAATTACTGATGTATAGGAATGAGTTTGATTTATGGGTATTGATTTTATATCCTGCTACTTTGCTGAATTCATTTATTAGTTATAGAAGCTTTTTGGTGAAATTTTTTGGGTCTTCTAAATATAGAATCATGTCATTGGCAAATAGTGATAGTTTGAGCTCTTCTTTACCTAATTGTGTACCTTTAATTTCTTTCTTCTAATTGCTCTGCCTAGAGTTTAAGGACAATGTTGAGTAAAAGTGGTGAAAGAGGGCATCCTTGTCTTATTCCATTTTTCAGAGGGAATGCTTTCAATTTTTCTCCATTTAGAATTATGGTGTTCTTGAGTTTAGCATATATGGCTTTTACGATATTGAGGTCTGTTCCTACTATCCCTAGTTTTTCCAGTGTTTTGTACATGAAGTGGTGCTGTATTTTGTCAAATGCTTTTTCTGCATCTAATGAGATGATCATATATGAAAAAAATGTTCAACATCTCTAGCAATTAGAGAAATGCAAATCAAAACTACTCTAAGATTTCATCTCACTCCAATCAGAATGGCAATTATCAAGAATGCAAGCAACAATAAATGGTGGCAAGGATGTGGGGGAAAAGGTACACTCATACATTGCTGGTGGGTCTGCAAAATGGTGCAACCATTATGGAAAGCAGTTGGAGATTCCTCAGAAAACTTGGAATGGAACCACCATTTGACCCACTTATTCACCTCCTCAGTTTATACCCAATGGACTTGAAAACAGCACACTACAGTGATGCAGCTATATCAATGTTCATAGCAGCTCAATTCACCATAGCTAAAATATGGAACCAACCTAGATGCCCTTCAACAGATGAATGGATAAAGAAAATGTGGCATATATGCATGATGGAATATTACTCAGTCTTGAATAAGAATGAAATGATGGCATTTGTAGGTAAATGGATGGAGCTGGAGAACATCATGCTAAGTGAAATAAACCAAACCCAAAAAACCAAAGGCCAAATGTTTTCGCTGATATGTGGATGCTAATTCACAATAATGGGGGGAATAGGGAAGAATAGAGTTACTTTATATTAGGTAGAGGGAATGAAGAGAGGGGAAGGGGGCATAGGGATAAGAATGATGAATGATGAAGAAACAGACATCATTACCTCATGTACATATATGACTGCATGACCGATGTGATCCTGCAATATGTATAATCAGAAAAATGAGAGATTACACTCCATTTATGGAGAGCTATCAAAATGTATAAATGCATTCTAGTGTCATGTACAACAGATTAGAACAAATAAAAAATTTTGAAAAAAGAAAATATGTTCATTTATATTTGTACAAGTCAAGATTTTATCCTTCTTGTTTCCGCTGACTGACAGCTTTAACCTCCTCTCTATCCTTTCTCCCCTACCCTTTTTCACTTATTCCCTTGTTCTGAACAATCACGAGGCCTGGAAGTAAAGCAGATGGTATTCTCCTATGTGCACAGAGGGAACAAATGGAGCCCAGGGAACCAGCAACACCCCTGGTTTGCTCACTCCTGTTCGGATGTCCATGGTACCCAGGAGGGAGTCCTACCTTATGTACTTTGGAAAATGCATTGAAGTTTTTCGGGGAGAAAGGAGGAGCCTATTCCCAGGAATGTAAATGGCCTGAAATACACAATGCAGTTTCCCAAAGTGAAGAGCAACCTGTTCCCAGGGCCAGAAACACCTCCAAAGAGAAACACTGCACAGAACGTTGCTCTTGGATATGGAGACCTTAATGACTCCCCCCCAAGAGTCCTGCTGGGACCCAGAAAAATGGTCTATTCATTTACCAAATCACTAATCCAGGTTTCCAAAATATGGTTTATGGTCTTCAGGAAAGACTTCTCTCAATTGAGTACTGTATTAGGTATATATTGTTTTAATCTGCAACATTCTCCAGTAAGATTTATATTCTTGTTTTGCTTAAGATTCACATTTTAATGTGGTAATAAAAACAAGTGAGACGGTCTCGTTGCAAGGGATCCTATTTAGTTAATTATCAGGCCCCATGCTGCAAATCACAGCATTGACTTTCTTGTACCCAGAAAAGGCTGCTCCCTCCCCTCACATGAGTCACATGTGCTCAAGAGCCACATGGAAGAGAGCAGAGCTGGGGCTAGAGTGGGTGAGGAGAGAGTAGTGAGAGGTCACTGCCTATATAGGCACAATCCCCAAAAGGCCATGATTTCTCATTTCACAACATGGCGAATGTACAGTGTCCAGATTCCAGAGTCAGATCTTGAATCCCAGCTCTGCCACTTACCAGCTCTGTGACCTCGAGCATGTTATTTAGCATCTTTGGATCTCAAGTTCCCCTGCCCCACCCCACCGATGATGCTGTACCAACCCCCTGACTTTGATGCTGTACAAACGATGATGCTGTACCAACCCCCTGACTTTTTTTAGAAAATTAAATCAGGTAATAGATATAAAGAAGTTGGCATCCAAAAAGGCAAACAATAAGTGTTGAATTTTTCCCCAGAAGAGGATGACAACCTTTAGAAGCATCCAGCACAAGGTGCCTGACACTTTCCAGGGGTCACTAGGATTGCAGGCAAGTAGTCAGATGACTGGGAAGGAGCGAGCAGCCATGGTAGGAGGTGTCAGGGATCCAAGGAGAATCTAAGCAAGAAGAAGTAAGGACTCAGGCAGGGTCAGGGCCAACCGAGGTCAGAAGCCACACAGAAAAAGAGTGACAAACACACATAAGTGAAGAACAGAAGTGTCCTCTTGTTATTAACCCAGAGGGCATAGGTAGATGACAATAGGCTTCTTCACTTGAGAAGAAAGGGGGGTGGCAAACCAAAGAAATCCCTCTGTAGGTCCCTTCAGCTCCAAGCACAGTCTACCCTCAAATAGACCTTGGTTACCCTGCATTCTCCATCCACCATGCAAATTGGTAGTGCTGAGGGGGTAGTCCCAACAATCTGGGATGGCAGTTATTGCAGTTCAATAATAAGAACATCAGTTCAAAGGAGATATTTATGCCCTAACAGTTATTTGGATACCCTTAGGGATTTTATCAACTCTATAAACAATTGGTAGTGGCTCCCTAGAACATTGTCTTGAGAGGTATTTTGAAGGTTGCATCTGGGAAGAATGTTGTGATCGATTATTCATGTCTGCCAAGAGTTTAGAAATGAGTGGAGGGATACTTGCTATTTAGCTTAAAGCAGTGCTGCCAGTTCCTCCTAGCTGATAGGCATCTGGAGCATGCCTATACAGTTCTAGGGGAGGAATTTATCCATTCATGTATTCATTTATTCAGCATTCTCAGAATAGTCTCCATCAACAGCACTGCCACACTGGAGGAAGTGAGGGAGTGCTGTAGGAAGAAGTTCCAAGGACTCAGAGCTATTTTCCAGAGTCAACATGCTTTGGCATTTCATATAGATTCAACATCAATAAATAACCCCCGGAAGTAGAAATTATTATATTCAACCAACCTAGTTTTTCAGCTAGAAAATTGAGGTCCATCTCAGTTTTGGAAACAACGAATGGAATGAATTCCTACTGTAATAATTGTCAGGCCCTCTGAGACAGCCATTTGCATCTTTTCCTGAAGGAAAAGAGATTGTGGATGTATGAAGACATTTGCCCTCTGTGTTCATTAGAAGAAGCCTTCCTGACACATTGACCAGCCTCGTCATGCTCTGAGCCTACCTAAACCCAAGGAATGTGTCTGCAGTGAATTGGCCCATATTTTATCTCCCTACAAAATAGCTATTTAAATATCCCTCGAGTATGCACTTTCGGGACCATTAAGGCTTCCGGGTGCATCAATTACACTAATTTGGGAAAGTGATCAAATTCATGTAGGGCTGTTATTTTTAAAGAAAAGACATTTTAGTGTATTGATGGGGAATTGGTGTCCGGAGTATATGGATTTCCAGTTATGTCCTGACATGGCAAGAGTCCATCGGTTTCCTTTAAGAGATGGAGAACACATTATGCTGGTATTAACAAAGATCAATTTCAGTAAAGGAAGACATTCAACACAAGGCAATTGAGCTGAGCTGGGAATAAATGACGTCATGTTTGAAGCGATAAGGGATAAGTCATACTGGGACTGCAATTTCTTGTATAAATGATGATTAAATGGAATTTTTGTCCCTGCTTTTTTACTAGAGGTGATTTTTCTTTACTGTAAAGTATAATGTATCTCCTTTAGCATTGTCAGCGAAGTATGCAGTTCATAATTAGGCTTCTTAAAGATTTCAGATTTCTTTGGTCCTAACATGAAGGGAGGGTCTTATCTTTACTGCCAACTCGTTCCTACTCTTCAAACCAAAGTGACAGTCTTTTATAAGAATTTCGCTTTGGGTGTTATCTTTCAAGAAAACTGTATTCCAAACTTCAATACAGTGAATAGAGTTACAAAGACACCATGAGGATAATATGGAAGATGTTGGAAATAAAGATAAGCGCTCTGCTGAGATGTGAGATGTAATGGAAAAAAAAAAAGATGAAATGAATAGGAGCAACACTGATGCAGGATTTCTATCAGTGTCTCTAAGGAAACAAAGTCAAAGCAAACCAGACTGTTTCTCTTTTCTCTGTGAACACATTTCTTTAGGGCCCATAAAAGCTATTTAGCTATTTAAGTATATTCATATCAATGTGTGGAACCGGAAGAGACCCCGGGGTGTTTCAACAGATGAGCAAACTCATGCTCAGGAAGGCAACGTGACTTATCAGGGATCATAGTTTCCCTTCCCTCTGGTTTGTCTGCATTTCTTGGTAGCTAATTGAGAAAATCTTAATTTTTAAAATGAACATTGTTCCAATTCTTTCAATTTTGTTTTTGATGATGATATTGATTTTTGAGTAGGCACTCAAAACTAGCATTATGGTTGGATGCCAGAAGTTCTAACTTGAACTAAAGTGAGTGCTAAGTCTCAGATTCCATGTTCCCCCGGGGATGACATGGAAAGGATGCAAAAAGCACATTTTTTACAGAGTAACGTTTGGAGGCCAGGCAAGCTCAAGAGAAAAATTCCATCAGAAAATCAGGTGATGACTGAGTTCATCAACTAGTAGCTCTTCCCTTACCAGCAACCCTCCCTGGACTGAAAGAGCTGAGAAGTGAAAAGAGAAGGGGTAACTTATCCAAGGATTGGCACCAAGAACATCTCCAGTTCAGAGACAGTGTCATGGACGACCCAAGATCAAAACTGCAGAAAAGAACCACAGAGCTCACTCTTAACTTAATTTTTGTCTACATCATCCTTTCTTTCCACATTAACTAGTTAGTGACTTCTCAAGGAGCATTGTTTCCCTTTCTTCTGTTTTATCGGTCTTTCTTGGTAGTTTATTTAGAAAATTTTAACTTTTAAAATGAACATTTTTTCAATTCTTTCAATTTTGTTTTTGAAGATGATATTGATTTTTGAGTAGGCACTCAAAACTAGCACCACACCCTTCTCTGGGGCTGGGGACATCGCTCAGTGGTACAGACCTTGCCTAGCATATTTAAAAAATTTTTAAAAAAGGACTCTAGCACCCTCTGCCTCCTGAGCTGCCATTCTGCTGACCATCAGACACTGAGCATTCCAACTCTGGATGGATCCAAACATCCATTGCCTCTGCTCTTGCTGCTGAGGGGTGCCTGAGAAAACTCACCGTGGTGCCATCTTCTTGAGTCGCAGATGCCAGCCCCCTGGCCCTTGATGTTTGTCTGTTCCATGTGACTGTTTTAAAACTTTACCACTCTCCTCAACCCCCTACCTTAGCCCCATTCCTAGTTTCCGTCCCCCCATTTGTAGTGGATGACTTCACTTTCTAACCCCTGAGAAGGAGACCCATAGGGGTTGGGATAATAGAGTTTCATGGATGCCCTGAACTGGGAAACCAGACAAGAGGAGCCTGAGGCAGAGGGAAGATGCTCCTCCCGCATTTCAAAGGACAAGAAGCCAACTGAATAGTCGCAGTGGGTCCAAGCTGAGGCAGTAGGATTCGCTTAGATACCCTTTGACAGGGATATATCTATGCCTCATCGAATTTCTAGTTAGCTTCAAATCCCAACTAAAGACTTTGTTTCCCCTCTACCTGAAACTCATACATTGTCCAAATCACCAATAAATTTGTTCTGAAAGGCAATTTTGGATACAGTGAAAGAAAAGATGTTGTATTTTTTATATTGAGTTAGGCTAAAGGAGTCCTTCTCTGAAAGCTTGTAACTCAAATTGAGTTCTAGCCCAATTAGTTTCCCTTTTGTTTTCATCATCTGCCTTTTCAGTAGGTATAGAATTTCAGCCTAAAGAAAGATTCCTGGCCAGGTGTCCTGCTCAAGTCTTGGGGTTGTAAAGAAGATACTGATTGATTGGAAATACACTGGGTGGGTCAAGTTGCCTTTTTGTGGTTAGATTCTTAGCCTCACCTTGATTTATTCTGCTTGTTTTTTTTTGGGGGGGGGGCGTAATTTACAGAATCCCTGAGCAGGATGGAAGAAAGTAATGACACAGAGCAAAAATACCTCTACTCATTTTACTTCTCTTGATCATAAGACCTTGTATTTTGGCTCCTCCCCTATGCAGGAAGATAATTAACAGCAAGTATTTGGGGGGGTGTAGTTCTTGGGCATCAATTCCTCATTATAGAATTTAGTGGATCTGTGCACAAATAGGCCCCAGGGACCTCACAGCCAAAGAGAAGGACTTTACCCTACATGAAAATTCCTGGACAAAGTGTGGTTGCTGCATCTTTCTCCAGGCAGTAACAAAGACAAGTGTAGTGAGAGAAAGATTAAGACAAGAGAAATCTGGCCTATGTCATAAATCAGCCAGCAATCCTGCAACTTCAGTGGGATCACCAGGCCTCCTTTCTCTTTCAGTGCAAGAGCTGTAACCCAGGCTGCCCTTCAGATACATTTATTGAACCATTAATATATTTAATTTTTAAAAAAGAAAAAGGAAAATTCTTAAAACATATTTATATTCTTTAATAGGCCAGAATATTTGTTATTTAAAGAAGCCTATACAAATTATTCTGGAATAAATGTTATTAAATTGTGTTTTGTCAGTAAATATGGTTATCCATTAGATTATTATGATAGATACCCTCACCTGCTTCTAAGAGATTTTAGGAACTAGGGTTATAACTCAGTAGTAGAATATATGCTTTGCATGTGCAAAGCCTTAGTTTCAGTCCTCAGCACAAAGAAAAAAAATCAAGAGGGTTTATGGAAAAACAGAGATCTTCAGATTTTGACTCCCTTTTGTATTCTACTTTATAATTTATAATGACACTTCTACTTTTAGACTTCAAAACCTGGCCCTTTTCACTTATATGCTTTAGCCATGGTTTAAAGACTTCTTTACCACTGGAATGAGAAACCTACAAAGCCAGATTGGCTAACACCTTAATTCCCTCAAGATTGAGGAATGGATAAAAGATGGGGAACCATAACAAGGACTTAGACTCTTCACTCTTGCCTGCAAATATCCAATGGGTGGTTAAAAGCCAAATGAAGACTTGGCATTTCTGCCTCCATTTTGCTTTCATCTTCTTTGCTCTGAGTGGCTTGGGTTCCAGGAACAAGATCTGATCTGATAAATATCTTGTGATGAGTTTAAACTACCCACCCCACAAGGCAACAGCAACTTGCTTATGGGGACAAGGCTCCGCCTGACCAATCCTGAGATAATGATGGACAGACGGCACCTGATCATGATCACCTGCTTTGGCAGCTGTGAAAAGCCACCAGCTATGCAAACCCCCCAAGCCTTGCCTCCATTCCTCTTTCTATAAAACCTCAAAGTCCTTGTCAGTCCCTCAAAGTCAGGGCTAAGGACATGGGTCCCTTGTCTTCCTGGGGCAACTACACTGATTAAAGTTCTTTTCATGTTTTTCACTAATTTTTTTTTTTTAAAGGAGAATCCTCAAAATAGTATAAACTTCAGGCCCCAACAAAACCTGGACTGTCCTTTTCTCTATATCTTTGTCCCTGGAGACTCCTTCTCTGCCTATAACTGGCTGGCAGTATTTGCAGCAACACAAAGCAAAGGTAATTAATATATGATAAATCTATTGGCCGAGACTCCTCGGGCATATGGTCCAGTCAATGAGCCCAAACAGAGGAGCAATTGCAAGGTGTACTGCACGCTAATAAAGCTGTGCCAGTGAAAGACACTGGCGATGTGGACGACAAGGTCAGGCTGTCAGGGTCTGGCTAGTCCCAAACAAAGTTCTAGTCCTCTGCAGTTTAATAAATCTCAAGTGTGACGCTACAGCATAGTTATCCCATCTGCTGGTTGGCCGACCTACACACCTGCGTTTTTGGGAGGTGTGGTAAGGAAAGCTCTGGGCAGGCCTGCCCTACTGTCCCTTTTAGAGCTGAGCCTTCTGGACTAAGGAAAGCCAGCAAGGGCTCTGTCTCTGAGTGCATTTGGAGATGCCAGCGCTAGGTCACTGTCCCCTGGGCTGGGTCACAGAGATGGAGCTGTGGTGCAATAGTTCCAGTCCTGGCTGACACTGACAGGCCTTGGGCTAGGTCCTGGCCAGTCAGGCATCTTTTTATCCATACAGAGCCTGCTCTGCCTCATGCCATTGGCTTCAGGAGCATCTGGCTTAAGATACGGTCCCTTCATCATAATCCTTCCCTCCACAGAAAAACAAGCCACAGGCCCCATCTAGACTGAGAAGCTACTATATGGCAAAATGGGGATTGAAATATATATATTTACCTTTTAAAAACTGCATTTCAGAAACTACCAGGCCTTTATTTAGAGACAGAAGGAGAGAGGGGGAAGGAGAATGGAGGAGACCAGAAAGAAAAGTGAAAGAGAAGTATCCTCACAAAAAGGATGAAGAGTGAAGACTCTGGAGGGTTTGATCCCAGCTACTTGACAAGCTCTATGATCTTGGGTGAGAAACATAACCTTTCAGGGTGTCAGTTTTCCATTTTGTAGAACAGGAATTAAAGTAGTACCGACTCCATAAGGATTGCTATGAGCATTGAATGAGTTAACACATGTAAAACCCTAGCTGGGTCCTGGCACACAAGAAGAGCCTGGTAGATATTAACCAATGCTACTGGTTTTTTTATTTGTTCTAATTAGTTATACATGATAGCAGAATGCATTTGGTTTCATTGTACACAAATGGAGTACAACTTTTCATTTCTCTGGTTGTACCTGATATAGTCATACCATTCATGCAATCATACATGTACCTAGGGTAATGATGTCCATCTCATTCCACCATCTTTAGTACCCCCAGACCCCACCTCTCCCCTCACTCCCCTCTGCCCAATCCAAAGTTTCTCCATTCTTCTCTTGCTCCCCGCCCATTATGGATCCACATATCAGAGAAAACATTTGTCCTTTGGCTTATTTCACTTAGCATGTTATTCTCCAACTCTATCCATTTACCTGCAAATGCCATGATTTTACTCCCCTTTAAGGCTAATTAATAGTCCATTGTGTATATATAACAGTTTCTTTATCCATTCATCTTTGGTGGGTATCTAGTTTGGTTCCACAGTTTAGCTATTGTGAATTGAGCTGCTATAAACATTGATGTGGCTGCGTCGCTGTAGTATGCCGATTTTAAGTTCTTTGGGCATAGACCAAGGAGTTAACCAACACTATTTTATATGTTCTTGTATAGCACCACAGGATAGGAGCACCATCTTTGTTGGATGAAGCTCTGACTTTGCATAAAGAAGGACAAAGGGGCCGATCTTACCAACCATGGGCCCTTGGTGCCTTGACTGATCCCCTCTGCCTCTTCCAGCTGCAGTGAGGGGCTGGCCCTCTCTGCCTCGCCCAGTGTGTTCTAAGGAGCAAATGAGGCAGGCAGCGTGCCTGGCCTTTCATTCTCTGTGAAGGACAATGGGATGCTGTGTTCTTTGAAAATCATAAAACTGCTCAGACATCTCGGGCTGGCCTGCCTTGTTTGCTCAGGCTGGAACCTGAGCACCCTTCCTGCACCCTGGATAAATGTTTGCCTTCATGGTCAAAACCCCTCAAAAAGCCACCCCAGCCTCTGCCACCTGCAATATCCTGTAAGAATCCATCCTGGAGCAGACTCACTTAGGGACCATCCTGCTCGGCAAGGGGTGCCCAGGACCACCCAGAGCTCTGGCCTCCTGGAACACTCGACACTCTGGTGGTGCTGAGCTATGAGCAGGGCAGGAAAGAGTATCTGTGCTGGTGGCCTGGAGGACAGGCCCACCCTGGCACACGCTCTGCCTGCTCCTTTCCAGCTGGCAGGTCTGCTTAATGAACTGTGCTCAGAAACACAATGAAAGGGGCTTTTTGATGTGCAGAGTTATTAGCACTTCGTTTTAATTATGCCTCCTGGTGTTTTCTCCAATCTTTTTCTTTCACTTTACCTGACAGTGCTATTAGTGGCTCCCAAATACCAAATGGTAACAAGTAAATTGAACTACTGTAAATGGGGATGAATTATCAGGCTGGTTGGAAAACAAAGGGCATTCATCTTCTCTTTCTTGTGTCAACTGAGCAGGTCTTGCCTCCTGGGAGTCTGGGAAGTGGCCTCATCTCTGAGATTCACTTATGTCTGAATGGGGTCTAATTTCCAACATCAGGTGCAGACAGCCTGTTCTGGAAATGCAAAGAACAACTTGTCAGTAGCTCTTGAATGCCATTTCTGCAATGAGATAAGAGAAGAGAAGGGAGAGAAGTACACCTAGCTTATCTCCAGAGCTCTGAGGACACCAAACACTGGGACTAGCAGTAGAAGCAAGGTGTGAGGGGTGGAGAGGGAGAGGACCAGCTTCTCTTGTAGAAATTCCTCCTGATGCTCCTCACAACCAGCACTATGACTGAGATCTGTTCTCAGAGAAGAGGTTGAGATCTCAAGATAATTTAGGAGGTTCTATTGGTAGCAAACTCTCCCAACATTTTTCTGGAAAATGTTTTTTCATTTCCTGTTTTCCCAAAAGATCTCTTTACAGGGTGTGCTAATCTTTGGCAGTTATTTTCTCTCAGCCTTTTGGAGACAGTATCCCTCCATCTGCTGGCTTCCTGTTGCCGTTGAGGAAACTAATGTCAGTAGGTTGCTGTTGCTATGATCAGAGTTTCTTCTCTGGCTGTTTTTAAGATCCTCTCTTTGCCTTAGTTTTTATTTATTGATTTTTTGTTTGTTTTTTGGGGGGTTACTAGGGATTGAACTCAGGGGCACTCGACCACTGAGCCACATCCCCAGCTGTATTTTGTATTTTATTTAGAGACAGGATCTCACTGAGTTGCTTAGTGCCTTGCCTTTGCTGAAGCTGGCTTTGAACTTGCGATCCTCCTGCCTCAGCCTCCTGAGCGGCTGGGATTATAGGCTTGGGCCACTATGCCCAGCTCTTTACCTTAGTATTAAAGACACATTACAATGTGTCAAAATGTGGATTTCTTTTTATTATCCAGTTTGGGATTTGTTCCAGCGTTGCAATCTGGAAAATTCTCAGCTTTAATTTTCTTTGGGATGTTGCTTCTTCTGTTTTCTGTATTATCTTGCCCTGGAATTGTGCCTAGACCTGTGTTTGACTTCTTTGTCCTTCATGGTCTCCTGCTTATCAGGCCTTATCTGTGGGAATCCCAGGAGCCCAGGAGTGAAGTCTGTCCCTCCAGAATGGATCTGCGTTTGCTTCTGCCATATGCAGGGTGCTTCCAACACTGGGCCACTTTGATTCTTTGATTCATTTCTCATTAGTTAGTATCAGTGGTAGTGTTTATGTTTGTCTGTTACATACAGATAGTGTTGAGTTCAAGTCCAAAACTTGCATGAACAGAAGCTGCGGCTACGAACACTTGGGGGAGATTCTGCATCTTCTAAGAGTCATTTTATTCATTTGTTTCATGGCTGGAAAGAGAATATCCAGAATCTTGCACAAATTAAGCTATTTTTTCAGTTGAAAAGAAGAGGTCTGTCAGGGCTATGAAAACAGGTCCTGTCCCCCAGGATGGAGGTAGGTGGGGAATTGCTCACTGGGCCAGAGGTTAGGAAACCGGCTCACCCTCTAAGGGGCCGTTCTCCAGACACGTTTCTGCTTCTCTGTGGTGGCCCTCACTTTATAATGTCACCATTTCTCTGCTGCATAATATGCTTTTCCAGTTTTTGACTCACCCCATTGACACTGCAACAGTGTCATTTCTGTATTTAAAACAATAGACAATTCACAGCCCCCAAACACCAGGTGGCGCTTGCCTGGGTTGTCCTCCTCGCATCTTGCCCAGGGTTCTGTCTGCTGTGAGTCCCTCGATTTCCCTTCAGCTCTTCCTGATGCATCTTCCTTTGCTGTGTCTCCTGGCTGTTTTCAAGCCACTGAGAACACAATTCTTCCTGGTGGGAACAGGATGATCTGGGTTCAGGGAAGCCACACAGCTGAATGACCCAGATTTGCTGGTCTTTTCTAATTATGATTCCTGGACCTTCAACTCTCTCATGGGGATGAGGGTGTGGGAATGTGCTCAGTCTAGGGCTGTTTACTGTTTGCAGTGTGAGAAGAGAGCAAATGGAAGGCTTAGATGGTAAGTGCCCTCTCTCTCTCTCTCTCTCTCTTTCTCTTTCTCTCTCTGCCCCTACTTCCTCTCTCCCTCCCTCTCCCTCTCCCTTTCCCTCTCCCTCTCCCTCTCTACCTCCCTCTGTGTGAACTGATGTGAGCCTGGTGAGAGCAACAGCAGACTTCATACAGTCATGTTTCACGTGTAGAATCGTGACACCTGGTTGGTTTGGTACAGAGGGAACTTGGCACCAGTGAGCCCGACACCTGGTGCTTCAGTGCCACAGGCAGTGCTGCCCCTATGGCACAGGCACATGAATTGTGTCCCATCAAGGCTGAGACACTCCCAAAGACACTCAGAGCTGAAGCTGGAGTCATTCATTCTCAGAGTCTTCCAGAACTCCGAGTCCATCAGTGTGTGGGCCAAGCCGGCTCCGACTGCGTGGTGCCAGTGGGCATCATTACCTCCTGCTCAGTCGAGGGAGACAAACGGGGTTTCCCAATAGCCTGTGTTTTCTGAGCCAACAGTCCTCCCCTGTTTATATTTTCTCCTTAAGGAGGATATTTTTTGAGAGCCTATTTCACAGAATCAATTTTAGTGGGCCCTTTAAGATGGGAGGTGAGCTGGAGGCAGTTCAGTTTGTTTTAACAATAACTTCAGCTTATTGAAGCAAGCATTAGAGTATCGTGTCCCCATATGGCAGTCATTAGAGACAGGGGAATCTTGAGAAGCTTATTGCTCTGAGATAGCTAGTAAAAGGAATTGAAGACACTTTTATAGGACCTAAAGAGAGTGCCGATAAAATAAGGACAAAATCCATTTGTAGATGATAGGCAAGAGGAAGAAACCTTTGAGGAAATAAAAGGTATTAGCTCCACAGTATACAAGGTGGAGAAAAAGCTAATTTATCTTTCTCAGTCACTCAGTTAACTAATCTTTATTGAGCACTCACTATGTTCCCAAATGTGGTGTGTTCTGAGGATACAGCGATGAACAAGACATAATCCATGCTTGGAGGACCTCACACACAGATGGTAGATGAGGAAAGAGGCCTACAAGGGGATGAGATGAGGAGAGAGGTAAGTGGGAGTGTCACACCAATGCATGCAGGGGACCCAGGAGGCTTCCTACCTGACCTGCCAGGGCAAGGCTGGGGTGTAGGTTGTTCCAGGTAAATAGAGCTGGAAGTGCACAAACTTCCAGGAGAGAGAAAACAGTAACTGTGCCAACTTCCAAGCAGCTTTCTATGGCTTGCATTAGTTCAAAGAAGGAACATCTGGAGGTAAAACAGGATCCAGATCACAGCAAGCCTTCCTTCCGTGATTCCTGGCAATGGAGCAGGGGTGTTGGCTGTAGTGTGAGAAATAGGTTGGAGCTGGGAGAGGTAGAGACAGGAGGAAGTTGGGAACCCGGTGAATCAAGGCAACGCATAGGAGTAGCCTGAACTAAGGTAGCTGAGCTGAGATAGAGAAGAACAGGCTGCAGAGGCATTAAGAAGGTAGAATCTGCAGGACCCGGGAACAGGTCAAATTTCCTCAAAGAGGAGGAAAGAAAGAAGCTAAGGGGATTCTGGCTTAACTACTGGGTGAGAGATGGGTCTATTCACTGAGCTAATGAACAGAGAGGAAAGACAGGTTTCAAAGGGGAAGAGATGGTGAATTCAATTTTAGACACCTCCTGTTTGCCTGTGGGATATCCAATAGACACTAAGTATCTGCAGCACAGGACAGGGACCTGGCAGGACTTGGAGACTGGGAGTCACCATCCTCTTGTTGGTAACAAGGCAATGAGAGGATGCCAGGTAAGGGAAGAAAGGATCCTAGAACAGAGCCCTAGGGAACCCACTAACATCTAAGGGTTGAAATGAGGATGAGGCACCTGAGAGGCACCCTGAGGATCAGCAGAGAAGGACCCAGGAGAAGTGGCACCAGAGGAACCTGGGGGGAGAATCTTCAGGAATGGATGTGTTGCCAGGGTGTCCAATGCTTGGAAGAGGAGAGAGAGAGAGAGAGAGAGAGAGAGAGAGAGAGAGAGAGAGAGAGAGAACTGAAGGCATCCAGTCTGTTCAATAACAAGCAGTTCTGGAGTGGGTGTTGGGGACTGCAGTCGTGATGCTGGGGGTGGGGTACTCAGTGGGTCAGAGTGAATGGGAAGTGAAAGAGTGGAATTTGGGAGTAGGAACAACTTTCCTCAAGCGTGTAGAAGACAGAGGCGCAGACAAGTCCCAACGTGGAAGAGAATATAAGCTGGAAGGCAACTCTTCAGGAAGTAATAGAAAAGGCTTGAGGTGATGGAGATGCTGCTGAGAACCAGCCAGTAGGAAGGGAAAGTCTCATGAGCTGGGAGGCTGAATGGGTGCTAATGGGGGGAGGTTTTCTACCTAAAGAGAGAGGCTTTCATGAGTCCAGAGTGCAGAGGGTGTAGACAGGAGGACAGCCCTAGTGCCAGTGACCAACCATGATGTCCAGCTACCTGTACCAGTAAGTGCAAATACCCCCACTTCCCAAATCAACCAGGGATCATCACCTCTCTGAGACTAGAGAACCTGATTAACAGTCAGAGAGGACTCTCCAAAGAATAATGGTATTTACTTGCAATTCACCGAGGCCTGCAATGGGAATATGTGTGTTATAGTAAACTGTCAGTGTGTGCAAGGAAGTTGAAGAAAGGGGAAGTGTTTGAAGGCAAAATGAGGAGGATGACACAAAATATTTTGAAACAATGATTTAAACAATGATTCAGAGTTGATAACAAAAATAGGGTTGGACAGGCAGTTTGCAGATGTCCTTGCCAAAGTATTTTTTGTGCAAGGTTGTGATATCCTTTGTGTAGGGTTGTGGTTCTAGCAATCTATTGTGCATAGTTTTTGTTATCAGCGTAGTTTCATGAGATCCTCTCTTTCATAACCTCCTGGCTTTATTGATTGATGAGAGCTTGACAAAGTGACTCCATTTGTATTCTGACCACTTTCACTGACTCCGCAGCTGCCAGCTGATCTGGATGAGCGTCATAGGACCCTCAACCTTTCCCTGGGACCAGAGGACTTGCCTGTTGAGATGCACAAGAGCAAGGTCCCCTGCCCAAGCCCATTCACAGGCTCCTCTCGTGCCATGTCTTCTAATCTCCCACTGACCAAAGTGCCATGTGACTGAGCCCAGCGTCTAGTCACCCCACCCATACTGCAAGTTAAATGGCAGCGAGCAGGAGTTCAGGGCAGGATGAAGGATTTCTTAACACAAATAAAGAGAAATACAGTTTTGACATTTTGTCAAACACAAGAATAAAAAACAGTTTGCAAGTATTCAAGAGAAAAAGACAAATTGAAGGCCGGGCCTTCCCTCCTCTGCTGTGCAGGCCAAGGCGCTGCTGTATTATTTATGTCTGGGAAGGTTAACACTAGACTGTGGTTAATGAGCAAAGCGGTGTAGATGAGAACCCTTTGTGAGAGGGTCAGCCTTCCCTGTAAAACTTAACAGCAGCCAGGTCGGCTTTATCACTTCAGTAGACCTGGGGAAAGCCCTCCTCCACAGAGCAGGGGCAACCTGCTCCTGAGAAAAGAAAAAAATTCCCCACCTCAGCTTGTTGTTGAGAGAAGAGTATTGAACTGTGAAAGAGTTTAAAGTGTGTGAGTGTGTGTGTGTGTGTGTGCGCGCACGCTTGCACACTTGCACACACGCTCGCATGCAGCCAGGAGAGGAATGTCTGCAGAAGTGAGGATAAGACGGCTGTGGTACATCCATACTGAACCTAGAAGGGCAAGAAATGAGCTCATATGTCAATGAAGTCAGGTGGCTAAGGACTACACGGAGGGTGGTCCAGGAAGCAGACAAGCAATCAATCGCGTGGTAGGGAGTGCTCTCCCCAGCTGCCTCCAGCATCCCGCAAGTTATAATCACCTGCCCTTCTTCCTCCTCTATTTTCAGGCAGAATCATTCTACAAGTACTTCCCTCTGCCTCCGAAGCAGAACTGAAGCATATCCACTGTGAATTTACAAACACCTGGCCAAGGTGTCCGTGGTTATCTTGTGAGTGGTGCGCCCTCTTCTTTCAATTTGGGATAAGGTGATTGAAGGGAACGAGGCTGCAGCCATTTCTCCCCTGATTCAGCCCCCTCCCACACATCATTTTACAATCTAGATTGTTAACTTTCTTGTCAGTCATTGGTCCAATTAGCCCACGGGCTTCCCCTACTTCAGGGCAGTTCCCCTGCCATTTGCACTCTCTCTTTCTCTCTTTGGCCCTTAAGGGCAGACACTCTGTTCATCTGCTAATTAAAATCTCTTGTGTGAGTTCCTGCATCCAGAGTGGTTTTCTGGGTGCTTTCATTGGTGCCATGACTCAAATGGGCTCTTCTACTGCAACTTAGGCAGGTGGAATCCCATCTGATGCCCCTGACCCCGGAATGCTGGTCTCACCTTCCATTTACCAGAACGCTTGGTTCCATATCCATCATTGGCCTTCAGATTGATGAGTTTTCCCCTAGGTCGACTTAAACACTCCTCTGCTGACCTGAGAAGTGATCGTTGATCGTTTGGTGCCCTCGAGGTGGTTGAGGAGTGGGGGTTCCCCCAGCCACGACTTTCACAGTTACCGCTGGCCCCCTTAACTGACCCTATCTGATGGGTGGGTCCCTGATCTTTATGGTGGAGATTCCCTCTCTGGGTTGAGGTTCTTCACTTTTCCTCTCAAAAATCCTGGCACCATGTCCTCAACCCTCTCAGCTTGTGCCCAGCATGATGGGGGTGACGACTCCCATCACTGTGCTGCCTCCTCGTCTCCAGCCAACTAGTCTGTGACCTCGGGATGCCCTGGACACTGACTCGGCTGTTTATCAGTCTCCACCATGGGATCTGGGTCCTCCATTCCAGCAGATTCACCCTGGGGTGTCTACTAGACAATCTTAAACCCCTTCACCTGACCCCTGGCCTAGAGTCACCAAAACTTGTTTGCTTCTGTAATGATATTTGGCCACAGTATCCTTTAGATAATCAATCCAAACGACCACTTTATGGCTTACAATTTCTGTGAGCAAGTGGACAAGTAGAAAGAGATTCTTTATCTTCAAGCTGTCTCTTTCTCGTGCACTAAACCTGATCTTTGCTCTTCTGCAAACCTGGACACCTCCTTTTGGCTTCTACCCCTCCTAATCCCTCCTCCTTCTCTGACTTCTATCCAGCTAACGAACCACCCCCATACTGGTCTCCTGCAGCAGAGGCCTTTCCTGCTCCTCCATCTGCTTTGCCCTGCTTTGTTTCTGCTTCCACCCCCACCCAGCCCACCTAGTCCTCCTGCCACATGGTCCTGCACACATGTTCTAGCCCTCTATGGGAGGTGGCTGGTGTGGAGGGAGTGATCAGAGTCCATGTTCCTTTCTCACTCTCCCATCTTTCCCAGATAGAGAAATGGCTAGGCCTTCATCTCCAACTCCGGAAACTTCATTAAGGAATTTCAGTATCTTAGTCTTGTGATTTTACCTGGCATGACATTTATATGATCATGTCCAACACCTTGGCCCCTGAGGAGCACAAGAGAGTTTGGGAACAGGTGCACAATTATGCAGATGAGGTTCACCAATTGACCCTGACCTATCCCACTGGAGCTGAAGCAGTACCAGATAGGGAGCCCCAACGGGACTATAACACGGGGACCAGGCATCTGCAGCAGGACAAGTTCCAAACCTGCATCCTTGCAGGTCTCTGAAAGGCCACCATTAAATGCATTAATTATGATAAACTTCAGGAAGGAATATAGGAGAAAACTGAAAACCCATCTGCCTCTCTGAGTCACCTCATAGAGGCCATGCTCAAATACACTAACCAGGACCCTGAAACTCCAGAGGGATGACAACTACTCATGACTTATTTTTTTCCCAAAGCTACCCAGACATAAAGGCCAAATTGAGGCAGTTGGACAGGGTGCCCCTTACCCCACAGCCACAGGTTCTAGTGGTGGCATTCAGGGTGTATAATGGAAGGGAAGAATAAAAACCAAAAACTAAAATACCTAATGCTAGCCAAAGCCTTTCAGCCAGCTAGACCTGCCCAGCCGACCATAGAAGGAGCACCCTAACTCCCAGAAGACCTCCAGGCCCATGCTTCAAGTGCAGAACAGAGGGCCACTGGGCATGAGCCTACCCCAATCCCCGGCAGCCCCCAGGTCCTTGTCCAAAATGCCATCAACCAGGACACTGGGCGGTGGATTGCCCTGGTGCTCAGAGAATTGCCAGTCACCCTCGCCCCATCCCCCAGTGACTTACTGGGATTGGCAATGGTTGACTGAAGGGGCCTGGGACTTCACCCAAAAACCATCACCACTCAGAAGCCCTGGGTGACCCTTAGGATGGCAGGCAGGCAGCTCCTTTCCTTATAGATACTGGAGCCACCTTTCCAGTGCTGCAGGAGTTTTGGGGGCCCACTTCCCCTGCTAAATCCTCTATTGTCGTGGTAGAGGGAAAACCATACCACCCCCTACAAGTCCCTCCAATAATTGCCATATCAGACAAATCTGCTTCACTCACTCCTTTTTGATAATTCCTATGTGTCCCATTTCCCTCCTGGAAAGGGACATCTTAACCAAATTGGATGCCTCTATTTCCTTCTCACCCACCATGTGCCTTCACCAAGACTCCTCTGCTATTCCTCTCCTCATGACCTTGCAGGAACATACAACCCATCCTGAGTTTTCATATCCCCTCCTCCCTCCCTTGTTGACCCCAAGGTTTGGGACACCCACACACCCTCTGTAGCCAAATGTTCACCTGTACTCATTCACCTGAAGGACCCAACATCCTACCCAGCCCAGGCCTCATATCCCTTTCCCCAAAGGAGCCAGTCATCCAGGATTTAAGGTAGAAAGGCTTCCTGCATCCAGCCAACTCACCTTATAACACTCCTATCCTGGCTGTTAAAAAGCCTAATGGATCTTACCATTTGGTGCTAGATCTCCAAATAATCAACTCTGCAGTTGTCCCCATCTTCCCCATTGTGCCCAATCCCTACACCTTGCTTTCCTCTATCCCCTCTTCCACCACATATGTCTCTGTGTTGGATTTGAAGGTTGCCTTTTTCACTGTCCCTCTTCATCCTGACTTGCAGGATCTCTTTGCTTTCACCTGGACTGACCCTCTCACTCAAGTTTCTTCTCAGCTGACCTGGACAGTTCTCCTACAGGGATTTGGGGACAGCCCTAACCTCTTTGGCCAAACACTGCCTCATGATCTTGCCTCTCTTACTTTTGTTTCCTCCTCTCTCTTACAGTACATTGATGATCCTCTTATGTAGTCCCTCTCTCAAGGACTCCCAAGGAGGCACTATTAAGCTTCTACATTTTCTGGCTGACAGAGGGTATGGGGTCTCTCCAGCAAAGGCACAGCTTTCCCAACTTCAGGTTATTTACTTAGGAGTCAGCCTCTCACCTGGATTTAAGGCCACCACTGTAGAGAGAAAAGCATTGTTGCAGGACATGCCCACTCCATCTAACAAGGAAGAAATCCTCTCCTTTCTAGGGCTAGCAGGATATTTATGATCCTAGATCCCAAATTTTTCCATCCTGGTGGCCCCCTTGTATGAGGCTTCGAAGGGCACTCCCACTGAACCTCTCCTTAACCCAGTGGAAGCCCCTTTCCAGACCCTAAGGAAAGTCCCTCTTTAAGCCCCAGCCCTACACCTCCCTGACATCACCAGACCATTCTACCTGTTTATCTCTGAGAAAAGTGGGTTCACTCTTGGGGTACTAGGACACATGTTTGGTCCTACCTTTGGCCCAGTGTCATGACTATCAAAAAGGCTAGACCCCACCATAAGAGGCTGGGCACCATGTCCTAGGGTATTGGCTGCAGCATTTGTCTTAACCCAGGAATCAAAAAAAACTTTCCTTTGGGGCTCCCACTGAAGTGCTCTCACCTCATCATCTGTCTGAGCTTCTTACCTATAAGGGTCTGCAAACTCTACCGCCCTGTAAGGTGTTAGCTTTGCAAACTGCTCTTATTGAGGACTCTTCCTTTTCCTTTAAGACATGCCCTCATTTAAATATGGCCACCCTCTTACCCCTGCTTTCCAATACACATGCTTTAGCAACACATAGCTGCCTTGAGATTCTGGAAGAGTTACTCCCCTGCCCCTCCAATGTTCAGGAGGGGGCCTTACACAACCCTACTTTCATATGGTTCACTAATGGGAGCTCTTTTCTCCATGAAGGGATCCCATGGGTTGCATATGCCATTGTCTCCCTGGAAAAGGTTGTAGTCAGGATCACTGCCTAACCACACCACCAACCAACAGGTGGAACTGGTTGCCCTCACCCATGCATTCACCCTCTCAAAGGGAGAATCCCTCACAATCTACACTGACTCTAAATGCACTTTTCATATTATCCTTTCCCATGCTGCTATTTGGAAAGAGAGGGGCCTTCTTACCACAAAAGGGAACTCCATCACCAACTCTAGCTACATCCTAAAACTCCTTGAGGCTCTTCAGCTCCCTGCAACCACAGGCCTGTACATTGCCTAGCTCATCAGACAGACCAATCATTCATCTCTTCAGTCACCAACAAGGGAGATGAGGAGGCTAGAAGAGCAGCCCTATCATCCACACCAGTCCCCATCATGACTCTCCAGGATCCCTTACCTCCACCACCCCCCAACAGGGAGATACTTTCCTACCTCCACCATCTGTTCCACCCCATCCTTTCTTTGCTCTCACAATTCACTAAGACTCATTTGCAACTATCCTCCTCTGACATCTCATTTCTGAAAGAACTCTCCTCCACATGTGAAGTTTGCCTACAAACCAATCCTACAGACATCAGACCCCCTACTTTTCCAACTCACCAGGCCTGTGGTGCCATTCCAGGAGTAGACTGGCAACCTGACTTCCACACATGCCCACAGTAAGAAAATCTAAATACCTTTTGGTCATGGTAGACACCTTCTTGGGATGGGTTGAAGCCATCCCCACTTCCAACAAAAGGGCACTGACTGTCTCTACCTTCATCCTTCATGGAATCATTCCTCACTTTAGAATTCCTACCTCCTTTCAGTCAGATAATGAGCCTGAATTCATCTTCCAAGTTTCCCAACAACTTGCTAAGGCTCTTGGAGTCCCTTGGCATTTTCATATTCCCTTTCACTCAAAGTCATCCGATAAAGTAGAACGAACAGACAGAACTCTTAACCAAACTTTCTTTAGAACTTCACCTTGACTGGGTTAAATGCCTGCCTCTTGCTTTTCTGCATCTTTGCTCACTCCCAAAGAAACCTGCCATTATCTCCCCTTTTGAGCTGATGTACAGTTGTCCCATCCTACCCCTCTTCCTTCTCATATATTCATACCTCTCCCAAACCACATTCTGGCATTCTTATGGGGTTATGCTGACTCCTCCCTGCCTAGACCCTTGTCTGGCCCCCTGGCTCAACCTCTTCAAATAGGAGACCAAGTTCTTATCTCTCCTCCTCAGGAGCCTACAGCCCCTCTATCTCCCAAATGGCAGGGACCCCATAAGGTGATCCTGGCTACGTAACAGCTGTCAAGGTGCGAGGTTTACCGGGATGGCTACACATTTCTCGGGTTAAGCTCCACTCTCAATTCACAAACTCCTCTCCAGATTCTAACCCTCAGGCTTCTTCCAACCAATACTCGGCCACCCCAGTGGGACCTCTCCACCTCAGGCTGAAGGCCATCAAGCCCTCCACCCTTCTTTCCTTTCCAGACACCAAGGACCAGAACACTGAGGCACCAGACAACTGCACCCAGCCATGAGGACTGGACTACCAGCTACATTCTTGCCTCCCCTGCCAATCGCCCTGTCTGCCATTTTCCTAATTATTGGATTTTTTTCCCCGAAAGATCTGTCCAGCTTATATTACAGGGCTATAAGGATCTTATAAATGATGAATTGGAGCCTGGCTACAAGTGCACTCCCTAGGGGAGCTATCCAGTCGCCAACCCCTGCCTACTGCAATGACATTTCCCTACCTTGAATCTGTTCTATGCCCATGTCCAGCAGTAAGCAGTCATTGATCCCTTCACCCATACGCCTAAAAGGGATCTTCTTATAATAACAAAAATGGCGGAATGAAGGGAACAAGGCTGCAGGCATTTCTTCCCTGATTCTCTCCCCACCTCCACACACACACACCATTTACAATCTAGATTGTTAACTTTCTTGTCAGTCATTGGTCTGATTAGCCCGTGGGCTTCCACTACTTATGGGTAATTCCCCTGCCATTTGCTCTCTTTCTCTCTCGCCCTTAAGGGCAGACACTCTGTTCATCTGCTTGTTAAAATCTCGTGTGAGTTCCCATGTCTGGAGTGGTTTTCTAGGTGCTTTCAGTGATGTAGTCCTGATAGAGGCATTGATAGAACAAAGTTTTTAATTTTAATTAAACTATCAGAAAATGGATATGTAGCTTCAAATGTTTCTCCCAAACAAAGAGCACTTGAAAGATTTGGGCAAATGGCTGGGTTGACTGTCAGCCACCATAAGAAATGGCTGTCAGTTGTCACACTGTGAGGCCACACAGGAGAGATCGGATGGCTTCTGGTGAGGCATCAGCTAAAGGGTGGAGAGTGGAAATGAAGATTATTTAAAATACATATTTACATGCGCTCTCATTAACTATCACTAATTTGCCCCACATGCATGTTGTGCCTAAAGTTATGCCTGATGTGAGTAATGAGGCATGACTAGCAAGACGTCCAAACCTTAAGCGGTCAGAACACAGACGTGCACATCTACAATTGCCTTAGCAAAATTCTAGGTTGTGACAACCAATCCAGTAAATAAATATTCTTTCAAATGTCACCAAACAACAATGAAAAAAAAAATAACCTTTAAATGTTTCTTACTTACAAGAAGCAAACTCCCATACACCTTCCTTTTTCTTTTTTCCTCCTTTTTTGTTTTGTTTTGTTGGGTTTTTTTTGCAATACTAGGGATTGAACTCAACTCACACATGATGCCAGGCAAGCATTCTAAACCACATCCCCAGCCCTTTATTATTTTATTTTGAGACAGGGTCTTGCACAAGTTGGCCTCAAAATTGAGATCCTCCTGCCTTGGCTTCCTGAGTAGCTGGGATTACAGGCATATGCCACCATGCCGGGCCCGAACACTTTCCTTCTCTGTTCTTCTTTGTGTGGTAAAAATGGCTGAAATCAGATGTGGAAGAAAATATGGCTGTCAAATAAAATGCATTCCTTTGTCATCAAATAATATTAATGAATGCATAGAAAACAAGGTTGAAGGTTAGAAGAAATGCCTATGAACAAAATAACAGTGGAGGGTTAGACTTTGGGGCAAGTGCCAACGTTGACTAAGTTAATGGTATTGCTAGGATCTGGTTCAATAATGATCTGTTGAAAGAACTGAATTTCTGAGTCACTTAAGAAAAGAGGCATAAAGAAGATATATTCTCCACAGAAAATGACTTTTTGAAAACCAAGTGTGCTTCCATCAGTGGAGCAGGTGGTCTGATTGGAGAAAAAAAAAGAGAAAGGATTCTGAAGTCAGGCTACACAATTGCCCCATGTGTGAAATTCATTAACTTCATTTTTTCTTCACAAGCTATTGCAGCCAAGAAGCAGACTCCAGAATTTCACAGGGCAGTACCCTCAAACCTGAATATGCGTATGACTCACCTGGGGATCTTGTTAAAATACAGATTGGGTATATCTGGCCCGTTCTGAGTGTCTGCATTTCTAACAAGCTCCCAGGTGATGGCAACGCTGCTGATCAATGAGCCACACTTTACATAGAGAGGGTGTAAAGAAATATAGAATGTTAGGGTGCTTATTCATCTTACAAAATTAAGATCATCCATGTTCCAGAGATGATATTCAGACTATTCAGTATTGAACCTACAAATATCTTATACCACAGAAAAATTTGCTGCCTGTGACAACTTCAGTCAGGTGTGAGTTTGGGGTTGTGTGCTTACCTAGCATGCGTGAGACCTCAGGTTCCATCCTTGGCACCACCAAAAAAAAAAGTTGTATGTGAAGATGTGCCAGTGAGCGTGCTGATACAAGAATATGGTGCTTTCCAAATTCTGATCAATTAAATAGAGACAAATAGTTGTTAGTAGAATTCTATCTAGCAGGAAATAAATAAATATACATAATCCCCTCCTTTATATAAAAGTGGCAATTTAGCAATGGATGAGAAAGTTTACAGCTCTTCAGAAGAAACCCGTGCCTTGGAGAGAGCAGTGTGAAAAACCGACCTCTTCCTCATGATTTTGCTGTTGAAATGATACTGTAACACCTGTAAGACCTTGGTATGGTCTTCATACCAAGAAACAGAAACTGAATTTTTTAACATTTAAAAATCACTTTCATACTATATTTTAAGCACATTTGCTAAAAACATAAAAACATAGCAATTTGTAAGTAAATCAGGTTGATATCTGAGAGTATAGAAAATATTAGCTGAATTTCCACAAAAGTTCTTGGGGGGACTGCAGAAATGGTGGACAGTGTGATGGGGTTATCTGGGGTCCTCTGTGGGGAGAGGACCAACACCTCAAGCTAGGAGACCACAAAGACAGGGTGGACGCTGTGCTGGGGTGGTCTGAGGTCCTCTCTGGAGAGATTATGACCACGGTCTCCAGACTGGGAAAATAGGCCAGGGACCACAGAGATGAGGGGGATGGTGAAGAATGTGATGGAGTGCTTTGAGGTTCTCTGGAGGGAAGGAGATCACCATCACCTATCCTGTTCTACCGGACACCTGTCCTACCTCCATTAGGGGTCACTCGGTCTCCAGGATAGAGGGGTCCCCTGATCTTGGAGCTGAAGGCAGGTGCTCAGTGAGGGCAGAATTACAGGGAACATGTGTGGAGGGACAGGAGCCCTCACATCACACGCTCTGCTTGCTGAAACAGCCCAATTGTTTAAACATGCAGATGAATTTGATGTTACACTCATGGCTAGAGCCCAGGGTGGGACAGATGCCTCAGAGCCCCCTGTGTCCCTGTGGATGGATGACATTTACATGTTGGTGGTTAGAGCATTACAAAGAAGGCTGCCGAGAACGTTCCTGTGCATGTGTGCTCCACAGACTCACTTCGCTCTCCCTGTGCACATGTGTTGACATGCTTAGGATCACTGACTGTTCTCCTGAGTGACCGTGTCTGCACAGTCCATGATTTCAT
>JAJEJO010005157.1:191710-202095 GCA_020662805.1 Glaucomys volans | reverse complement strand
CCTGAGCCTGAGCCTGAGCCTGACCCTGAGCCTGACCCTGAGCCTGACCCTGACCCTGCACCCAGCAACTTTGCTTCCCACCCCAAGGGTTTCCCTGTGCAGAAACCACAGGGCGATTCCCTCCAGCACACCCCCCACACACCCGCCCTCACCCTGAGGGTGGTGGTTCACCCACAGAAGCAGCCACAGGTGACAAGGACTCCAGGACAGCAGTGGTGGCCCCAGGGGGGCAGGAACACTTTGCAGGGGACATCAAAAGGGCAGTTCCCTGGAATTCAGGGAGAGGAACTGCTGATCAAAATGCTAGACACGCAGCACCCCAAGGAGTTTTAGGAATGGCCCTCGTGGCCCAACCCCAAGTTTAGATATAAATGCATCTTGTTCAAAAAGAGGAGGAGCAGGAAGCCAGGGGAGGTCTGAACCAACAGAAAATGACAGCAGGTGAAGGAGGGAGGTCACAAAGGTGTAGTGCCATAGGCCGGCCAGTGCGGTCACTAAAGGGACCCAGGCCCCATTCCGCTAGGGAGAGTCGCCCCGGCCGCAGGGGTCACCATCTCTCTGAGAGGTCACAAAGCATGTCCTCTTTGTCTCCAAAATAACCAGGGGTGAGGGAATCAAGCCACCACCTGACTCAACCCAGCCCAATGACCAGGTGCCTTCCCTGGAGAAGATTGGCAGCTGGAGTTTACCCAGAAGCCTCCGGGTCAAGGGGGACACATCATCTAGGTTTGCTGACCCTTTATCTGGGTGGATAGAAGCAGGTCCTGCCTGAACCAAGAAGGCCGGAGAAGTTGCTAAGTCTTTATTAGAAGTAATCATTCTACGTGAAGAGAGAGCCTGCAGATGGGAGTCTTCACCACCCCCCTCAGATTCAGCACTCATCTCCAGGATGCTTAAGAACTCAGACACCTTGGCACCAATAGACAAATGACCCATCAACAGGTGGGCTACGAAGCTGAGCTTACCACTTCACAGAAGAAGAAATGCAATCGATCAACAAACACATCAAAATGTTCATCACCTCTAGCAATTAGAGAAATGCAAATCAAAACTACCCTAAGATTTCATCTCACTCCAGTCAGAGTGTCAATTATCAAGAATATAAGCAACAATAAATGTTGGCATGTATATGGGGAAAAGGCACACTCACACATTGCTGGTGGGGCTGCAAATTGGTGCAGCCACTCTGGAAAGCAGCATGGAGATTCCTCAGAAAACCTGGAATGGAACCATTTGACCCAGCTATCCCATTCCTCGGTTTATACCCAAAGGATTTAAAATCAGCACACCACAGTGAGGCAGCCACATCAATGTTTATAGCAGCTCAATTCACAAAAGCTCAACTCTGGAACCAACCTAGATGCCCTTCAACAGAGGAATGAGTAAAGAAAATGTGGTGTAAGCACACAATGAAATATTACTCAGCCTTAAAGAAGAATAACATTTGCAGGTAAATGGATGGAACTAGAGAATATCATTCTAAGTGAAATAAGCCAATCCCAAAAAATACAGTCCTAATGTTTTCTCTGATAAGCGGATGCTGATCCATAGTGGGGGGAGAGGAGGGAAGAATGGAAGAACTTTGGGTTGTGCGGAGGGGAGTGAGAGGAGGGGAGGGGTGGGGCGGTGGGATGGGAAGGATGGTGGCTTGAGATGGACATCCTTACCCTGTGTGCACGCATGACTCCACTACTGGTGTGACTCAGCCCCATGCACAGCCAGAGGAAGCAGAGGTCATGCTCCATTTGTGTGCAGTGCGTCAACACGCGTTCTCCTCTCAGTATAACCAGTTAGAACAAATAAATATATATATATATTTTTTAAAAGGAGTGATTGATCTAGGTTTGGACTTCCCACATCACTTCAGAGTGAAGGTGAACTCTCTTATGTCTCCAAGGTGGCAGGCGAGGGCTGAGCTGGGCGTCGCAGTCATCAGAAGCTAGAGGGCTAACTTACGCCGTCAAGCTGCCTTGGCAAGATGGACCCAGCGACATGGGAGCTTGGGTGACGTCTGCTACCTTTTTTCGTTAAGAATCTGAACTGCCTCCAAGGAAGCCTTCGTGAACTGCTGTCTGCTGCCTTTCTTAACCCCAGGCCACCCTGAGGACCTCAGGGTCCTCAGACAGAGATGATTGAGTACGTAAGCAACTGAGGCCAAGGACAAGAGCCTCGGTAGGAGAAGGTAGCAGTTCTCCACTCCTGATCGTGTAACTGACCCCCCAGAGAACACCCTGGGCGCTTGTCTTCAGACCTGGGAAGAAGGCGCTCCCTCAGATGAGCCCCTTCCAGGACAGAAGGGCCCTTGGCAAGTTCCTCCTGTGCCCCAGACAGCAGTTAGGCCACAAGGTCATGCTTCCCGGACGTATGTCAAGGGTAAAGACTGCTGCCCTGAAGTCTCTGCAGTCCCAGGAACCAGTCAAAGACCCGGTCTTCCTGCAAGCCTTCGGGAGGCTTAAAGAGCCTTTTCCAGGAAAAGGACAAAGAAAAAGAAGCTGGCCACCAATACTTAGACTGAGTCTGTGAGTCCTACCTCACCTTTTTTTTTATTTTTGGTACTGGGGATTGAACCCAGGGGCACTCAACCACTGAGCCACATCCCCAGCCCTTTTTTGTATTTTATTTAGAGACAGGGTCTCACTGAGTTGCTTAGGGCCTCGCTAAGTTGCTGAGGCTGTTTTCAAACTCTCAATCCTCCTGCCTCAGCCTCCAGAGCTGCTGGGATGACAGGTGTGAGCCACCATGCCCGGCCCTACCTTACTATTATCATTAATACTCTCAACTATATTTTCTCCTTGTTTGCTCTTTAGGGGGTGTCATGACAGGTGACCCCGCCTTTGACGCTCTTGACTTATTTCCCGAGGGCTTTCTTCAGGGGATTAGCGCGTCTGATCAGGGTCCTGCTGACGCTCACGGGGTGTGGTCACGGCAGGGCTAGTGTCCTTTTCTGAGTAGGAAAGCTCCTCCTCTTGGTTCTGGGAGAAACGCTCCTATCTCAGCGTCTGCCACCCATAGGATGGGCTCTGGTCTTGGTGTTTTTTTCTCCTGCTCCCCCTTAATGTGGAGGCCCCCGCAACTTCAGTAGAACACGTCGTGTTCGCAGGACTGATCGCAATCCTTCTTCTTTCCTTTTCCTGTGAAGAATCGAACTCATCCCTTGACGGGGCCCCGAGCTCTGCTAAAGCTATTAACAGGGCTGGTGGTCGGACCTGTGGCCAATCCCACCTCCGCACTTCGGGGCTCCCTGGTGGGAGTCTCTGTCCCAAGTCTTCGAACGCTGTAACTAACGATGGCAGAGTGGCCGGTTGTCAGCGCAGGGTCAGTGAACCTCAAGGGCCTGTCGATGCCCCTTCCTCCTGGAGGCCAGGGGACGTTTCTTCCCTCGCAGAAAAAGAAGCCCCCATTATGCAAAGCCCACTTGGATGAAGCCCCCCTAGACCTCCAGGAGAGGAACGCCCAGGGACACCTGGCAGGCTGCCCTCCGTGCGAGCGACGGCGTCCGGCTTACCCCCGCGGCGGGACCACCTAGTCGGGTGGCTTCTCCTTGCTGGGGACTAAGACACCATTTGTCGGATCACTGGACCAACTAGCTTGCCGTCTGGGCTGGACTCCTAGGGAGAGGGACCACTGAGCAGGCTCAGCCAGCAGGTGGGCCCTGGAGGCGGGGAAGGAGCCGGCCAGCGCCTGCGGCCCCGGGCTGGGCAGCGCTCTCTGCGGGGCTGGTTGCTGCCAGACACCTGTGGGCTCAGGGACCCGGGTCACGGCTCGGATGGGCCAGCCCCTCTCCCCTGGGGTTTCCTTTGACCAGCTGGCCTGCCTTTCCCCACGGAGGACTGGAGGACACTCCCTGGCACAGAGGGTCTCTCCCTGGACTCACCCTAAAGGACCTGCAGGGATGTGGTCCACGGCACCCACGACCGCAGGCCGAGGTCCCCCTGGTGAGAAACGCCCTTCTACAAACGGAGCGGCTCCTGACCTCTCGGAGAGGCACCAGGCGGAACCCGCAACTGCCAGTGCAGACCCTGCTGTGGGCTCCCGAGGAGCCCGCCACCCTGCCCTGGCCTCCTGGGTCCCCACTCCCAGACGGGCACCCTGCTGGCCTGCCTTAAGCTTGAGTGGTCTGCTCTCCTCGGGGTTTTCTGGAGCCTCCTGGTGGAAGAGAAGCCTTCTCTTCCTGGCTCTTGAACTTGGCTGTGGGGCACTGCGGTTACTTACGTGTGGCTGTGGCTTGCCAATGGCACCAGGGCCTCCAAAGCCTGTGCCCTCTTCCCCAGAGCACCTGGGGCTGGTGACACCAAGCTGTGTATGCTGGGGCACACCTGTTATCCCAGGGACTCGGGAGGCTGAGGCAGGAGGATGGAGAGTTCAAGGCCAGCCTCAGTCACTTAGGGAGACCCTGCCTCAAAATAAAAACAGGGCTGGGGATGTGGCTCAGCGGTAGAGGGGATCCAATAACCTCCTCTCCCCAGATCGATGACCCCGAGCGACAGACCCGGCCTTCTCTCGTCTCTTGGATCAGTCGAGTCCAGATTCCAAAGACATTTCAGAAGATGAACCTTCAACCTTTGCTTTCCCTTAAGAGTGAGGGCAGAAGACTAGGTGGGGGAGAGGGAGGGGAGAGGCCTGAGGAGGTGGGGGAGGGTGGGGCTGCACTGGGTCGGGGGCTTGGGGGCGGGGGAGGGGGTCGAAGCGGATCTGCAGTCCACTCCCTGCTCACCCGGCTGCTCAGGGATCCCCGCCCTCAGCTGAGCTCTTGACCTGGGCCTGGGGAGAAACAGGCCAGAGAACCAACGACGAGACTTTTCTGTGACCTATAATTTTAGGACCTATGTCACCCACAGGCCACTGTCCCCACAGAGCCGTCCACGTCCCCAGCGGGGCTGCTCCTCAGGTTCACACAGCAGAGCAATGGGACCCCCAGGTGGGGCGTGAGTAGACTCTTCACCAAAAATCAAGAAGGACAGGCAACAGCCTGGGCAGGTGACGGTGGGCAGGTCGAGGGCCAACACAGAGGGGACGGGAACCCGCTGCTGGATCCTCGGCTGCACCCGGATTCCATGCCTGGAACTCGTGGCTGGGAGGAGCGGCCTGGGCTGCTCGGACGCCTGCACCCGGCCTGGCTGGGAGTGCGAGTCCCTCGCCTCCAACTCACAAGCTCCCGGTGCTGCCTGGACCCCTCCCCAGAGGCCTCCTGAACCAACACCAGGGACCCTCCGGCCTGAGCTGAGGTTCACCTACCTTTGGGGACCTCCTTGGGACACCCGTCCCAGGGACAATCTTTGTGATGGAGACTCTCCCGACAGGCAAGGCCTGGAGGGGCTTGGACAGGGCCTGGGGAACTGGAGTCACAGCCTCGTGGTCTGTGATCTGCACAGTGGTGAGACGTGTGTCAGAACTGCACTGGGAAAGGAGGCAGAGAGAGAGAGCTTTCAGGTTGGGGTTTGAGGCAGGAAAGGCTGGGCCAAGTTTGGAGAGGCCTTAAATAAGTCAGGAAAACTGTGGGGCTGACATTCTAGGTGTTGGGGAGCCTTTAAGAGGTAGGTCCTACTGGGTGTGGTGCCACAAACCCATGATTCCAGCTTCTCAGGAGGCTGAGGCAGGAGGATCACAAATTGGAGGTCAGCCTCTACAATGTAGCAAGACTCTCAAAACAATTTTTTAAAGAAGTGTGGGCATGTAGCTCAGTGGTAAAGTGCCTAGCATGTGCACGGTCCTGAGTTCCACACCCAGGACTGCTGGGCGTGGGGACAGGCACAGAGGGTGGGATGGAGGGAGCAGAGGTGCGTGCTGCAGGCCAGGGGCACCTGGAACCGGGGTGATCAGGGATGCCAGCCTGAGTGTGAAGGAGAGAAGTTTGACAATAGGCATGGCAGCCAAGTGGGGGCTCTGACTTGGAACGAGGGCCTCTGACGGGGACAGGGGCGGGCCTGGGAGTGCTGGGTGCCCTTCTGCCCTGGGTCTTCCCTGGGGGGTCAGAGGATGCCGGGAGACCTGCTCAGACCCGAGCTGTCTCCATTTACAACTGGGACACTGGGCACTAATTTCATGCCTTCCTCCCTGTCGCTTCATCACTGACCGCTAGTGAATTGCCACACAGACTCAGGTGGAGGTGAAATGGGGCTGCTGGTGTCCACTCTCATTGGGAGCATCCACCTGCTGGAGTGGAGGATGGTGATTCCCTCTTCTCTTATCCCGCTGAGGACCGACCCTGCCGAGGGACCCAGGTCCACAGGGGGTGACTGTCTTTCAGAAGCAGAGCCCGTGGGGGAGCAGCGACAGGGAGGAAGGCATGAAATTAGTGCCCAGTGTCCCAGAAAACAGGAAGTGGGCGTGACAGCGGCTTGGGGGCTTCTGGAGCCAGGCTGGGGCTCTGGAGCCGGTCCAATGCCCCCTGAGCTCAGAGTGCACAGCCTCCGGTTCCCTGTGATGTGACCTGGGTGGCCACAGCCTCTGGACCAGCCTGGGGAGAGCACTAGGGGCTGTCGCAGAGCTCGGGGGAAGGGAGCTGGGGCAGCCAGAAGCAGGAGTCCCTGGCCGGGGAGGCGGACCTCAGCCCTCCTCCTGCCCAGCTCCAGCCGCAGCCCCTCGTGGTGGCCACATGCTGCCACGTGGGCGCCTGGGGACCAGGAAGCAGCCAGACTCTCCTCAGGAACAGAACCAGATGTGGAGAGTGTTACGGGTGGGGCTGAGCAGGGCAGCCAGCGGAGGCCACAGGAGCCAGAGCGGAAGAAGGGATTTCCAGGACACGAGTCAAGAGTTCGCAGGGTTGAGCCATGTGGCTCGGGGCAGCTGGTCTCGGAGGCAGGAGAAAGGGAGGCTGGGGAGGCAGGCCGGGCGACCGAAGCAGGGGTGGGTGGTCCCTGGAGGTCCAGCACACGGAGGAAGCAGGTGACCTTCTTCAGGTCACAGTAGGATGGAGCTGGGGGCAGGTGCAGGCCCCCAGGTCCCCGTGGGCAGCCGACCTTCATCACTGACCGCTAGTGAATTGCCACACAGACTCAGGTGGAGGTGAAATGGGGCTGCTGGTGTCCACTCTCATTGGGAGCATCCACCTGCTGGAGTGGAGGATGGTGACTGTCCAGCTGGGGTCCCTCTCGCCCACATTTCCCTGCAGCTGTGGCCAAGCACCCCTCCCTGGCCGCAGAGTGGCCAGCCGCTCATGGCTGCCCTTCCTCTGCCGAGCTGGGCAGGGTCCCACCTACCTTGGGCTCTGGGTCCCTCACAAGTCTGCCAAATCATGCTGGGAGCCTCCCTGGTCCTTGTCCCTCTTGGGCTGTCCAGGTCCTCTCTACCAAACACTGTGCTCTCGGAGGATGGGACTGGGTACACTGTGGCCATGTCTTCCCCAGGGTCTCAGTCACTTCCTGAGCTGGGACGCCTCCTCCGAGTCTCAGGAGCCCAAAGCTGCGCATGTGAGGGGCTTCTTAGACCGGGGCCGAGGGACAGGATTTCTTAGCCTCTCCTCACTTCTCATTGGCCAGAATGGCCATGTGACCATCCCTCACCAACCCTGGGGAGGAGGCTGGGATGATGGGAAGCAGGAGTCACCCCTGAACCCCCAAAGGCTGGGCTGGACCTCCAGGCAAATCACAATCTCCCCAGGAGTCGGGGCCCAGAGGAGCTGCCCAGCCTCCAGTCCAGCAACATGGACATCACTGCCCCCGACCCTCCAGCAGAGCTCCCAAGCTAGTGGTCAAGGCAGAGGCAGCCGGAGGCCCTGCCTGGGTTCAAGTTCAACAGAGCACCAGGGGACAGGCCGCCTGACCCCACCCAGGACCTGAGCTGCTGCCTGTCCAGCCATCGCTGGAGGGTGGGGCCCCTCCTGATGTCGGCTGGGGGTCCCACAGCAGAGCCTGGACACCCTCGGCCCCTGGTGCGAGGGACCTCTTGTGTACCCCCTTGCCCCACGCTGAGCCGTGGCCCGCTGGTCCTGGTGGGATTTACACCACGGGGATGGGCGGATGTGGCCATGTCCAAGTTCTAGGTAGGAAACCTTTGAATCCTACACACCAAGGCTTTCATTGAAAGTGCGCCCGCTCCAGCGTCCCCGTGGAGCCAGTGGGCTCCCCAGGGCGTTCAACTGCTGGCCGTCCACAGGAGCCTGGGCCGCGCCAGCTTGGAAGAGGCACTGCGCTGTGGCCCCAGGCCCCTCTTGTCCTGGGACCTCTGGCCTCGCCCGACCTCCAAACCTCGAGCCCTCGGCCCTGCGCTCAAGCCCCTCCCTACCTTGCCCGCCCCCTGGCCAGGGCGGCTGGCGGCTCCTGGGAGCCCCAGAGCACAGGGCCACCCAGAGTCCTGCTCCTACGACTTGGGAGCAGAGCCTCGGCAGTAGCGAGGACACTGCCCGCGGCAGGGGGACGGGCACTGCAGGGCAGGACCTGGGGCTGGTGGGTCCCCAGGGTTGCAGGGCCTGCCCTCGGCTCCCTTTCCTGCATCCCTGGCTTCATCTTGTTTTCTACCTAACGAGAGTCGCTTCTCCTGATCACGAAGGACCTCAGCTGGACTCCGGCTCCTCGGCAGTGCCGACCACCCACCCGACTCTGAGGAGGACAAGGGGAGGCCACTCATTTCCATTCCACCACCAAAGCCTAGCAGCTCCCATGCAGAGGCTCTGGGAACCCAAAACCCCTGAGCAGGGGATCCCCGGAGGCTCCCAGCGCAGGGGGCCAGGGGCCGGACCTGTAGGGAAGGAGAGCCCCGCGATGCGCTGCCCGGAGGAGAGGCGAAGGAGACCACGCAGGCGACCCCATCCCGCACCAGGTGGTCCACGCATCCCCAGAGGCCTGGATGCTGTTCTTCTTTACGTGGTGCTGGATTGGAACCCAGAGCCTGAGCTGGGGAGGCACGTGCTGACCCTGAGCCACAACCCAGGCCTCCAAAAAGACATTTGTAGAGCAAGTCAGGAAGTCCCCTCCTCCATGGGGCCTTTGGAGAGGACTGGGGACCCTGTGGCCCACTTCAGAGTCATGCACCGTCTGGCAGGCTTGGGAGGGCTTCCATGCTCTGTCCTTCCTCCCGTTCTGCCCGGCTCCCTGTCTCCTGAGGTCCACTCTGACCACCGGGTCTGCTTCCCAGGACCCTCTCCTTCCCTTGTGCACAGGCTGTCTCCTTCTCACGTCCTCAGTTCTCACCTT
Source organism: Glaucomys volans (assembly GCA_020662805.1). Lineage (NCBI taxonomy): Eukaryota > Metazoa > Chordata > Mammalia > Rodentia > Sciuridae > Glaucomys > Glaucomys volans. The sequence continues at coordinate 192,964 of JAJEJO010005157.1, read as the reverse complement.
GTGGCCGCCTCCCCTCCTGCTGGACTGTGAGTGCCACACGGGTGGCATCTTTGCTCACTGCTGTCCCCCAAGCGTGGCACATAGTAAGTACTCAATGAACACCAGCTGATGAAGGGGTAGGAGTGCTGGGACTGGAGGGACTGGCACAAGCCCATCCCCCTCTGCAATGCATCCCCAGGCTGGCAGCAGCCACCACCAGCTGCCCCACGTCCAGCCCCAGAGATGGGCTCCGGGCCTTGCAGGGTCCCTGCCCCTGTGGCCTTGTCCTGGTGCCACTGTTCTCTCTGCGTCCTGGTACCTTCCCTGGTCTCATCGGCAGCTGGGCTGCTGGGAGGAGGTGACAATCGCGTTGAGCAGTGTCTGGAGGATGCTGCGGCCCTGTGTGTGTCCACCCGGGGCTTCTTCACAGCCACCCTGTGAGCGAGGGGTCCTTCCAGTGCTTCCCACATGGAAATGGAGCCCAGAGAGGTAAAGGAACTTGTTCCAGGTCACACAACTAGGAAGTGGCAAGGCACGGATGGGACCCGGTTGTAATGGCCTCTGACCCACCATGGCGCTGGTCACTTCCTCTGGAGGCAAGCCTTCCCCGGGGGACCAACCCGCAGGCACGTGGTCCCCACCGAGCCAGCTCATTTCCTAAAGACAAAATGCACCTGTGTCGGAACAGCTGTATTTTCTGTCTTGTGAATTTATTTAGATAAAATCTCAGAAGGTTAGAATGAAATCACAGCACTCGCTCATGTCCCCGACTAGGGCTGTTGGGACAGCTCCCCTCAATGGTCAGGGTCACGGTACCCATGGCTCCCTGGGTCACTGCCTGCACGTCCATCCTCCCCAGGCACTAAGGGAGGGTTCCTTGGCTGAGCCACCTTCGAATTCCAGAGGTCCTTGTGAGTCCCTCCCTTCCTCCCTCCCTCCCTCCCTCCTTCCCTCCCTCTCTCCTTCCTTCCCTCCCTCTCTCCTTCCTTCCCTCCTTCCCTCCCTCCCTCCTTCCCTCCCTCCCTCCTTCCCTCCCTCTCTCCTTCCCTCTCTCCTTCCTTCCCTCTCTCCTTCCTTCCCTCCCTCCCTCCTTCCTTCCCTCTCTCCTTCCTTCCCTCCTTCCCTCCCTCCCTCCTTCCCTCCCTCCCTCCTTCCTTCCCTCTCTCCTTCCATCCCTCCCTCCCTCCTTCCTTCCCTCCCTCTCTCCTTCCTTCCCTCCCTCTCTCCTTCCTTCCCTCCTTCCCTCCCTCCCTCCTTCCCTCCCTCCCTCCTTCC
>JAJEJO010005157.1:172905-191610 GCA_020662805.1 Glaucomys volans | reverse complement strand
TCCCTCCCCCTCTCCCTCCTTCCCTCCCTCCCTCCTTCTTCCATCCATCTGGTTCTCTGGGCCGCGCCTGCTTTAGGGGCCAAGGAAGCTGTGGGCTCCATGATTCACCTGTGACCCCGCCGTCCTCCAGCCAGGGGACAGACTGAGCACACTCCCCTGCCAGCGCCCAACCAGCTAGAAAGCGGAGCAAGGACTCGCCCGAGGCTGTGCTGCCACAGGGCGAGTTAGACGGTTGGGGACAGTTAGGGCTGGGGCAGGAACGCACCCCTCCCTCCCTCCCTGGGGTTAGGGACCAGTTGCAGGAGGCGCCAGGGCCGGGCCCAGGAACCCTCAGGGCTGGGAGAAGAGGTGGACCTGTTTCTGATCTGCTCCTGCTAAGGGGAGTCGAGGAAGGACCAGGTTTCCTGCTCTGATTCTCAGGGTCAGATGGAATGAGGGGCCTGGGGAGTCTGGTGGCCAGAGTTCACGCCTTGACCTGCTGTGTGACCTAAGGCTGATAACTGCCCCTCTCTGAACCCAGACTCATCTGTGCAGGGCGAAGCTGGTCTCGCCTTCTCTCCCCTTGGGCCGCCCTCCTGCTGTCTTCCTGAAACCCGGCTGCAGCTTGCACCCTCCGTCCTGGGCGTGGAGCTCCTGGGAGGAGCAGATCCTGCCTCACCTGCAGAACCCGCAGCTCAGAGACGGGGAGGAGCGCGCACCGCCCTCTGGTGGCCACCGCTGGCCCCTCGTCCCCGTGCCCTGCTCTGTTGGCCTCAGCGGTGCTTCAGCGGCTACTGGGCAGCTTCTTGCAAAGTCCCCGCAGCGCGAACCGGGTGGGCGGGCAGTGGGTCAAGAGGGGCTGCGGAGCACGCGGAGCGCGCCTGGCCTCCCTGCCGGCCAGGAAGCAGGCTGTTTGTCACGCACATGGCGTGCGGAGTCCCTTCTCAGAGGACAGCGGTCTGGGGACGCCTGCTCAGTGCTGGACGTGTCCACCTCAGGCTTCCTCCTGCAGGGAGGGCTCGGGCCACCCTCTCCAGCTCTCCCATTGGCCCCGAAGAGGGACCCCAGCAGCAGGGACCCCAGCAGCAGGGGCCAGGCTCACGGGGACCCGCTGCCCAGCGCTGGCCGGCGGCTGGGCGGGAGCTGCAGGCCCAGGCTCGTCCGCAGGGGCCCCTTGCACACACGTGCGCGGACACACAGCGCTCCTCTTCCTGTCCCCGGAGTTCCCGGGCGCCCGGGCGCGCTGGGGGCCGTGACGGGCAGCCGGTGTGAAGCTCCAGCGTGGACGCCGCCCCAGCTGCTCTGCGCTCTGGCCCCGGGCCCTCGCCTGTCGCCCTGGGGAGCACCTGGCTCAAAGCCCTCTGCTCCAGGAGGCCCACCTGGAAGAGGAGCTGCCATGGCGTCTGGACCCCCACAGACGCCAGGTGACTCTCCTGCCTCCTTCAGGTGGCCACTTCGTGGGCAGGGTGGGTCATGGACTCTTCGTGGTCCTCACGGCCCCAGCCCAGCTGCTCAACATGGGCTCACGCTGCTGGAGGGGTTTTACCTTCAGTGCCCTCGAGAAACCTGGCTTGGGCTGCCCTGGATAGGTCGGGGTCAAAGAAACAGTGGGAAGGCCAGAGAGGGTTCTGGAAGCCTAGAAATGCACAGCTGGGCAGGCGCAGACAGGGCCCGTGGTACCTCGAATGCCCACGGGCTTCCCATCCCAATAAGTGCTCTGGGCTCAGGTCCTGCCGGACACGTCCTGCCTGTGGCCGTCAGTGGGTTCTCTGACCTCTCTGTGCCTCGGTCTCCTCATCTCTACAACAGTATCAGGATCCCCATGTGAGCTGGGCACGGTGGTGCTGGCCTGCAATCCCAGGGACTCAGGAGGCTGAAGCAGGAGGATTGAAAGTTTAAGGCCAGCCTGATCAACTTAGTGAGACTCTGTCCCAAAATAAACAGTAAAAAGTGCCGGGGATGCAGCTCAGGGGTAGCGTGCCCCTAAATACCCAGGATCCCCCTGAAAAAAAAGAATCCCGACAGTACTGATGTCCAGTTAAATGAGTTTAAAAAAAACCACGGCTTTCCAACCGTCGGGCACAGGGTCCCGGGGGATCTCCGGAAAGTGAGGATCCGACGGGGCAGGTCTGGGTGAGGTGGGCTTCTGCATTCCCACAAGCCCCTGGGGCTGGGGGGGGGATTCCGGTGCTGCTGGAGCCCGAGCCTCACTCAGCAGAGTCAGGAAACAGCCCGAGATGCGCAGTGAGGACCTGGCAGCCTGAGCTTCCGTGACCAGGCCCCTCTGGGGGAGCCTGTGGCTTCTAGAACATTCTGCCCTCTGATCCCTGGTGGGGCTCTGCTTTGTTTGGTGACGCTGTGGCCTCTAGTGTCGTTGGGGTGGCTGTAGGTTTTGCTCTGAGACCTGACAGGGGACAGGTGTTGGGGGCAAGCCGGAGGTGAGAACAGGAAGAGGGCCAGTGGTGAGAGGTGGCTCAAGGCCCCGAGTGGCCCTGCTGCTCTGTGGTGGCTTCGCAGTCCAACCACACGCTTCACGCTCTCACACCCCTGCCCCTAACCCTGCGCCCTGCTTCCTGCAGCGAAGGCTCAGGTGACTTCAGCCAGGGTGCCACGGCACTTCTGGGCTGGAACCACAGGCCTGAAGCCACTGGCCACATCCTGCCCATCAAGGTGTCCCACACCCTCCCCTCGGTCCCCCTCCTCCAGCCTGGGGCGCTTGGTGCCTGGACCCCCGCCTGGAGAAGAGCAGGCTGCGGTGGGGCCGGCAGCCGGCAGGGCTGCAGAGGGGCCGAGGTCCAGTGTGCGGCGGGAGCCCGGTCCTGGTGCACCCTGGTCAGCGACACAGCTGAGTCCCAGGGTCGTTCCAAGGGGTCCCATGTGGTGACCTGGGAAAGGCTGTGGCGTCGGGAGTGCGGGCAGTCCTGGTGCTGCCTGAGCTCCAGCTGGGGTCATTTCTCAGCACTGATGTGGGAGGGGGTCTCAGTGACCCTCGGCCTCCCGCCAGGAGGGTGGTGGAGGCTGGGGCCAGTTTCAGGGTAGGTCACGAGCTTGAGAGGCCCCTGGGATCAGGTTGCAGGCCGAGCCCCGAGTGTGGGGTGAGGTTGGCTTCCTGCTTGGCCTTCTACATGGGGGGCCTGGGGGTGCACGCATCTTCATGCCGGGGTCTGAGAGGGTCCCACCTCCCTTGAGGGAGGTGAGATGCCCAGTTTGGATTCCTCCAATCAGAGGATGCCTTTCCTGGGAAGCTTTGGAGGTCACCCAATCCCAGCCTGTCCTCGCGGGGCTGGATGGCCTGGCCAGAGCAGGAGGCTGGGTGCCTGAGGCCCCGCTTGCTCAGCATGGCCGCCCTCTTGCTTCTAAAGTGACACCTGTTTCTCTCTGGGGTGTCCTTCCTGCCTTTGGTGAGATCTTGGGGGGCTGTCAATCCAGGCATTCGGGGTTCCAGCCAGCACTTGGGCGTCCTGGAACTCTGGTCAGGTGCTTCTGAGCCCCTCTGGGGTTTCTGCAGCTGCTCTGGAGTCCGCCCCTGATGCTGGGTCTTCACATCCCCAGGAGCCTGTGCACCACGCAGGTCCTTCTGGTTAGTTCCGCCTGGTTCCCGGGACAGTGATGGCTACTGGGATAAACAAGGGCCTAGTGAGCTGTGGCCCTGCTGGACTCCGTCCAGGCCCCAGCCTCCTGGTCCAGTGCTCCTGGGAGGAGCCTCCGGCCTGGGCGCGGTGTGGGGCTGAGGAGAAGCGGAACGGAAGAGCATCTGGGGGAGTGCGTCTTCTGGCTGGCGCTGCGGGGGGGGTGTTGGTGGCTGCACTGCTGGGCAGGGTGGGGAGGTGGCAGAACCTGGGCAGCGGTGGGCGGAGTAGGTCAGCCAGCCAGGCTGGCTCTGCCCTGCACGGCCCCTGCCCCTCCAGCACCCGGCACCGCCAGGAGCCCCTCGGAGTCTGGGGTGCGGACCCCCAGGAGGAGGGTTTGGTAAACAGCTGCGCCTGACCTGGTTCAGACAGGCCCGGGCGCTGCCTCTAACTCGCGGGCGGCGCCTCTAACTCACTCCGAAAGCGAAACCAGCCGCCCACCAGCGCGGGGCCCCTGGGGTGCCGAGGGCTCGCAGCCTGCCACCTCCCCAGCCAGCCAGCCAGGAGGCAGCAGTCCTGCGGCAGGGGAGGTCACAGCCACCGGCCGTGGGCCTCGGCCACATGGTCTGCCTGGAAGGCCCTGGTGTTGAGTGAGGGCCACCCCGTGCCCTTTGGGGCCGCCTACCCTGGTGCGCTATGCAGAGGGTCCATCTCGGACCCCTGCACTGCCCCCGGCTGAGCCCACCCGGCCCGCGTCACAACACTGATGTCACTCAGTGGACTTGGTGGGGACTTGGTTCCTACCTCCCCATCGCCCATAAATCTGTGCCAAACACATGTGGCCCGGCTTGACAGAGTCACCTGGTCGGCCAGGATGTCAGCGTGTCACCACAGAGGCCCACCCGGCTCGTGCCCCCGGCAAGGGGGTTGTTCGGGGTGCCCTGGTCCGATGTGCCCACTGCCTCCGGGGCCTCCCACCCCCCGCCCACCTCACTGTCTCCCAGAGGCCTGGAGTGAGGCTTCTGATGGGAGCAAGTCACATGCTCGCCACCAACTTGAGGGTCAGAACCTGAACCTCTGATGGGAGGGGACGGTCACATGACCACCGACCAACCAGGCCCAGAACTGAGATTTCTGGGGGTGCTCACTCTATTTTATGGAATGAAGTATTAAGAGTCTAAAATCAAAAAATGAAGCCAATTAAGACTCTCGATTGTTGTGACTGTGTTCTTTGTCCCACAGTCAGAGGAGGAGGAGTGCCTGGGAAGAAGAGTCTGGGCTCTGAGTGGCGCTGCCTGAGTTGGAATCCCAGCTCAGGGCTCCCAGGTAGATAACTTTGGGAAAGCTTTTCCACATCTCTGGGCCTCAGTTCCCTCTAGTGCGAAGGAGGCCTGATCATAGTTCTTGTCCTTGAGATGGAAGAGGATAAATCGTCTGCTGTTTGTCAAACTTGTAGATTAGGACCTGCCACAAGAGCAGTGCCGTCTAAATGTGAGCTAATTTAATTGCATTTCAGTTAATTTAATAACCATACCTGGGCCGAGGCTCTCACAGCCTGTTGGAAACATCTCCTCCCGTGGGCCTCAGCTGGTCCTATGTGAGAGCTTAGGAAGAAAAAGTCCTCAAGCCAGGGATGGTTGCTGTGAGGGGTGGAAGCCAGTGGCTTACTTGGGCCTGAGAGGCGAGTCCCACCCTGAGCAGGGCAGTGAGGAGAGATGGGCGGCTCAGGCCTCCCGCCTTCCCTCTCTTGGCCGCTGCAGCCTGGGCTGCTGGTCCCTCCAGGGTCTGGCTCTGCCTTAAAGGGCCACTTCTCAGGGTGGCTTAGCGAGAGGCGCCATGGGGCCTTTAAGACCGTGCCGGCGGCTTTCTGTTATCATAGCAAATACCAGGGAGGGCTTAGAAAAGCAGAGAGTTGGCTTTGGCGCTGGTGTCGGGCCAGGTCCCCTCCAGCTGGCCGCGGCTCTGGGCCTGTGCAGCACATCCTGGCGGACAGAGCCATGACCACAAGGCCAGGAAGCTGAGCAGGAGAGGAGGGGCCGGGTCCCCCACTCCCTTCCAGGGCAGCAGGGACCTGACGACCCCCCCACCCCCACCCCTGCTGCTTCAAGGTTCCAGTGCTTTCCAGAAGCACCTCGAGGGGACCCAGGCCGACACCAGGGCCCTGGGACATTCGAGATCCCAACCGTGGTGGCCGAGAGGGACTTCACGCGCTCGCTTTTCAGGCCGACAACCCCAGCAGCCGACAGCCGGGGCTCGGGGAGCAACTGGGAGGCCACGTTGGTAGGGCCAGGGGAGGGTCCTCGGGTCTGAAGTGACACAGGAGAGCAGGCGCAGGGGAGGGTCTGTGCGGGCTGAAGTGTGGCCGCCTGAGTGCAGCTCCCGCTTCCTGGGGGCACAAGCCCCTGGAGAAGGAGAGGCCGCCGGGGTGCCCAGCGCTGTGCGACCGCCCGGGCCACGCCTGAGGGGGAGCCGCTGGAAGGGAGACCCTGACCCAGGTCCTTGCTCAGGGTCCCAGGCCCTGAGAGGCCCTCCCTGCGGCAGCGGCCTGTGGGTCTGGTTGTGTCCGTGTCTCCTGCGAAGTCAGGATTTCCTGGCAGCCTGGAGGCCGTTCCTGGCTGCCAGCGCTCCTGCCAAAGGTCCTCCCATCCACCTGAGTAGGGTCACCTCTGACCTGGCCCCGGGGACACCTTAGTGCAAGCCCTGCTGAGTCCACCACGGGAGAGACAGCTCCCTCACATGGCACCGGCCTCACTTGCGAAGCCTGGGCCTCCACAGCTGCCCCGGCCTCCTCAGCTGCCCACCGTACTCAAGGTCACACTGGAAGGTGCTCCCGGCCACCAGAACCTACGTTCCTTCTGCTCCCTGCAGGGAGCTGTGTCACTGCCTCAATGGACCAGTGACCCGTGAGGCAGACGCTGAGGTCGGCTGTCACCACACAGGGTGCTGAATCTCCTCTGGGGAGGCCCAGAGAATAGGGTGTCTATTTCAGCTAATGGCCGATGGTCCCCAGACACCATGTGGTCCCTGATGTCCTCGGGAAGCAGTGGGTGGCCCTTGGAGAGCTCTCCAAACCTACAGGTTCCAAGTGATGTCTGAGTGGCCTCGAGCTGGCCTGGCCCCGTGGGGAGAGCTTGGCTGCAGGGCGGGGCCAGGTAGCGGCAGGTGGCCCTGCACCTCCCTGTGCCCCGAGGGCCGCCCTTCAACACGGATCCAGGTCAATGGCCTGGCACCTTAGGGGACTTCGTGGCCACCCAGAACTGCTCTCGCAGGCTCAGCCTCTTGGTTCTGGGGAGGCCCTGTACCCCACCATGACGGCGAGAGGCGGCCTCCTTCCCTCTGGTCCCCACCTGTCCAGATCCCAGAGGTGGCAGCGAGTCAGACATGCTGGGACACCACCTGCAGCCAGTGTGGACTCCCGGCCTCTGTGCTGCAGGGCAGGGAGCCCCGGCCTGGCCTGGAGGCGCGGAGTCTGCTGGGGGACTTCAGGGACGCGTCTCTGGGCCCAGGTCACTGGCTCCTGGAGCAGGGTGGGAGCAGGTTCCCGCCTTCTCCCCAGCAGGCGCCGCAGGCAGTGGGGACCGCGTCACCATCTCAGAGGGACAATGGTTTTTTTTTTTTTTTTTTCCAACTCTTTAATAAAAACACAAAAACAAGAAAAAGCAAGCCAGCATAAAGCGTGGAGAGGAACTGCTTGCAGCCTGCCGCACGCCGGGGCCTCTTTCCTCGAGGTGACACCTAGCTGTGTTCTGAGAAAGATCTCAGATCTCCGCGAAGCCTGCCCCGGGCCGAACCTGCCAGGAGAGCTCCTCGCCTTCAGGTTTTCCACGGGAAGCTGGACCCTGGGCGCTGCCCGAGGTCCCCACAGCCGTCCCAACTGTCCCCCAGAGGGGACTCAGGCCGGGCAGGGAGGAGACCCGAGTTAGAGTCAGCCTCTCCACAGTCTCGCTGTGGACACAGCACTCCCTTCCTGGGCTGCCACGCAGGGCGTCCCACAGGCACGGTTCCCTGGGGACAGGCGTGGTTGGGAAGACCAGGGTGGGATCCCAGGGGAGCTCCAGGCCCCGCAAAGGGCACCATGCATTATTGAGGCTTGGTTCCGACTTCACACGGCTCACGGAGGCTGCACGCTCCTGGGGGACACGGGTCGGACACCTCGAGGCCACCGCCTCTCCCTGCGCTCCTGGAGCTCCTGGCCGGCAGCACCTCTGGGGCTCCTCGAGGGGCTGCTGGGGTGAGCACGTGTGCACACTCGCCCACATGCACGGGCTTGCACGTGCACGCTCACACACCCACTCACACACTCACGGGCTTGCACGTGCACGCTCACGCTGCCTCTGCGGTTGTGCACAACGTGGTACACTGCACGCTGCACTGGTGGCTCTGAGCCTCGACTGTGCTCCCACTGTGCAGCGTGGGGGTGAGGAAGGGGAAGGAGCCCCGAAGGACGGCCACCTCTGGCTTGGGGACTGATGATCAGGGTGTCCCTGGTGAAGAGCATGGCAGAGCACTGTGGTGGCCAGCAGGCTGCCCTTCCTCCTCCTGGTCCTGCTCTGGTCCCTCTGAGGTCCCTTCCTTTACCTTGAGCCCCAGGTTGGATGTGAGGAGCACCCCACAGTCCTGGGCTGGGAGTCAGATGCCAAATTTACGTGATATCACCTCCTGGCCAGGGATTGACTCGAATCTGGGCCACCAGTGAGGCCTGGCACATGGGGGTGGGACTTTCTCCAGGTGAGGACTCGGCTACCCGCTGACTCTGGAGAAGGCGGGTCCCAGTGTCCAGGAGGGAGCAGCGGGCGCAGGACTGGAGGAGTGGGGTGGTGCCAGCTAGGTGGGTGGCACCAGGGGAGGGGCCAGAGGGGAGGCCGGCCCAGAGACGCTGGAGTCTTCATGAGGGCAGAGGACGGACGGAGGTGGAGAGGTGAAGGGTCCCGAGCCTGTTCTCCCCGCTGAGCCCTCTATTTATTTATTTATTAATTACCAGGGCCTGAACCCAGGGCCTTACCCACTGAACCACATCCCCACCCCTTTTATTTTTCATTTAGAGACAGGGTCTCGATAAGTTGCTTAGGGCCTCGCTAAGTGGCTGAGGCTGGCTTTTTAACTGGTGATCCTCCTGCCTCAGCCTCCCAAGCTGCTGGGATGACAGGTGTAAGGTGCAGCGTCCAGCTGTGTCCTCTATAACTTTTCCCATCTTCCTTTGCAGGAGGATCATGCACATGTTGGTCATGTGACTTAGTTGTAGCCAATGGCATGTTAGAACTAGCCAATGGCAACTTTAGGGAAGTGTCTTTGACAGGTGTGCCTTTCTTCCCTCCTTCCTCCACCAACCAGCTGCAGGAGTGATGATGTGATGGGTGGCGCGTGAACAGCTCTCTTGGTCTCTGACGACACAGGAGAAAGATATTGAGGATGCCCCAGTAGCGAGCCAGATTCAGTGCAGGATCCAGACAGGAGAAAGCCACCCCCAGCCCCAGACTGCTTGCCTCTGGACTTCCTTTACATGAACAGAAATAAAGTGCTCCCTTATTTTAGCGCACTGTTTTCTTCTCTTCTGACACAGCTGAATTGAGCCCTAACTGGGGCACTGCTGTAGGGTGGAAGGGCACGGGGCAGTGTGAGGGGCCTGTTGACCCAGGTCAGTGATGGCAAGGTGATCGTGTGGCCTGGTGTGGCCATGGGTGCTGACAGGCCTGGGCTTGCTGGGGGCAGCAACCCGGAGGCCGAAGCGCAGACCCTGACCCTTCTCCCAGGAGTGGAGTGAAGAGGAACCTGGGAGCCAAAGCCAAACAGCAGGAAATGGGGAGGGAGGGGACTTCTGGTAGATGCCAGGGCCGAGCAGGGTGCAGCCTGGCTCAGTCTCCCAACGGGCAGCCCTGGATGGGCAAGGGAAAAGCCACAGTTAGGAGGGGACGCAGGGTCAGGGGAGCCTGGGGCACAGCCCCTGTGACAGTGGGGTCCTCGTGTAGGGCCAGGGCAGGGCTGGGGCCCTTCTGTGGGACAGAGGTGCAGGGCAGTTTGGTGGCAGTGGGACTCCGGGATGGCGGGAGGAGGTGGGGTGCAGGGGGCACGGGAGAAGGGGTGGCAGGACATGGGTCTGGGCTCTGGGCAGAGGGCAGACCCTGGAGGAAGCTTGTCCACCCCCAGGTTCTGAGGCAACGGGTGGGCTCTCTCAGGCCCCTGTGTCAGAGAAGCTTTGGACAGTCCCTCAGGGTGAGAGGACTCACCCAGAGTCCCCTGGGACAGACCCAGGCTCACCCTGCCCCAGTCTTCGGGCAGGACGGAGCCCTGCACAGGCTGCAGGAGTGACCGAGCAGGACGGGGCCGGGGACATGCCAGGCGTGGGGCAGGCAGGCTCCTGCAGGACTCAAGGCCCGGCTGAGTCTGGGCTTCCTCACGGAGGTTGTGGAAGGCCTGGAAGGCGTCCGGAGGGCGTGAGCTGAGGTGGGCGGGAAAGGCAGTGCTGGCTGCCGAGAGGAGAGTAGCCAGGGGGCCCTGTGGTCCTGGCCGCTGGGAGGTGGCTCGGCTGAGCAGAGGGCTGGAGGTGGCAGGGGGCTTCCCTGCGTGCCACATCCCGTCCCCTTCCTCAGCTGCTCCACCTCCAGCTTAGGCCCTGGGGCTGCCGTGGGGACACAGCTGCTAACTGCCGAGACCAGGAGCCCCACGGCCCAGAGGCCAGGACGGGGTGATGCTTCTCTCGCTCCTTACATCCGGGCGGATGGTTCTGCAGGTCCCAGCACCCCAGAGCCGCCTGGTCCTCCAGGGGGGAGGGGGATGGAGAACTGGAGAGGGGGGAGGGGAGGGGCGCAGGGAAGGACAGAGGGGCTCCTGGGTCAGGGGCGAGGTTTTTAGGCCTGGAAGTTGAACAAATCCCTTCCTCCCACACTCCATTGGCCAGACTCAGTAAGGGAGGCTGGGAAGGGAGTCTGGAGGCTGCCAGGGGAAGGGCACGTTGGTGGGGCACCCTGCTGCCCTCCTCCCTCGTTCCATTTCCTGCCCCTCCAAGTGCCCCATGGTCAGATTCCAGCTCGGGGTACAAACATGGAACCATTTCTGTCGTCCCCACAGGCCGGGTGGCCTTGCCCCTGAGGAGTCCTGGGCGGGGCCTTGGCCTGGGCGGGCATGCTGGGGGCCGCCGCTCCCCACTCTCCTCCCCCCCGCAGCTGCATGGCCCTGGTGGAGGCTGATCTCAGCCTTCCACACGGCGCTGGCCTGGAGCACATCCTGGGGTCTCCCTAAGCCTTTGCTGAGTGGATGGAGGAAGGAGAGGAGGATGGAGGAGGCAGCGTGCCAGGCTGGCCAGGCCAGTGCCATTTCTACCCACCAAGCTGTGCGGACGTGGGGCTGGGATTTCTGGTTTTGACGGGGATGCACTTTTTCTTTAAAGTGTTCAGATGTTCCATTGATCTGGCAAGTTCAAGGGGCACCATGGGGCCAAATCAAAACATCCATCCTGTTCGTTCTTCATCTGGCCTTCCTCCCAAGGAGAGCAGTTGTCCTGGAAGCTTCCAGAAATATCCTATGTTTAATAAATCATGCCGGGCGTGGTGGCGCACACCTGTAATCCAAGCGACTCAGGAGGCTGAGTCAGGAGGATCGCGAGTTCAAAGCCAGCCTCAGCAACTTAGCGAGGCCCTAAGCAACTCAGTGAGACCCTGTCTCTAAATAAAATACAAAATAGGGCTGGGGATGTGGCTCAGTGGCCGAGTGCCCCTGAGTTCAATCCCTGGTTCCAAAAATAAATAAATAAATAAATAAAATAAATCATGGCCATTGTTCTCCGTGTTGTGGGGGTCACATCACCCTTTTCAGCAGCTGGAAAACCTTCTAGGGGAGAAAAAAAAAGGGGTGGGGAGCTTCTTAGGCAATTTTCTGTTGCTAGAAGCAAACACTAGAGGCTGGATGATTTGTAGAGACGACAGGTCTGTTTGGCTCACAGTTCTGGAGACAGGGAAGTCCAAGAGCAGGTGCAGCATCTGGCGAGGGCCTCGTGCTGCACCGTGGAGGAGGAGCTAGTGTGCTCGCTCACCCTCATGACCTCGTCTAATCCCAATGACCTCCCAAAGGTCCCACCTCAAAATGCCATTGGCAAACGAATTCGGGGGCTAAGTTTCCAACGTGAGCTTTGGAAGCACATTCACAACATAGCAGAGCCTCTATGTGTGGCCACGTTGGGAGCTCGACACACACCTGTGGCCTAGTCCTCCTGGCACGTCCAGTAGGGACGGCTGTCCCTTGTCTCCTGTTTCGGAGGCATGGAAACTGAGGCTCAGGGAGGCCACGGCCACCCAGCTGCTGAGCAGCCTCAAGCTCTGCTCAGTAGCTCTGCCCAGGCCCCTTCCTGGGCCTGCCGGGCGCTGCTCCCCAGCCCGGGCTGGGGTTTGCAGGGGGCTGGCCCCTGACTCTCCTTCTAGGGTCTTCCGCCTACTTCCTCTCTGTGCAGACGGAGGTGGTGGAGCCGCCCTGCTGCTCTGGCCTCTCCCCTTCCCGCAGAGGCAGCAGCTGCGGCACAGCCTGCAGGAGGCAGGGCCATTGAAACTGGGAGTAAAGGAAAGCCAGGGTCCCGGGGAAGGAACTCCAGGGTCCCTGGGGCTGGTGACACATAAGCAGATGGGCATTTTTCTAAGGAGACATCCATCACTTCTCATGATTAAAAAGAAAACCTGTGACCTGACCACCCCTCTGTCTCCCAAAAAGAGAAAAGAAAAGGATTAGGAACCCTGGCTTGAGAGCAAGAGGAAGTTCTAGAATGTTCCATAAGTGGCTATCGAATGGCTTGCCAAGGCCCCATCCATAGTCACCTCTGAGTGCTTCCTGGGAGGCTAGGGGATGAGGGGGATCTCTGAGAGAGGGGTGGGGGGTGGGCTGGGGTGGGGGGGGCAGCGGGGGACCCTGGGAGGGCCGAGCTTGTGGGAAGCTGGGGACCTGGTTGGTGTGACCGGACGGGGCTCGGGTGGCCTGGGCATGGGGGTGGGGGCAGGGTGGCCCCCTGGCTGGTGCACAGGAGGCCCCCAGGGGTGTGTGCTCACGCGTGAGTGTGCCGCCCCCAGCGTGGGAGGCAGATCTTATCGCCGCGCCTGGGACTTTCAGGCTTTCTCACCAGCCCGCTCCCCGCCTCCCACCGGCCTTGCCCCTCCATCCCCTGCACAGGAAGTGGGCTGGCCCTGGGGTTTCAGTCTCTGCAGGCCCAGCAGCCGCCTACTACCTGGGCTGCCAGAGCCTGCGATGGCCATGGTCCTGGCAGCTGTGGGGACCAGAGGGAGCGCAGCAGCAGGGCCCCATGTTCCAGCCAGGTGAGTCCCTTGCCCGACCTGTGGGCACCCCAGGAGCCCAGGGTCTCCCTACCACCCCCTGCTGGCCATCCTGGGGGCTGGGCGGGCAGGTCCCCCAGGGGTTCTGCCTGAACTTTGCCCCAACGTTATTTTAGAGTCCCCCTGGGAACGGGGGGGCCCTGCTCTCACGCTTGAGGAGGAGCTGGTCCCCAGCACCAGGCCACCCTCCTTTCCAGCCATCCCCGGGGAGCCTGGGGCTGCTGTGGCATGAGGGGCTTCCCTGGATGCTCACCCTGGGCCCCCAATGCAGAGGGGCAGAGATGGAGGTGGGAGGCTGGCCTGGGGCCCGGCGAGGGTGCGGGTGTGTGGTGGGACAGGGCAGCGCCTTCTGAGCCCCGCGGTGGGGCCCAGGACAAAGGCTCCTCAGGAAGCTTGTGGGGCCAGGGGCAGAGGGTGCCCTCTGGGACCTGGCCGTGAAGTTGGGGTGCTGATAAGTCTCTGGGAGCCCCCTGGCTGGAGCCTGGATTTGTCCCTTACTTGGTGAAGTGACGCTTGGGGTCAGCAGTGCGCCCAGACGCTGGGGCTGGGCTCTGCCCACCCTTAGCTGAGTCTGTGCACCTTGGTGTGAAGCGGATGCCTGAGAGAGGGCAGTGCCATCTCCTACTGTCCCCTTCCTCACCCACAGCCAGGATCCCCCAGCAGCCGGGAGATGCTAGTGCCGTGTGTGTGGGTGTGTGTGTGTGTTTGCCCCCGAGGTGGCCAGAGAGGATGAGGGAGGGTGGTCTGTGGGTTCGGGGCCCAGGTGGGCCACATCTCCAGGGACCAGCTCCCACTTCACTGTCCTGCTCTGGCCACCAGCTGTCCCCAGACCAGGGCCCTCAGCAGCAGCTGGCTGGTTCCAGTTCCAGCTCCTGCCCCGTCTGGACTGGGCAGGAGGCTGAGCGGTGCCAGAACCCCCGCAGGGTGCTGGGGAGCCACTGTGAAAGGATGGTGCTGGTGACCTGGTAGGGGAGCGGCCAGTGCCTGCGGGGCCTTCACCATCGCCATCTAGCTGGAGACCGGGTGGCCGGCTTGGGCAACGCTGAGCGTCAGCGCTGGCACGCAGCCCGTGGGGCGGGGAGTCGCACCTTGAGGCTTGTGGCAGGACGGGACATAATGAGTCAGGGGTGGCAGGTCCTGCCGTCCCAAAGGACAGGCCCGCATGGGCAGGCCCAGGACGGGGAGGCTGGGACACAGGTCCTGCCTGGGCTTGCTCATCTGCAGTGGGGCCTCTGCTGTGGCCTTGAGCAGGTTCTCAGCCGCCCTGAGACTCGGTGTCCTCCTTCCAGGGTGGGGGTGCAGCCTCCGAAGCCCCAGGAGCCTCCCGGCCCTGACCCCGTGGGAATGGCCAGCCTCCTCGCCTTGGCCATGCCCTCAGACACATTCCTGAACTTTCCCCTGCCCAGCCCACCAGGGCCTGGGGTTGGCCCTGACCTTCCTGGGATCTTGCACCCTAACCCCCCGGGGTTCCTGTCCCAGATTTCTGCAGGGCGTGAGGTCACCCTGCTGGCTGGCGCTGATCTGAGCGGCACCTTCAGCAGGGACCCGCAGGGCCCTGGCCCAGAGCCAGGCTGACGATGGGGTGCGTCAGGGTCCCAGGAGGACCTTGTGGGAGCCCCTTTGTCGGGCTCTGCCCTCTCTGGGGTCCCTGTGCCTTTGTGGGTACAAAGGGAGACACGCGAGCTCGCACTCAGGGAGCTGCCCTGGGGTGGTGGGCTGCTCTGACCCCCAGGCACGGGGGCTGCTGGCCCTCACCTTGGGACCCGAGTCTGGAGCAGGTCTGTGCAGTGTGACAGCGTGAGGGGCCAGCCTGGGGGGAGCCAGGGCCTGGGTGCTGGCTGTGTGTGTGACGTGCGTCTTGGTCTCCCTCTGTGGGTAGTGGGGACGCGGACGGCAGCCACCCCTGAGCCGAGTGCAGGTGAGAGGAGTCAGCGTGTGTGAAGGGCTTGGGGGGGTCTGGCACAGAGCGGTCACGTGTGTGTGCGTGTAAATGCGTGCGTGCACCCAGGCATGCGTCCCTACCTGTCGCAGTGAAGCAGAGCGGGAGGCTTCCTGGCCTCCGACATGGAGACACGTGGGAAGCGGGACGGAGGCCCTGGTGGAGGCCAGTTGCTGCCCGAGTCTGGGCAGAGAGGAGGGGCCGGAGGGGAGAGGGAGGGGGCCAGTCCTCAGCTCCTGCTGAGGAGGAGAGCAGCCCAGGTCCCGGCTGAAGGCCAGCCGGAGAGCAGGGCACAGGCTGGGTGCCGCCGGCTGTCTTGTCCCTGGGCCTCCTGACTGGGTGGTGTGGGGAGCAGGGGGTGGGGCCCAGGGGAGGCCAGGACACGGGAACCACCAGGTGCCATCGTCTCAGAACAGACACCCGTGGAGGAGTGAGGGTGAGCTGACGTCCCCGGGCCTGTGGAGACCTGGGTGGAGGCTTGTTAGGCGCTGGCCCAGAGGAAGACCCCCCGGGGGCCGATGGGACAACAGGGAGGGAAAGGGGGAGAGCCCCTGAGGGGAGTGGGGACAAGGAGGAAGGGGCAGTAGGGCCCAGTGTCCTGGGGCCGTGGACCAAAGACAGGAGGGTAGAGGGACCCAGGCCTCGCCAGCCCCCTTTCCCCACCGCTGCACTTGGGCGCCAGCCCCTCACCCTGGGATGCCAGCAGCCCCGCCCGTCTCCCTCTCCCCGTTGCCTGCTCCAACCTGCTCTCCTGAGATGTCCCTTACTTGTCCCCAGACGACCTTTTCCTGTCCCCCGCGCCCTGCAGAGGGAAGGAAGCTGCAGCCGCTGCCTGTGGGTTTCCACCGCGTCAGGGCCGAGCTTCCCTGGCTGAGTGAGACTTTCCACAGCGTGGCTAGCCGGTCCCGGAAAGTCCTTTACAGGGTCCTCACTAGTCACCAGGCCTCCCTTAACCCCCAGGCAGGAGGGCAGCCGGTCTGGAGCTGAGAAGTCGTGCCCAGGCTGCAGGGGGGCAGCAGACATCCCGGGTGTGGGTCTTGGAAGCTGGGGACAGGAACCATGACCTGTGCCCATGGAAGCACTGGCCAGGGACAGTTTATCAGGCACTCAGGGAAACCTGGGTGTCCCCAGAGGCCAGGAGAGGGATTTCCCCTTCCTTCCTCCCTGGGCCAAGCTGGGGTGGTCCCCCGCCCTTCCAGGCAGGCAGGAGGCCGAGGGCACGTTCTGGTCCTCCATGAAGGCTGGAGAGGCCCTGCCTCCTCCTTTGGGCCAGGTGGGCATGGCAGAAGGGCCACCTCTTAGTATTGTGGATGAAGTCAGGCAACACACGTAAGGTGCCCGTGGCCCCTGCCAGCTGTGGGGTGACATCATCACCATGACCTCCACGTCCACAGTGGAAATCACCCTTTCTCAAATGGCCAGCGCATGGACCTCCACATCAGAGCTGTTTTAGATCCGAGTTAGAAACGCCCCCTGGGAGGAGGCAGAGCCCTGGTTGCCCGCAGGCATCCTGCCAGGGTGACTGGGCCCTCCGCCTCTCAGTGCCCAGCTGGGCGACTGGACCCTTGGCAGGGTGGAGGGCCTCCTCTTGCCCAGCCTGCTTCCCTCCCAAGGGGTCTGACCTGGAGGCATGGGGGGGACTCTGGCTGGGCGCTAGGGAGCCACCCAGGCTAGACCCAGGGACACAGCGCTCCCTTTGCACGACTCTGGGGAAGGACCAAGGTCCACCTTCCACAGAGGTCATCTCCAGCTCCAGAGCCACACGGGCAGGTCAGCCTTGCCCTCTGCAGGGTCCCCGGGCTTCTCTCCCCAAGCATGTGACCTGCTGCTGTCAGGCCATGTCTTCCATCCCCTCCATGTCGGCTGAGGGCAGAGGCAGGCGAGAGCCTCTGGAGACCCCTGGCCGCCAGTTCCATCCGTCCCTTGTTCCTTCATGTGTTCATTCAAAACCTCGTGAGTGTGAGTGTGAGTGTGCACACACGTGTGTGCAAGAGACAGAAAACAAAGGCGTGCACAGGACTTTGACCTCTGTCATTTCAGTTACCCGTGGTCAACCATGGTCGGAAAACATTAAATGGAAAATTCCAGAAAGGAACAATTCAGAAGCTTTAAATTGCACAGTTCTAAATAGCATGAGAAACTCGCCTGCCGTCCTTTTGTCTATTGGGCCCTAAATCACTGTTTGTCCAGTGTTTCCAGGAGGCCCATGACCTGCTGGTTGGTCACTTAGTAGTGGTCTGGGTTACTGAATCGACTGGGGAGATGTCCCAGTGCCCTGTCCAGTGCCCCTCTCAGTCACATCCTTCCAAATGAGACAGAGAGGCCTGACACGCTGCAGTGGACTCACGTGGATGTGGTCTCCCTCTCCCCCTTCCTCTACCTCTCTCCCTCTCTCCCTCTCCCTCTCCCTCCCTCCCTCACCCCCTCCCTCTCCCTCTCTCCCCCTCCCTCTCCCCTCCCTCTACCTCTCCCCCTCCCTTGGCATCTCATAGCATGGCAGGAGGGAGGGAGGGAGAGGGAGAGAGGGAGAGGGAGAGAGGGAGAGGGAGAGGGAGAGAGGGAGAGGGAGAGAGGGAGAGGGAAAGGGAGAGAGGGAGGGAGGGACAGGGAGAGGGAGAGAGGGAGGGGAAGGGGTAGAGGGAGGGGAGAGGGAGGGAGGGAGAGGGAGAGGGAGGGAGAAGGAGAGGGAGAGAGGGAGAGGGAGGGGGAGAGGGAGGGGGAGAGGGAGAGAGGGAGGGAGAGGGAGGGAGAAAGGGAGGGGGAGAGGTAGAGGGAGGGGAGAGGGAGGGGGAGAGAGGGAGAGGGAGGGGGTGAGGGAGGGAGGGAGAGGGAGAGGGAGAGAGGGAGAGAGGTAGAGGAAGGGGGAGAGGGAGACCACATCCACGTGAGTCCACTGCAGCGTGTCAGGCCTCTCTGTCTCATTTCGAGCACTGTTGGTCTCCTGGTGCCCAGACTGTGTCCTGGAGGCAGCACAGGCCAGACCCTGGCACGGGGGGACCCTGGCGCGGGGAAACCCCGGCACGCTGCACTCTCAGGCACCCAGCAGGGTGGTGGGACGCATCCCCAGGGACAGGGATCACCTACTATTGTCAGCAAACAGAGCTGTGACGCTAGCGAGGTGCCGGGGATGGGGGGATGGCAGTGAGGGCGCTCAGGAACTCACAGGAGGGAGCGGCCTGGCGGGCTGGGCTGCAGGTGCCAAGGGCCTGAGGCATGGCTGCCAAGGCAGGTGGGAAGCGGTGCCCAAGGGCTGGTCCCCGTCCTCACCCCGTTCTCCTCCCCAGGGCTTGCTGCCCCAGCTCCACCACGCGGATGTGATGGCAGCCCCCACTCCGTCCTGGTGTCCGCCCCTCATCCTCCTCCTGGCCCTGGCGACCCCTCTGGTGTCCGCAGCGGTGCATGGTGAGGACTCTGGCATCTGGACAGCTGTGCTCCCCGTGGGGAGGGGCCCTTCCCAGATCCCTTGCTCCTTGGCAGCAGGAGGCAGGGAGGGGGACAGGGTGGGGGGACTCCCCGGGGGCCCTGGCCTGCCCCTGCTGCAGGAGGGGCCTCTCCACTGCCCACCCTGCCCGCCACAGCCCACCTGGTGCCAGGGTTGCCCCCTGCTCCTCTGGCGGGTGCAGGGGCCAGGAGCAGGGTGGGGGCCCTGCCGGCGTCCCCCTGTGGCCAGCCGCTCACAGCCGCTTGCCCGCAGAAGCGTCCGGGCTGTCCTGCTTCTACGACTCCAAGGCCAACGTCTCCTGCGTGTGGAGCGGGGAGGGGCGCCCGCCGGACACGTCCTGCCACCTACGCGCCAAGTCCAGCGTCCGGTGAGTGTGGCTCCTGGGCGGCGGCCAGGCCTCAGGGCTGAGGCTCTCACAGCCTCGGGGCCCTGACGTGGCACCTGGCAGCCTGCACTGGGGGCCTCGGA
>JAJEJO010005157.1:11219-172505 GCA_020662805.1 Glaucomys volans | reverse complement strand
GGGTGGGGTGGGGAGCCCCATGGAGCTCTGGGGGATCCAGGTGGGTCAGAGGGCAGGGGAGGCGCTCCCCAGCGGGGAGCACCGGGGCCACGTGGGGAAGTCGGGGTTCCCTCCCAGGCCAGCAGTGACAGGGCTGGGAGGGCCCCTCCCTCCTCTCTGAGGAGACCCTCTGCCTTGCAGGGACTGGAACAGGACCTGTGAGCTGTTCCCGGCCGAGCAAGCGTCCTGGGCTTGCAACCTGGTCCTCGGACGCCCGGATGTGAGTAGCGCAGGGTGGAGACGGGGGCCAGCTCCGGAGCGGGTCTCAGAAGGCCCCGGGGCCACACCATGGGCACATCAGGCTGAGGAGGAGCTGCGGGAGGGAGGGAGGGGAGCCCAGGGCCGGAGCTCAGCCTGGGGTGAGGCCAGCGACTCTGGTCAGGCCACTGTGCCCACGTTCTCCACAGTCCCTGCCGCGTGGGGAGAGCACCAGCCATAGGAGACCGCCCGGGACCTGTCCCTAGGCTGGGCATGCGGGGCGGCGGGGAAGCGTGGAGACTCTGAGCCAGAGGCCCAGGCCTGGGTGCACCTTCTACCAGCTGGGTGACCCTGGGCAAGTTTGATGCCCCCGTTTCCCCTTCTGTGAAATGGGAGTAAGGATGGCAGTGCTGGGGGGCACTTGAGGGCTAACACACCTTGACGGGTCTTAACACGGCTCGGGCTTGATATTCGTTATCGTCAGTGGATCTTTCAATGTGAGTGGCCCCAGGCTCCGTCCCCTTCCTACTCATGAAGAAAGGGGGTTCAGAGAGGTGTGCTCCCTGCCCGAGGTCACACAGCCAGGGAGCAGCAGAGCTGGGGTTGAGCCTGGTTCTGGGGCTGCCTCTGTGGGCACGCGGCTGTACCTGTGGGTCGCACCCGAGGGTCTCCATCTGACCCTCCCCAGCAGCGGCCCAGGCCACATTTTCCAGCCATCGTTGGCTTCTGTGTATTCTCGGGGATCAGAGGATGGGAAGATGTGGCCACAGGGCGCACTGAGGAAAGTGTGGCCTCTGGGACCCTCTGGGAGCTCTGCATGGCCTCGCTGCCTCCTGGCTCCACCGGCTGGCCGTGTGACCCCAGGCGGATCCCGGAGCTCCGGGCCCTGCTGGCAGCCACACCCAGTCCTCCTTCCCTGCAGTCTCAGTCCCTGACCTCCGTGGATACCCTCAACGTCAGTGTGATGTGCTGGAAGGACGGGCGGTGGTACATGGCCAGGACCCAGGCCTTCAAGCCCTTCGAGAACCGTGAGTGCGGCGCCGGCTGGGCCGCCTCCTTCTGGTCTCTGCCAGCATCTGACCTGTGGCTACCCTGCCCCAGTGGACAGCTCCCACCGCCCTGGCCTGTAGGGACCGGCCCGCACTGCTGCCCTCCAGCTGCCGCCCCTGGCCCGCACTTCTGCTGTGACTGAGGCCTGTTCCCTGAGCCCAAGCCACTGTGTGACTGGTCCCCCTGCCTGGGAGGCCCTTCCCCGGCTGCAGATTCTGCTCCCCCTTTAAGGTTTCTGAGGGGTCCCCTGCCCCAGGGGGCCTTCCCAGACCCCAGCCCTGGGTCTGCTCTGTCGGAGAGCTTCTGCGTGTCTCCTCCACTGGCCCTGGCTCCCTGTGTCCTTCCTGAGCACCTGGCAGCAGGCCGGTGCAGAGCCCCCTGCCCCCAACCTTGGGGACATCTCCAGGGAAGAGCTGGGGTGGAGAGAACCAGGCAGTCCAGACGGCAGCTGGCCTTGACCTGGTGGGATCTGACTGGCTGAGCCTGGTCCCCTCCCCTGGAGATAACCAGAACCGCCTGGCACACGGGGTCCCGGTGGGGGTCTCTGAGCCTGTCAGGGAAGGCGCTGGGCATGTGGCCAGTGCCCAGGGAGGGCTTGTGGTGGCCTGTGTGTTCACAGACCCGGGCTTAGAGCCCCAGGTCAAGGGAGCCCAGGGTCGCGTCACAGCCAGGCATTCAGAACACACAAGAGGACCCCGGAAATCCCCCCAGGCACCCTCAGGGGAGAGAAGGGCCGCATTCCACCCAGGACTAGGGGCCATTCCAGGCACCCGGGCACCCAGCACATCAGAGTCCCTGCTGTGAGCTGGGCTGGGGGACGGGGACAGAAAAGAAAGAGCCCAAAGCAGATACCAGTGTCCCTGGTGGTCTCTGGTGGGGAAAGCAGCAGGGGGCTGGCGCCTCAGCGGTCAGGGCAGCATCGAGCACAGACCTGGAGGAGGGCGGAGGCCCTGGGCACCCAGAGGGGAGGAGGGTCAGTGGTGGGTCCGGGTCACCTCCAGAGGCACCAGCTAGCTGCCCCTTCTCCTCTCCTGTCCCCAGTGCGCCTTTCGGCCCCCCACACCCTTCGAGTCTTCTCCGTGGGGCCCCACAGCTGCAACGTGACCTGGCGCACCTCCCTGGTCTCCCACTACATCGAGTCCTACCTGGAATTTGAGGTCCGCACGCAGTCCCCAGGGAGAAGCTGGGAGGTGAGGATGTGGCCCAGGCCTGCCCCGCTCCTCCCTGATCTGGCGCATGCCTACTGCCTGTCTGTCCAGCTCAGGAAGTCCGCCACCGCCGGGCAGGATGGGTGGCTGAGGTGCCCCACCCCCACCCTGCATGGCGCTGCCCACAGCTGGGGAGCAGCTGGGTGGATTCCAGGTGCCCCGGGCCAGACCCACGAAGCCAAGAGGCAGCGCTGCCCACCCTGTGCACCCCGTGCCGCTTCAGAGGCCAGCACAGTGGCTTTCCATGCTCCAGTGCATCCTATCCAAGGGGCCGGGGCCTCTGTGCAATTGACCCCTCGCTGGGCACTCATTTACTGAGCACCTACTAAGTGCTGCACGTGGGGAGAGAGTGGGAGGCCAGGCTGGGCAGCTCCGGCTCTCAGGAACACATTGACGGGGGGACGTTGATTGACAAGGGCGATCAGGAACCAAAGGGACAGGCTTTTTGGGAGTGAGTGGACTACCTGGGACTCAGGTGTCTTCCAGGCACAGAGGACGTCCTGCCACTCAAAGGGGGGACAGGAAGAAAAAATTGGGGTGTCCGAGGCAGGGTGGGCACCTGTGGAGACACCCCCTTCCTCAGGGAGATGAAACTCCAGCAGAGGGCCCAGAATGGCCTCGGGGGCGACACTCAGGGGCAGGTGGCTCAGTGTGGGGGTTTCCAGGGGTTGGGGTGACCCTGGGGCTTGGGACCCCAGCAGCTGGGTGGTCAGGGAGCCACTGGGAAGGTCAGGGAGGAGGCGACTGGTCAAGGAGGGTGAGGCTTGCCTCAGCCTTCTGGCCGCACCTGGGGGGTGACCTGGGCAGTGGGACCCCCTGCCGACTGCCCTGTCCCACCCAGGAGGCGCCCCTGCTGAGCCTCAAGCAGCCGCAGCAGTGGATCTGGCTGGAGACCCTCGATCCCCACACCCCGTACGAGCTGCAGGTGCGGGTCCGGCCCCAGCGAGGCGAGCGCACGGCGTGGAGCCCCTGGAGCCAGCCCCTGGCCTTCAGGACGCCGCCCGCAGGTAGGGGCAGTGGGTCGGGGCACAGAGCTGGCCATCCTCCCTGCTAGCTCCGGGGTGGCCTGTGGGGGGTCACTTTACAGCTGGGGACAGGGCTCACCAAGGGGAAGGGCCTCCCACGGCCGGTGGCAGGTTGCAGGCAGCCTGGGACCCTGTGACCTTCTGTGAGTCCATGTTAAAGCTCAAGCCAGACGGCCCCGTGTGGTCCCCCAGGGGGACCCGTGGGCTCTGGGGGGGGGGGGTGTCGGTTCCTTTAAGCATGGCCTTAAGCGGGACCCCAGCCCCGCAGGCTGCCGGGCCGACGCGGGCCCCCTCTAACCCGCTCCTCTTCTCTCCTGCCCTGGCAGCCCCTGGGAAGGAGCCCCTGCCGCTGCCCTGGTTCAGCCACGCCATCCTGGGCCTCGGGGCCGTCATGGGCTTCACCGTCTCCGTCTACTTCCTGGCCCACTGCCGGTACATCGGGCCGTGGTAAGAGGGTCCCTCTGCTCCCTTGGCCAGATGGGCTCCACACCAACGCCTGGCCTCTCCCTGCGACTCAGCCCAGGGTGGGGTGGGCGCGGCCACCGGAGCCTGGTCCTGCCGTCGGGCCAGGCTGCACGTCACTCATCCGTCCAGTCCGAGCCCTGACCCCGCTCTGTGCTGGGGGCAGCTGCAGGCCTGTGTCCCAGCCCCCAGAGCGGTCAGTGAGGACGGGGGCAATGACATACCATGACATGGCCCAGTGATGGCAGGTCCCAAGGCAGCAGGAGCAGGTGACAGGGAGAGGGACCCCGACTTTGGCTGGGCGAGTAGGCGGGAAATGGCACACTTGGTTTACGTCTGTCTCCTCATCAAGGCCTGTCAGCGCCTTGAGATCAGGGGCTTTCTCCGATGGCCATTCCTGTGTCCCTAGAAGCCAGCACAACACCCTCCCACAGTGGGACTCTGACCATATTGGCTGAATACATGAGTGACTGGGGACCGGCCTGTGCCCTGGCCGCGGAGCCGTGGGCTGCTGGCAGGGGACACTGCGTCCCTTCCGGCCCTCACCCTCCTTCCTCTCCCTTGCTCAGGCTGAAGAAGGTTCTAAAGTGTCGCATCCCAGACCCCTCGGAGTTCTTCTCCCAGCTGAGCTCCGAGCACGGAGGCGACTTGCAGGTAGGAGCAGCGGGTGGGGCCGGGGGCGTGGGAGGTGGCACGGCTGTAGTGGGTTTTGCCCCCAGTCAGAGGAGACAGAATGCCCGAGAGTGCAGCCCCCTGGAGGGTGCAGGCCTGTCCCTATCTCTGGCACAGGCCCCTCAGGCTGTGGCACCTACCACCTGCCAGACTGCCAGGGTTTGAACCCCAGCTCCAGCACTTCCTGGCTGGGTGACCTTGGGCAGGTTGTAGAACCTCTCTGTGCCACAGTTTCCTCACCTGTGAGGTGGGGAGAACACAGGGTCATGTGTACTGCCTGTGACATTGCCTGACACAGGGAGGTGTCCAGGGACGACTGTCAGTCACCCTGACCCGTGGCAGCCTCTGTCACCTCAGACCTTAACAAGTCCCCAGTCACCTGATTTCTTTGAGAAGGCAGGGCCGCGTGGGGCGCTCTGAGCTTCACCTGTGGCCCGTCCTCTGCCTCCCCAGCGCCCCCTGTGCTGGACCCCACAGTAGGGTCCCCAGATCAGGATGTCAGGGGGTGGTGAGGGCCAGGAGGGCCAGGTAGACCCACCGTCATGAGCGGCTGTGTGCTGTCCCCTCTGAGGACTGATCAGGGCCCCTCTGAATCCGGCTCCCTTGCCCACCAGACCCTTGAGCGGGCGTGGGGATCTGGCTCTGCAAAGTTCTTGCCTCAGCTCTGAAGGTCGCGAGATCCCATCAATGACGGTGGCCAGGCAAGCCCCGCTGGCCGTGCGGAGACTCGGCAGAGGGCAGGGACGGAGCTGGAGGCCGGGGTCCGAGGCACGCCCATGCCTCCTCCAGCCCGAGCCCTGATTCCGAGAGCCTAGGACCTGCCGAGGCAGGAAGCGGCTCCTTCCTGGAGAGGGAGGCCATAGGGGCATCCAGGGGCTGGATCCCTGCCCCAGGCCTGGCGTGGGGAGGGGACATCAGGAGGCCCAGGACTAGACAGGCCTCCCCTCACCAGGCCCCAGGGCCACAGAGCCACCACTGTCGGGTCCACGGATCGGGTGTGTGCAGGGGGCGAATTTCTCCTGGTGGGCACTGTGGGCAGAGTGCAGGCCCAGGAAGCCAGGTCCATCTGAAACGGAGGTCTGGGCCCTCGGGCCTGCCCTGGGCGGGGCAGCCCGTGGGTCCTGTGTGTGCTGGGCCACAGCCCTGCTGCCGAGGGCTCCCAGGACGGAGGGCTGCTGGATTCTCTGACTCACCCAGTGAGGCCCTGGCCTCGTGCCCGAGAGCCTACCTGCACCCCCTGACCTCTGCAGCCCGCACTCCACCCTGTGCCCCATGGCTCCACCTCCATCGTCTTACTTGACATCTCTTTGTTGACCCAACAGATAGCAGGGAGGGAGTCAGAAGGAGGTGGCTAACCACTGTGGAAACAGGCTCAGAGAGGTGTAGTGACTTGCCTGGGGTCACACAGCTGGGTAGTGCCAGGATTGGGGCTGGAACCTGGGTCTCCCCACTCCATGCCAGGGCTGTGTGGGCTCCTGAGCAACTCAGACCTGCTGATGGGCACTTGCTTTGGTCAGAGAGGGTGAGGGGCTGCAGGGCACTGGGAGGGAGGAGCAAATTGGGGGCACACGACCCCGACCAAACACATTTCCACCAGGATGTTTCCTGGGCCCCAGCTCTGCCCCAGCTCTGCCCTAGCCGGCCTGCGATGGGCAGACCTGGACCCTGGGCATCTGTAGAGTGAGCAGGACGTGCCCTTGGGCCCTTCTGCCATTATGCTGGGGACTGGTTGACTGAGACACCCAGGTCTGTTCCAGCCGGGCACTTGGGATTCTGTCCTCTGCTGGGTCCCCACACTTAGACAGCTGGACAAAAGCAGGAGCTGAAAGAACAGTCTCACTGAGTCATCGAAGTCCCTGGGCCCTTGAAATCCAGGCCCTGCAGAGCCCAGGGAGGCTTCCTGGGGCAGCAGGGGCCAGGCGGTGGGGGAGGAGGTGGCCGAGGTGGCCACAGTGGCCCGAGGCTCATCCTGCTGCCTTTCTCCCGGCAGAAGTGGCTGTCCTCGCCCCTGCCCTCGTCCTCCTTCAGCCCTGGCGGCCCCGCCCCCGAGATCTCTCCGCTGGAAGTGCTGGACAGGGACACCAAGGCCACACAGCTTCTCCTGCTGCAGCGCAACAAGGCCACCTCGCCCTCGCCCTCGCCCTCGCCCAGCGGCCACTCGCAGACCAGCTGCTTCACCAACCAGGGCTACTTCTTCTTCCACCTCCCAGACGCCCTGGAGATCGAGGCCTGTCAGGTGTACTTCACCTTCGACCCCTGCTCGGAGCAGGAGCCCGAGGAGGGTGGGCCGGAGGTGCCCCCGGGGTCGCCCCTGCCACCCCTGCCACCTGCTTCAGGGGACGACGATGCCTACTGCACCTTCCCACCCGGGGATGACCTGCTGCTCTTCTCACCCAGCCTCCTCGGAGGCCCCAGCTCCCCCACCACTGCCCTTGGGAGCTGTGAGGTCTGCGAAGAGAGGCTGCCCCCCTCCCTGCAGGAGGGAGGCCCCCAAGACTGGGGCTGCCAGCCCCTGGGGCCTCCTGCCCCGGCAGCCCCCCACCTGGTGGGCCCCCAATCCTCCCTGGAGCTAGTCCTGGGGGAGGCTGGGAGGGAGGGTCCTGCCCCCAGCCCTGGGGAAGGAGCTGGCCTGCGGCTGGCCAGCCCTGGGCAAGGCGAGGTCAGGGCCCCTACCTTTTGCCTGGCCCTGAACACTGATGCCTACCTGTCCCTCCAAGAACTCCAGGATCAGGACCCAGCTCACCTGGTGTAGACAGACGGTCAGTGGTGGACAGCCAGCCACTGTGCCAGGCCTGACCGAGGGGGCCATTCTGTCCTTGAGGACAATCCACTGCTGAGGACACTTGGTGTCCAGCTGCCCCCAGACACCTCCATCCAGATGACCCCACCCAGCCCCACCCACTCCATTGCTGCTCCATGGACTCACTGCCTGCCCGAGCCAGGATCTGGGCCGACCTCCCCCTCCCCCTCTTTAATCACCGAGTCCCATGAGCTGAGTCTTGAAGCACTGCTTCGGTGCCACCCTGCAGGTGTTTGCTGACTTCTGTCCTCAGGGCTCTCCAGGGGTCTTCACAGAACCTCTTCAATGGGCTTCCTGCCTCAGTCTTGCCCCCTCCCACCCATCCTCCACAGGACAACCTGTGTGTGTTTCCAAAATACAAATATAGCCAGGTCGCTCCCCTGCTCAAAACCCTGCCATGGCTCCCCATTGCCCAGCACCACTACTTGGCCTGGCACTTGCCCCTCCAGCATCATATCAGGATGTTCCCTCTGGACCCTCACCAGAGTCCTACTGAGCCACTTGGAGCTCCTTTGTGTCCCAAACCTTTGCATGTTTGGCCTCTGCCTCTGCTTCCCATGCCAATTCTGCTTCTCCATGGGGAGAAACACTGCCTGTCTGAATGTGCCCAAACTTCCAGGTTCCATGCTGGAAGGAACAGGAGGTGGCTGGGAAAGAGGCCCTGTCACTTATTCTTGGGCTCTCTCCTGAGCCCGGAATGCTTGCCCGCTGCATCCTAAATCTGTGGCCCAAGTATGGACAAAGTGCCCCTCCAGAGTGGATGCCGCCGATCTTTCCACAATGGCCTCACAGACTCGAAAGGGAGGCTGTGGAAAGTAAACCCCATCACTGCCAAGGGCACGGCGTCTGGGCCCCTCCCACCCCACACTCAGGCTGAGGGTTCTGCTCTGCAGACTAGCTGTCCTCCAGAGGGACAGCTCCCGCAAAGCGGGACCTCAGTGTCTGTCACTGCACTTGACACAGTACCTTGCACCCCACCGTACTCCCGGATGAACTGATGAAGGCCGGGCTGCTGGCACAGAGGCCGAGCACGCCCCAGCAAGAGGCGCAGCCATCCCCTCCCACACAAGGGGCCCCTTCTTTCCCAGTGCTCCTGCCACTCCTCTGCTTCTCGGCCCTCTGGCTGGGCACTGGTCACGCCGTGGAGATCACAGCCTCGCACCTCCAGACGGCAGAACCCAGGTCCCAACAGGCTGGCTTGGGTTGCAGTGCCTGCTCTTATAGGTCCTGCTCGCAGCTGATTGGGTACCTGACCACAAGCGCGCCCATAGGTTGAAGCTCTGTCCAATCAGGGAGACCCGGCCTGATCCAGCCAATCAGATGATCTCTCAGTCTTTAGTCCGGGAAGAGGGGCGGCCTCTGGGAGCAGGTGCTTTTGGTTGAGGCTCCCAGGAACTGGGAGTGGAACCGCGTGAGCAGGGGCAGCGGGATCCCGACGAAACTCTAACTGCCCGGGGCGCACTTGGCCATCCGTCAGGATTCCTGTTTCTTTAGGTCGAAATAAACTCCCCTTTCTTGAGGCTGTGCGAGTCCCCGGTCTTCACCGTGGAAAGGGCTTCATCGCCCCGTGTCATTTCCACCTCCTGCCATGAGACGCTGTGTTCTGGGCTGCCCGGTCCCTCGGTCCTGGCCTGAGCTCCACATTCGCACTCTGCTGTGTGTCCTGGGGAAAAATTCGAAACCTCTCTGCATTTAGTTTCCTTATCCCCAGAATGGAAACAGCACGGGCCCCCGCGGCTTTGCCGAGTCCTTGGGAAGGCTCTTTCTCCAGTCCTGGCCATCCGTGACTCTCTCTCTCTTAACAACCTCGCTGTGTCTACTCCTTTCATGATATTTTTTCTTCAAACCATTTCACTATTTTTGTTCGAATCCATTTATTTAAAGAAAATACTGCTTCTGTAAATGGGAAAAACGGGTGACACTGTAAATAAAAGGTAACTGTAAAAAGTAAAACAATAAAACAAATTAGTATTTAAGTCCATTGCCTGGTGGAAATCTGTTGTCTCAGTTCAGCCTCGAGGGGAGAAGTGGATGAAGACCAAGGGAAACTTCCTGCTTGAGCGGAAGCGAAAGGATTACAAAGGGAAAATCCCTTTCCTAGCAGGAGCCAGTTCCTTGTTCTGTGTGCAGGCTCCCACTAGCATCCCTCCTCTCCCTAGGGCACAGGGCTACGCTTAGGGAAAGATTGCACTTGATGATTGACAGCCTTTTATCTATCTATGTGTGTGCACGCATGTGCCCCCCACCACACACACACACACCTACTTCAGTGCCCTGAAAAAATAAAAAGGTAGATCAGATCAGGTCCAGGTTGTGGATGGCCATCCATAAACCTCCACTCATGGCGACATTGTGTTGGATCACAGATCTTCCAGCAGAGCCTGGATGCGGCTTTAGCTCCTGCAGTGTCATGCTAGAGGCAACTTCCTGTTGATCAGAGGTGGCACCAGGTGACATCTGTGGACCACACAATCTCTTAGGTTCTTTCCACAAAAGGAGCTCTTGTTTGTCCCGACTCTTGTTTCCCAGGCAGGGAGCACCCTGGCCTGAGGCCGCAGGGACTGGGAAGCTGAGAGGTGTCCCTGAGCAGGCAAGCCAGGGGGCCAGCTGTCTCCACCTCGTCCAGAAAGGAGCCACCCTACACCAGGTGGTGACAGAGTGACGGCCCTCAGCCACCATTTGTCACCTCCAGTGGGGATTAGAGCCTGGGCCTTGGGAAGAAGGGACAGGCAGAGGCAGCTGGCAGGGGTGGGAGCCATGAGGGAGAGACAGGTCCCCTGGGTTAGATTGCAGGAGCAAGGCTGGTGCCAGCTGGGGACCAGGCACAGCCCAGGGAAGCAGGAGGCAGCCGGGCAGAACAGAGGAGGGTGTGGGGGCTCCCACCCTCTCACGTTTCCTGTGTGTGGAGCTGGATTTGATCCTTCGCCTCCTGAGCCCTCATCTCTGCTCTTCCTCCACCTCGAAGCTCCAGCTAAGCAACTTTGCATACGATTCCCAAGCGAATTATGGTCAATTTTCCCAAGAACATCATAGGTCTAAGTCTGGGTGAAGGGTCCCCCTGCCCTTCTCACTGCGAATGTCCCAGCTAACTGGCAAAAGAGAACCAAACCCAAACCCCAAATGACCAAGAAGCACGTCACAAAGGGGTGAGGGCACCCAGATTCATTTTCCACACCATTCCCCTCATCGCCTGCAAACGACTCGGAGAGGGGATTTTGCTTCCCATTCTATGGATGAGGAAACCGAGGCTCAGGGAGGTTAAGAAGGACAACTGGTGGTGCACAGAGCCACGGCACACGCTGAGGCACCCCGGGCTGCAAAGCTTCGGCCCTTGGCAAACACAACCCTGCCTGATCAGAGTTGCCATGGCAGAAAACCCACAGAACTCCATCCCCACAGTTTGGCGGCCAGCTCAGTGAACAAGGAGACGCTGGCCACACCCGTGGCAGAGGAGGAAGCATGGCCTGCCGAGCTCAGCTTGTCTGAGGGGTGGATGTGGCCAGGGGTGACCTCCCACCCGAGTCCCTGCTTAGCCTCCTCCCTGGCCTCCTGCGCCCACTACCTACCCTTCTAATCCTGCCACACTGGGCCCTGCCAGGGGGTCTTGCTGAGGACCACTCCTGGCCATGCTTAGCCTGCGGTGGCTCCCTGTTGTTCTGGCTCCTTAATGCTGTGGTCCCCAACTTGGGGGACCCAGGTTGCCCCCTCTGCTCTAGTACCTCCACGGCCTCACGGGTGACCTGGGCAGTCAGACTGGATGACCTCTAACTGCTCTCCTACACCTGGCACCCCGTGTGTCACGTCCAGATTGGAAGCCAGGTGTTGGGGACGAGAGCAGGGGCCACAAGTGACTCAGGCTTGGTGCCTGCTGATCCCTGGGTCTGAAGTCATCTGCACCCACACAATCCACCCAGACTCCTACCCGTCCCTCATGACCCCACCTCATGACCTAGCTGCTGGGAGGCTCTCTGACGGGCCCCAAGTAGGGCTGGTCATGCCTCCTGCTCCGGCTCCTGAGCCACCTGTTCTAACGAGCCACGAGCTGTGGCCAGACCCTGGGCAGAGTCAGGGGCAGAGCATGGTGACGGCAGCTAGGAGGCAGAGGTGGCCCCGAGCTGCAGCCGACACTGGGAGATGCCAGGTGCAAGAGGCTCTGCAGACCCTCTGCCCAGGGACGGAGGGCAGGGTGGAGGCAGGGCCTGGGCAGGGTGGCACTTGGCCGGGCTCCGAATTTCAGAAATGGGAAGTTGACAGTGGTGCTCGGAAGAGACCGGGATTGATTGTGCAGATTCTCAGCCACCATTTGGCAAAGGGGATTTCATCAACAGGAGGTGGAGAGGGGCCAGCCAAGGGGACAGGATCTGGGAGGGCCACGGGGAATGCTCCCCTCTCTCAGCTCTCTTTAAGAGCTGCGTTTATTGAGCACCTTCATGCCTTAGGCTCTGTTCTAACCCTTGGGTTAACTCGCCTGATCCTGACAGCAGTGCCCTGGGGAGGGCCTCCTCTAAGGCTCTGAGTGGTCCAGTGACTGGCCTGAGGTCACACAGCCAGAACCCCGGGGAGCAAGGACTCCAACCCACAACTTGGAGCACTCCCGGGCCAGGTCTTTTTAGATTTTAAAGCAGTGCCAGTCTCATCTAACGGGAGTGACAGGGCTCTGAGTCCCGTTTCACAGTGAAGAGCAGGAGGCCCCAGGAGGGTGTCACTTCGTCCCAGGCCACATACTGAGTTTGGCTGCGGGGGGAGCTCACCACCACCTGCCCCATGACGGCCCTGGGACATCCCCTGGCTGACTGGCTCGGAGACATTTTCCACCCCCGAGGGTGTGACGCACCTGCTACTCCTGCCATGGGGTGGGGGCGGGAAGGCAGGAAGCCCTGAGCAGAGCCGAGGTGCAGGGTGCGGGGAGGGACGCAGGCTCGATTCCAGGAAGCCAGGATGCGGGAGGGCAGCCTGAGGACCCTGTGTCCTTCACTCCTCTGTGCACCTGGCTGGCCTGGGGCCTGGCTGCTGCCCTGTCCACAGACCCCAGCCTCCAGGTGGAGGGAATGACTGAAGGCACCACCCAGTGAGCAAGTGGACAGACAAAGCCCTCCGCCCTGTGACAGCTAGCCAACACATTCCATCAGGACACAGCTTTCTGAGCAAACCGTGTCCCTTGGAGGTTTTTTAAAACCTATTTTGCTGTGAGAATTTATTTTTGGACAGCACACTGGGAATCAGGTCACCTGGGTTCCAGTCCTAACCCTGCCCCAGCCTTGCTGTGTGATCTGGGGCAGGCCCCACCCCTCTCTGAGGTCAGGGTGCATGACGCAGGCAGAGTTTCATTCCGTGTCCCCTCGAGGTTTGGGGCAGCACCTCACAAGCCTCTAACTCCTGATCAGTGGCTGTTCCCCTGATCACACCACCCCGTGGGCACTGGGGTGGCCCCTTCAAACAGAGGCCAGAGTCAGGACCCAGGGCTGGACCCGGATGGTGTCCAGGAGGGGTGGCAGGGGGCGGAGGAGGGACACAGAGGCAGCAGAGGGACTCGGCTGGTTAGTCGTGTGGTCAACTTGGAGGGTCTGGTGGCCTAGGGGCCCGAGGGTCCTCACTTCCTGTGCAGACAGAGCAGACGTGCCCCGGAGGGGCTCCCCCCACCTCCTTCCTGGGTCCTGTTCCCCAGAGCATCCCGAGGCCATGCCGTGTCCCCTGCCGTCCGTCTCCAGTGCTGAGACAGGCGGGGCAGAATGAAGTGCCTGCCACCCTCTGTCCTCTGCCTGTCCCCAGGCTCCTGAGCCGCTCCAGGGTAGGGAGGTGTCCTGCTGCTTCGGTGGCCTCGGGCCCCGTCCCACGGGGGACGTTGCCTAGAGGCTGGACACCTGCCTAATGAAGGAGCAAGTGAGTTGCCATGGGTGCATCAGGCACTGGACAGAGGTGACAGAGGTGGCCTCCGGGGACTCTGGGGAAAGGTATGTTCAGTCAACGGCTGTTTCCCTTCCTGGTGGCAGCAGAGTGGCCACCTCCCATGGCCCGGAACTGGTCACACCTGCGTTTCTGTGGGAGGGTTGGGGGTGGCGGAGACAGCAGGCTTCAGAAGTGACTGAGGATTGGGTCCCAGGGGACCTCTGGAGCCCTCACCCACAGCCCCAGTGGCCGCCTGCCCGCGCCACCCGCCTGTGAAGGGACCTCCACGTGCACGGAGGTCCCAGCCTCAGCTGGAGAGGGGCCTCATTTGGAAACAGTGTGTTTGCAAATGTAAGCTGGTTAGGATGGGTCGCCCTGGACTGGGGGCCTGGGCAATGGGACGGGGTGGGAGTCGGACAGGGAGAGGCGGCCACCCAGGGAGAAGGCCCTGAGATTGGAGCCACCAGGAGCTGGGGAGAGACAGGGAGGACTGCAGAGGGACAGTGGACCCCAGAGAGGACTGCAGAGGGACAGTGGACCCGCTCCCGCTTTACCTTCACCTCTGGCCTCCGCATGTGTGAGGAAACCAATTCCTGATGCTCTCAGCCCCGCACTTGGTGGCCGATGGCTCTGGCAGTGGCAGCTCTGGGAGACAATCTGCTCCCACCGTGGGTGGAGAACCGGCCTCGGATTCGCCCCCAGAACCTCAGTCTCCTCCTCTGTGAGGTGGAGACGGCATTCCCCTCCCATGCCTGGAGGCCAGGCTGGGAGCCATGTCTGTCTGCAGGCCTGGCCTCAGGATCCTCCCTGGGTGTCATCCAAGGAGGTGACAGCAATGTCCTTCCTTCACTTGACCACTGTGGGTTCCTCCCGTGTGTTGGGTGCTGTTCTGGCCTGGGGCCCATCAGGGGGTGTGAGGGACAGTCCGTGGAACCAGGAGAGAGCGGCTGGCCTGGTGGCCTCAGGGAATACATGTGGGGACGTGGGGGCTGCACCCAGGCTGGGTTGGTGGGGTCTGGCTTTCCTGGAGGGTAGACAGGCCAGCCCCCCACCTCCTCCAGCGCACCGCAGCTCCCCTGAACCCACACCTTGGCTGTGCACAGGGCTCTGGGAAGACATGGGGACAGGCCTGGAGCTGTGGCCTCAGCCGGCAGGGGCTCCCACAGCAGTGTGCGCACAGCGCCTGGCCGGGGCCTGGCCGGGTCTGACCGGCCTCAGCTGGGCCTCCAGTCCTGAGGCAGGAGCTGGTCCAGGGGGACTGGTGCTCCCCTGCGGTTGGGTGCGAGCTCCTGTCCCAGCCTCTCCCTAGCCCCGGGCTCCTCGATCTGCCTCCATCTGCACAGCGGCCTGGGCGCAGGGTCCCGCGGCCGAGGTCCCCTTTTCCTAAGAACACACACCCCCGGGATCAGAGGCCACCTTACATTCGCCCTCAATCATCAACTCTGTCACCCCCTCCTAAGGCCACGAGGTGGCAGCCTGGGAGGTGATGCGTCTGGCTGGGTCACCAGCCATGGAGGGACTGGGGTTTCTGCCAGGTCACCTGCTGCCCAACTCCCAGCTGGATCTGTCACCTGAGTGTGGCGGTAATCAGGTCCAGGCCTGTCTCCATCCCGCTAGGCAGGCCTGCTATGTCCCCTGCTGGCCACCAAACCACACTGGCCAGGCCTCCCAGAAACTTCTCTGACCCTCGGGCGAGGGGCCATGGAGGCTGAGCCGGCATTGGTGTGAAGCCTGGTTCCCAGGCGGCGGCTGCAGTTCCCTCTGCCGAGTGCCAGCGCATGCCCTGCGGTGGGGACAGCTGTCACCTACACCCCACGCAGCTCTGTCACAGGCAGGCTGCCCAGCTTGGGGGAGCTGGGACCCGGGCCCCCATCATTCGCTGCCCTCCCTGGGGCCTGCGCTCCCCCAGGCTGGGCAATCGATGGCTGGGTGGCCACCAGGTGCAGAGGGCAGTGATTGTGCAAGAGCCGCTCTCCAGCCCGCCCAGCTGCCAGCCTGCTGGGGCCGGGACCCGGGCCACTGGACCTTCCAGAGGACAGGGTGGACACAGGGGGGCTCGGGTGTCCGCCCCAACACACACTTCTCGCTCCCGTCCCTGCCAGGTCCCGTGGGAAGGCTGAGGGGGCCAGCCTGGGGAGCGAGCTGGCAGGCAGGAGGTGGAATCGCCGGGGTAGGGCCGAGGGACAGTGGGGACAGTGGGGTAAGGCCACAGCCCTGGTCACAGGTCGGGGTCAGGCCCAGGGGCAGCAGGGCCTGGGTGGGTCTGAGGGACAGGAGCGGAGAGGTGCCACCATCTGTGTTCACCTGCCACGCCTCACACGCCTCACCCACACTCACACTCCTCACACTCACACACCTAACACGTCCACACGGTCCCCATGAGCACACGCACTCGTGCACACGCCCCTCACCCCACGCCTCACTCCCACCTCAGAGTCGCCTTCACACCTCTGCTTTGCACAAGGCGGTGCACACCCTGCAGTGTGCACACCACCCACACACACGAGCGTGTCACACATTCCCCACACGCACTCGCACACCCTGCGCCCGCGTGTCCACAGCACATGGGGCCCCTAGTGGACGTGCTGGCCTTGGGACCTGCCCATGAAGGCCAGCCGAGACCGTCAGGTGCCCAGGACACCCCGCACTCGGCCGAGTTGTGTGTGGCACACCCCAGGGCCCCGCTCCCTGCATGTGAGCGATAGCCTCGCCTGGCCTCTGAGCCTCCCCTGGCCTCTGAGCCTCCCCTTTAGGCCACATTTTAAAATGGAGGCACTTGGGGTCAGGCAGGGGCGTGGGGGGAGGGACGGCCAGGCGGAAGGATGTCGGGACATGGCGGCCCTTGTGACCACGTGCATACGTGATACTGCCAAGGGCCCCGCGTCCCGCGCACAGGAGGAGAGTCACCGCATCTGCGAGGCGCAGCCGCTGTCCCGCAGCTGATCAGAGTGAATAAGAAATGAGGAGGCCGCGGAGAGCAGGAAGTCCACTTTAATGACCACCTCGCTTCCCGCAGGAGTCTGAGGCGTCATTTCAAGATGCCGCTGACAGCGACCCAAGCGGAGAGGCTCGCGCTCTGTTTGGGTCCGTGGAAACCCTGCGAGTGCCTCCCAAGCCATCGTGGCCCACGCTGGCCACATGCCGGGCACTCAAGAGACAAAGGTGGCAAGTGGCCCCTGGCGTCCTGGACCGCGGGCTCTGTAAAGTGAGTGTGACCCCATGTCACGCTCAGCCGAAGACGCACGGAGCCCCCTCCGCTTCCTCCCAATCGGCCCGGACGCGTGGGCCCGGCCTCCTTCTGTTTGGCCAATGGCTTCTTTGGCCTCCCCTGTCCAGGGGAGGGACCGGCGTGGCTCCCTCCTGTCGCTCCTCGCACGCCTCTGCACAGCCCAACCCGCAGTCCCCACCCCCACTCATGCTCTTAGGGACGGGGCTGTAGCCAGGCAGGAGTGTCACCAGGCAACAGCCCCGGGGGACAGCTCGGGTCTCCTGCACCCGCCTGACACCCTGGGGAGCCCGCGGGCCGCGGGCGGGCAGTGCGGCTCCGCCTCCTCCTGCTCACCTGCGCTCAGTCACTGCTGGGCCCACACCCAGCAGGGCCCTATGGAGCCTGGGGCCACAGGACACAGGGGACAAGGGCCAGGCTCCCCAGCCATGGCGCTGGGCCATTGATCCAGCTCCGGCTGGCCAGTGGGGGTGGAGAGACCTTGGCCTGGACAAACAGAGGCTCCTGCGGCCCGAGTGCGGCCCGGCACCCACCTGCCACCCCTGAAGGTAAGCGGGGCGCCCGGATGGGGGACCAGGACTCATGCATGGCCTGGTGACAAGGTGCCTCCGAGAGCCAAGTCGGCTCCCTGGGCTTGAGCCCGGGCTCTGCTCGGAGGCTGGGCCTGCAGGGCCACCCGGCTGCAGCCCCGGGGAGCGAGCCCAGCGTGTGGCAGCCTCAGGGGCAGGCAGGGAGCAGGGCTGCTGGCCCAGACCAGGGGGCAGGGGTGGGGAGAGGCCTGGTTTCTCGGCTGACCGCCCTACCCCACCCTGTGCTCTGAGCCTGCTGCCCGCTCCACGTCCCGCTGCCCCCGGGTGTCCCTGAGTGTGACCTGACCCTGCTGAGCGGCCGGCCTGGCTGCAGGCTGGAGCTGGCCTCCGAGCTGCCTGTGGGGCCGCGTGTGC
The DNA here is from genome assembly GCA_020662805.1 of Glaucomys volans. Lineage (NCBI taxonomy): Eukaryota > Metazoa > Chordata > Mammalia > Rodentia > Sciuridae > Glaucomys > Glaucomys volans. The sequence continues at coordinate 154,995 of JAJEJO010005157.1, read as the reverse complement.
GTCTGAGTCGCCAGCCCTGGGCATGTGTGGCCCCCCAGCGTCCCCACTGTGCACGAGCAGTGAGTGTGGGAGCAGGCTGAGCCTGGCAGGGACCCACCGTCCCACACGCTGGGCGACGGCAGCCCACGCAGGGTTCCTCCAGGTCCGAGACCCCCGGCCGCGCCTCCTGGACGCAGTCTGCTGGGCCTGCTCCGCGCCGCCCTGGGGTGAGTTCAGTGTCCTGGGCTCGGTTTCCCGGTAGGGACGGCGGGCTGTGGAGGTGGAAGGGAACATGCCGAAAGGCCCTGCAGGTTCAGGACTGGCACACAGTAGGCTCATGGGATGTGCTTGATGCCCATCACGCTGCCAGTACCTGGCCCTCTGCTGGGGGAGGCCCTGCCCACCCCAGGGAGCGCAGGGTGGGGCTGGCAGGGCCCTCTAGTGGTCAGGAGGGAGGAGGGATGGGAGCAGGGCTGGGTGGGCTCCGAGGCTCCTGGCAGGGAGAAGGTTGCCGTGGCAACCAGGGCCCGTCCCTCCTTCCAGTGTCAGGGAAGAGATGCCCACTGGGGGCTGCCAGGAGGGGGTGCTGCCTCAGTGGAGAGCTGGCAGGTCAGCAGGTGGGAGCCCAGGGGAAGGCAGAGGTGGGGGGAGCTCGGTGGGGAAGGAGGAGTTGGGGCGCTCAGGATCCGAGCCGTGGTCTCCGCCCGGGGCCTCCACCCTGCTCATCGCTCAGCTTCCTAACCAAGAGAAGATGTCATGGGCATGGGAAGACTGCGGGGAGTGAGGGGAAGGAGGGTGGGCCGCCACACGTGCACACGATGCGCAGCTGTATGGGAGGAACTGGGATCCCACCATTCACTCCTTCAAAAACAACTGAGGCTGGGTGTGGTGGCACACGCCTGTCACCCCAGTGACTCTGGAGGACCAGGTAGGAGGATTGTAAGTTTGAGGCCAGCCTCAGCAACTCAGCTCGAGACTGAAATAAAAAAGGGTTTGGGCCGGGCGTGGTGGTGCACGCCTGTAATCCCAGAGGCTCTGGAGGCTGAGGCAGGAGGATCGTGGGTTCAAAGCCAGCCTCAGCGATTTGCAAGGCACTAAGCAACTCAGTGAGACCCTGTCTCTAAATAAAATACAAAATAGGGCTGGGGATGTGGCTCAGTGGTTAAGTGCCCTTGGGTTCAATCCCTGGTTCCAAAAAAAAAAAAAAAAAATGATAACAAAGGAGTTGGAGTGTGGCTTAGTGGTAGGGTGTCTGCCTACGAAGCAGGAGGCCCTGGTTCTGTCCCCAGGACGCAAAGCAGAACAAAGCACAGCTGAGCCCAAGCTCTGCAGGGGGGCATGCAGCCAGCTCACCCAAGCCCTGCTGTCACCGCCTGCAGCCAGGGATGAGACACAGGCGCACAGCACACCCTGCGATTTAGGTCTTGGGTGCTATAGAGAAAGGCTGGGCAGAGGGAAGCAGGTGGGCAGGGAAGGTCGCCCCAGAGGTGGAGTCTCAGCAAGGGAGGAGGGAGCAGCACGGCCCAGGCAGACCGAAGGGAAGGTCTCCAGGCAGGCAGGTGGAGGTGCCAGGCCTTGGCAGAGGGAGGCAGAGGGCGGCACGATGCAGGGGCCCTGGGGATGGTGTTCTGGGCGGTGGGGCTGAGGCTTGTGAGCGAGGACACTTTGGCGATTGTGTGAGAATTTGCGATCAGGTGACTGGCTGCTGTAGGACTCGTAGTGACAGAGGACGTGGCCAGGTGACGTGAGGTGGAAGCATGTGGTTTGAATGGTCCATGGAGGTGGTGCCAAGAAGGGGTGGGTTCTGGGGGCGTGTGGAAGGTGGGCCACAGACTTTCCTGGCGGGTGGACCCCGGAACTGCCCGGATGTCCTTGTGGAATAGTGGCCCAGCACGGAGCCTGGCTCCAGGCAGGTGCTCAGTGAGGACGAGGGGACCGGAACTGAATCCAGGCCAGCCCAGGCCCGCTGGCCCCCAGGCCCGGCTCCCAGTGAGGGAGGTGCAGGCGAGGGCCGGCAGCAGGTGTGGAGACCTGGCTGTGGCGTCTTCCTTTGGTCCATCCTGGGCTCACGTGGCAGGCCCTGTGTGGTTCCCAGGGGGACCCTGGAGGTGACCATGACATAGACCCTGCTTTCCTGATAGGCTGAGCTGCACCCAGCCGGGTCCCTGCCTTTCTTCCTGGGGACAGAGGCCAGGCCCAAGGCCACACATGCTGCTGCTCTGGTCAAGGGCTGCCCAGGGACTGGTGCCTTAAGTAGCCACAGTCCTGGACCCTGGGCCCAAGGCTGGCAGGTGACCCGGAAGGGGCTCCCCAAGGTCCAGGCACAGGGCATGGCGGCACTGAGCCAGGCTCCGTGGTCTGAGAGGCGATGCATACGATGGTCATTTGGGCCATGAGAGAGGAGGGGCAGGAACCCACCCCAGAGGGCCCTGGATACCCCAGCCATGGGTGTGGTTGCAGCTGGTTGGAACCAGGAGAGGGTCTGCACTGGCAAATGGTTGGAGCTGGGAGACCCCTCTGGTGACCAGGTGGAGGATGTGCTGGGGGAGGGGCTGGGAGGCAGGGAGACTCTGGCCTCTACAGGAGGCCGCTCCAGACCAGGGGGAAGTGACAGAGAACCCACAACTCTCTTCTGCCAATGCTTGTTCTGAGGCTGCCTTTGAAAGCCACGGGCATTTTCAGAGCTGTGAGTCGGGACTCATGCCCCGGAGCCTGGAGCTGCTGCTCTTCGGGGAGGTGGGCAAAGGGTCTTCTCCAGACCACAAGGAAACCTGCCTGAGAGGACAAATAGTCAGGAGTGTGCGCTGGAGAGTCTGAAGGGTGCGACACACAGGGTCGCGGAGTCATGATTCGTTAATTAACGACTTGTTTACAGAGGAGGGGAAAGAACAGAGACAGCCACCTGAGCTCGAACAGAGACAGCCACCTGAGCTCAACACCTGCTTGCCTGCTGTGTGGCTTTGGGCAAGGGGCTTAGCCTCTCTGGGCTTTGATTTTTGTTTGTTTGTCTGTAAAATGCCAGGTGTTCAAACCACACTGGGAAAACCCTGGACTGAGTTGTTGACCGGTGGTGCTGGGGGTCAGTTTCCTCATCTGTACAATGGGTACAGAGTGTGGAGAGGTGTGGAGGTTTCAGTGGGACACCTGTGTGAGGGCCCATAGAGTGGGTCTCGGGGAGAACACCCGGGGCCACGGTCCCTCATTCTGGTGACCCGAGGATTAGGTGAGGTGACAGTGATGTCTCCTGGGGATGCCCAGTGAGCTCCAACTCTTGTCCCCTTCCTTGGTCCTGGAGGCGCTGGGAGTAAGGGGACAGGGAGGGCGAGCCCGAGGAGGCGGGTCCCCTCCAGCACAAGCTGGCTCAGGCTCCGGACGCTGACTGCTGGTGTTTCGGGGAGCCCTGCTGACAGCCTGCGCCCGTACCTGGCCGTCTGTGGGTTCCCCTGGGGGGCACCGACACTCCATCCCCATCACAGGGACTCAGTGGGGCACAGGGGGGCTGGCCAGACCCAGGCAGCTCAGCGGCTCTGAGGCTCACTGTCCACTCCGGGCCTGCCCGGCACCCACCTGGTGTCACCGGCACAGTCACCTGGGGTCACTTCCTTGCCCTCAGAAGGCAGGGGCACTGCCTTGCTTCGGGCTCCCTGGTCGCTCAGCAGGGGCTCCCTGCAAATGCCAGGCTGGACCCAGCTCTGCTCTGTCCCCCCAGGATGCCCCTGGCCAAGGCCCCCCAGGCAGCAGGTGGCCAGGGCGACGGAGGTGATGGTGAGGACCCCGATCCAGAGGGGATGTTCCAGGCCCCCGAGGACGCCAAGAGGAAGGCCCGGGACTGCCTCTGCCTGGCGCCGCTGTGGCTGGCCCTGGCCGTGCTGGCCTCGGCGGGGGTGCTGCTCTGGTACTTCCTAGGTAAGGCCTGGGCCCCGTGGGAGGCGCACCTGGGGAGGACCGGGTGGCCGTGGGGAGCACTGCGGGAGAGACCAGGTCCCAGGCCAGCAGGGCCGCTCCCTGTGTGACCTGGGCCAGGCGTCTCTCTCTGGGAGCCCCTGCTGGTCCTGGGCTCGGCCTTCTGCAGCTGGGGAAGGGGCTCTGCCACCCCGTTCTTGGGAACGAGCAAACCTGCGCGTAGACACGCCTCCCCCTACCGCTGGCCTCCCGGGCGGCCCTGAGGCTGCTGCAGCCCGGCTCCTGAAGCAGGAGGCCAGAGGCGCTCCAACCAGTGACTGCTCACTTGAGCCCAGCTGTGGTGTCCCTCGGGGAGGGGACCACGGTTCCGTGACCTCTGGGTCTCCATGCATGCGGTAGCAGGAGGTCCGGGCTGCAGACCGTCCTCATCTCTAAGCTGGCCTCCCTGGTGACGGCGGGGCCTCAGCCACTCCCCAGGAGCCTCGTCCCCACCTCCACCCTGACATGGATGCTCCTGAGCATCTTCTGGTCTTTCCCTGAACTGGTGGAGACGGAGTCGGCCTTCTGGCTCCTGATGACAGACAGGAGGCCCTGGGTCCTGCGCCAGCCCTGCTGGAGACGCTCCCTGGACCTTGTGGAAAGTCCTCTGTCCACCCGTTCAGCCCGGGCACCTCCCGCCTGGGGCTCTGCGCCAGCTTCTGGGGACAGCTCCCCTCGGTGGCCCTGCTGTGGAGCCAGGGAAGACAATCACGATGGGGCAGTGTGGGCCGGGCAGAGGAAGCCGAGGGGCCCAGCCCTGGAAAGGTCACCCTGGCCAGCTGGAGTGGACACTTTCCCATTGAACGGTCCACAGAGGCTGCGGGTGTGTCGACCTCACGGTCGACAGGCCCAGGGACAGGGGCTGTGGACTGTGGAGCAGCCACGGGAGGCACAGAGGGCTGGGCCAGGGCCGGTCAGAACCCCTCTGGGGTGACGCAGCCAGGACCCCCGGGTCTGACCCCCCATGGGCATGACCCCCAAATTCTGCTCAGAGCCAAGCAGCATGGTAAAGCGGAGACGGGGTGCACTTCACACGGGCAGGAAGCCAGTGCCCCTCGGTGCAGGGCCGCGGGGCCTCTCTTCTGGAGAATATTAGTCTTCAGGGGGCCCCGGCTGTGGGCAGGAACTCACTGGCGATGGTCTCTGCAGCGGAGCCCACTCCTCCTCCACCAGGGCTGCTGGGCTGAGGCTGCAGGGCGAGGGCCCCAGGGGGGCGAGAGCCCCAGGGGGCGAGGGTCCAAGAGGCGCTGGCAGCTGGTGCGAGGAGCCTCCTACCCAGCCAGCTTGGCAGCACCTACAGGCACCGACCAGGGAGATGGGTCAGAGTGGTGACCTGGCATCCGAGTGGCCAATGGCCAGGGACACGGAGCAGGACCAGCCCTGAAGCAGCAGCTGCCTGAGCCCCGGGGCGGGCCCAGATCTGGCCCAGGGAGGCGGTGCTGGCGCCCCCACCCCTGCCCTGCACGGGTGCCTGGCCCTCAATGCCACCAGCACCATTCCCGGTGCTCTCCCTCTCCAGCGGCCTCGGCTGCCTCCCACCCTGCCCGCACAGTGGCCCCAGGGAGGCCCAGCAGAGACCCTCCGCCCTCCAGCACAGGCGTCCCTCAGTGCCCCTCCCCCTCCTCTGCTCCTCCCACCTGGGCGGAGCTGCCAAGGGGGCTGTGGGCTCCAGTCCCCACGGTCAGGCTCCACCTCCCCCAAGTCCAGCAGCTGGTCAGCTGATAGACTGTGGCTTCGAAGCCGAGGTTCACGGCTGAACAATGTTTATTGAGCACCTATTACGTGTAGAAACGGATCTAAAGAGTTGCTAAATCCAGGTCACGGTCCTTGCTGTGGTGCGGCTGTGCCCAGGGCTCCTGCCCTCCTCCTGGACACCGTTCCCCACTTGGCCTGCTCCTCCCCAAGTCCTTTGCTGTGGGGACCTCTCCTCCCACCCCCACCCACTGCTTTCCCATTCTCACCCCCTGCCCTGAGCCTTAAATGTCCTTTATTCCCTGGTGACTCCCAAGTTTGCTTGTCCAGCCTGGTCTCTGTGGGTGCCGTCCCTGCCTTCCTGCTGGCTGTCTAGACGTCTCGCAGACCCTCGGGTGCAGAATGCACACATTTCCCCCAATCCTGCAGCCCCGGGCCCCCTGGCATCCACGTGCTCCTTCCAGCGGGGTCAACTCTAACACCTTAATAAACTTCCAGCAGGCGCCACAGCCCACTCCCCACTGCCAAGCCCAGTCCAGGCTCTGGGCGCCTCATCTGGAGGCTCCTCGTGAATTGGCAGGAGCCTCCGGGGTCTCCTGCTCCGCCCTCGACTCCTCAGAGCCTTTCTCAACAGCAGAGCAGAGGGACCACTTCATATGGCGAGTCAAACCGCCTCGCTTCTCTCCTTCACCTGTCCACAGCTCCTGTCCTCCCGGGCCCCCCAGCCCTGGGTGCCTCTCCTTCCCCAGGCTCACCTCCTGCCCCTGGCTCCCTCTGCTGCTCCTGGAACACACCAGGGAAGCTCCTGCCTCAGGGCCTTTGCACCTGCTCGTCCCTCTCTGGACTGCTCGGGGCCACTCTGTCTCTCCCTGGCCTCTGTGTCGGTCGCACCACGCCAGCCCCATTCCCTCTGTGTGTTCTCTGTGCTTTGCTGCCTTCTTTGCTGGTGACTTGTTCTTCGGGCAGGATGCTTCCTTTATTGTCTGGTTACTTGTTATACTTATACATCCACAAGTGCTTTAGACCAGTTTCTAGTAGGTTCTCAGCTGAGCCAATGAACAGGAGTCTAAACCAGGGCTATGAACCACTCTTCACCCCAGTCAAAACAGTCTGTGCAGAACGGAAACCTGAAGTCATTGCCCCCGAGGGAAGCCTTTCATGGTTTCCTTTGTTGGCGGGCTAAGACTCCAGCCTGCTCTGCCGACGGCACAGCCTCCTGCTGCTCTCCACCAAGTGCTCCAGCCAGGAGGGCGGTTAGCCCTGGTCCTTACCAGGACCCTCTGCCTCAGGGCCTTTGCACATGCTGTGGCCCCGGCCACCGTGCTGTACTTCTTCCCAGTTTACAGTTGCCCAGTCCTCACATCTCAGCTGGAGGGTCACTGTGACCCAGGCTGATGCCCTGGGTCACGTCCCCCTGGTGGCACTTTGTGCTTCTTGAGGGGCTTGGCGGTTCCTGCATGCTGGGTTGTCTGTCTTCCCCGCGCCCATGGGTTCACCAGTGGACCACATAGCGGGTGCCTGGCACGTACCTGTGGAATCCTGGACACGCTGGTGCATGCCGGACGCCCAGAGGTGCCAACCCCTGGCCTTGACCTTTGTCCACGAGGGTTTCCCGGCCTTCATGCCTCCAGGGCTGGTCACTGGGTCAGCCTCCCACTAGGAGTCTCTGGGACACCATCCTTCTGTGGCCTCTGTCCTCCCTGGCACCTGGGGCTAGTCGTCATCAGATAAACTCTGGAGGACCACGGCGGCGGTGACAAGGATAAAGGCCACACTGAGGATGGTGATGGCCTCGATATCTCAGAGCCCAAGACCTTGGGCTGGCCAGGGGTCAGACAGCAGGGGAGGCGCGAGGCCCTGCGGTCACTCTGGCTTCTCCCTGGCAGGGTACCGGGCGGAGGTGACGGTCAGCCAGGTGTACGCGGGCAGCCTGCGCGTGCTCAATCGCCACTTCTCCGAGGACCTGGCCCGCCGGGAGTCCAGTGTCTTCCGCAGCGAGACCGCCAAGGCCCAGAGGATGGTAGGGAGACGGGTGAGGGAGGCGGAGGCTGCGCCCGCTGCGCCTGCCCCGGATCCGCCTGCGGAGCAGCACGGTTGGGCTGTAGAGGGAACCATCAGTCGGACGAGGTCTGGGCCCTCGGGTCCAATGCCTGAGGACTGGACCCTGCTTGTGCCTCTAACTGGGGCGGCCCGTGGACCTCACTGCTCCTGGAGTGGGCTGTCCAGCGCCTGCTGCCCAGCAGGGCAGGTGGACTGTGCCCGGCCTCAGCCATGATGGCTGGAAGGGTGGATGGAGTCCAGCCTCCCTGGTCTGGTGGGGACAGTCCTGGGGATGGCCACACTTGTCCTCAGAGCCTCAGCCTCTCCTCCATGCTGGTAGGGAGGGTCCCAGAACCCAGGGGACTTTTCAGAGTGGAGGATGCCTGCCGATGGCAGGGGCCCGAGGGGCAGGTGGAGCAGGGTGGGGCTGTGCCCAGGCAGGGCCCTGGCCGCTGGTGAGGCCCCGAGCTGGGCAGGGCTGCGGGGAACAGGAGGGGCATGGATGGGCCCCATGGTCCCCAGGGCTGTGTCTCTCGGCAGCTGCAGGAGCTGATCGCCAGCACCCGCCTGGGCGCCTACTACAACGCCAGCGCCGTCTACTCCTTCGGGTGAGCTGCCCCCTCCCCAGCGCCCGTAGGGACCCCAGGCTCAGGGTGAAGAGGGGCACTGTGGGCTCTGGTGCTTTCCAAACGGGGACACTGAGGCCCCGATCCAGGGACCCGCCCATCCGACCCCCTTCCCGGAGCGCAGGACCCCGCCCCACCCACCTGTCCCGTGGGGGTGGCCCTGCCCCGAGTCCTCGCTCGCCAAGGTGGCCAGTAGCCCCCACTGGCACCTAGGGGCTGCCGGGCGCGGGGAGCCAGGCAGAGCCCAGCCGATGGCCCCTCTCCCCGTCCTAGGGAGGGACCCCTCACCTGCTTCTTCTGGTTCATCCTCCAAATCCCCGAGCGCCGCCGGGCGGCCCTGAGCCCTGACGCAGTGCGCGCGCTGCTGGTGGAGGAGCTGCGGACGGCGGCCAACGGCTCGGCGCCCGCCCACCAGGCGGGGTACGCGCTGGACCCCGAGGGCCTGGTGATCCTGGGTCAGTGCCAGGGGTGGCGGTCGGGGCTGGGGTGCTGCAGGGCGGGACGGGGGCTGGGGACCTTGGCCAGCTCGGCCGCCACAGCCGCGCCCTCCCCAGGCGCGCACCCCCAGGCGCGCACCCCCAGGCGCGTCCCCCGCTATGGTCCTTGGCTCTGTTCACGTTGCTGTTTGTCCGCTTCCTTTAACAGAAGCCGGCGTGAACGACGTGGTGGCCCTGAACGCCACGCTGGGTAGGCGCCTCTGCTCTGCTCGGCCTCTGCTCTCCGGTGGGGGTGGTTTTCCTGGTCCAGCGCTGGGTGCAGGGAGGCCTTCCGGCCCGGGGTGCCGTGGTGGGCTGTGGGGGACCCCGCGCCCGTGTGAGCCGGGGTGAGCCGCGCTTGGGGTCCCGCGGTTAACTCTGCTCCTCTGTCGTCGACCTGGACCCACCAGCCGTGTGTCCACAGGGGCAGCCTTGCAGGGGCACTGGGGTTTAAACTTGATCTTTTGGAGACACCAGTTCTGTGGGGTCCACCCTGTCCCTCCCTTCCTGCCTGGTGTTCTCTCGTTAGAGTTGCCTGTTTCTCTTCGACACCCCAATCTTCCTGCAGTGGGAGGCACTCACCAGCTGGGCCACCCTATTGTCCCAGGCTGGGGCTGTGTCCACATTGCCATCTGGGGATGGGATACTCTGGGGTTGTGCAGTGCATCGCCTGGGCGGCTGTACCCTAGGATCCTGAGCACAAGCCCTTGATTCTCAGTTTCCTCCTTTACTACGCAGAGTTCCCACCAGAGCTGAGGTAGAGGAGGGCACCTCAGCCCCTTCCCAGAGAGGGAGGCGGAGTGGAAATCCCAGTTATACCTTGTCTGACCCTCCCTTCTCCTGTCCTGCTGCTCAGCTGCTTGGTTGGTGGGTTAGAGTCAAAGCACAGTTTTCAAAAACTTAAAATCGTGATTCTCTTACAAAGAATGAGCATGGGTCAAAGATGAATTTGGGCCGGGCGAGGTGGCGCACACCTGTAATCCCAGTGACTCGGGAGGCTGAGGCAGGAGGACTGCGAGTTCAGAGCCAGCCTCAGCAACTTAGCGAGGCCCTAAGCAATTCGGTGAGACCCTGTCTCTAAATAAAAAAGTACGAAAATAGGGCTGGGGATGTGGCTCAGAGGTCAAGTGCCCCTGAGTTCAATCCCTGGTTCAAAAAAAAAAAAAAAAAAGATTAATTTGGCTCATTAATAAGGGATCCTGTAAGATGGTCAAGAATACAAGAAAGCGATTTATCATTTCTCTGTCTAATCTCCCTCTCTCTTTCCATATATCCATCTATCTATCTACCTACCTACCTACCTAATCTCCTTCTCTCTCTATCTATCTATCCATCTCTTGATCTCTCTCTCTATCCATCTACTTACCCATCCATCGTCATCAGTGAAAAACTAGAACTCTGGGACGGGATCACCAAGTTAGACGAAGCTGGTTAATGTCCACCAGGCAGTAAAACTATAACCTCTGGGTTGATTGCTTTGGCTGAACCAGAATCATTCTGGAGGTGATCACGTGACCCTACCAAGGCTGGGACTGGACCCTCAGTAGCCTTGGGAGGTCAGGGCCACCTCTCCCGACACGCAGCCAAGGGACAGGGGTTGGCTGGCCGCAGCCTGCACAGCCCATCTGGCCTGCTGCGCCCGGAGCCCAGCCCCAGGGCTGGGTGATTTTTAGTCTTTACGGAAGGGGGAGCTTACTTCCTGTCCTGTTCTAGGAGCCCGTGCGCAATGGTCTCTCAGCTCACAGAGCCTGAGCTGCCCTCTGACCCCCACTGGCCCATCCAGGGCCACGCCTGTCCGGATCTGGCTTTCAGGGCTCCTCAATGCTCTTTAGGAATCACGGGGGACTGGGAGGGGCTTTTATCTACATGGGTTTTGGGTAACAACATAATTTGTTAATTCATTTTTAACTTATTTTAATACAAAAATAAGCTATGAATATTAACACAATGCGTTTCATAAATGACAACTATTTTCCCCCAAATGGACGTAACTGGGAGAGTGACCCAGGTGACTGTCATGGCCTCCTGGTGTCCGGATCCCACCGCCCTGGAAGCCCCCACTCCAAGGCCGCCAGCAATGTCTCCTCTTAGAGTTACTCTGAAAAGGGCTTTGACCTTGACCCCAGAGGGGCCCCACGCGGCTCCTCCTTCAGGAGCTCCACGCTGCCGAGGTCCCCACGTGGCTCTCGAGGTCCCCACGTGGCTCTCAGTGCAACAGTGTCGGCGTTATTTCCGTTTGGATGATTGATTTCTGGTGGGGGAGGATGTTTCAGGACTCCGGGCCCCTCCCCGCCTTTCTGGCTCCTGGCAGTGATTCTCAGACTCCGTGCCTCGGGAACCCTGCGGGCCCTCTGGGGCAGGTCTGTCTGGGGCTCAGGAATGTGGTCTCAGTGAGCAGCCCCCACGGTGCCACCCCTGGGTGGCCTGCCCCGAGGCACCCTGGCTGCAGGGCAAGCTGAGAAGCCGCGCGGCCCAGCCCTGTGGTTAGGAAGAGAGCGGCCTGGCCAGAGGTTCCCGGAGGCCTGCGCCCTCCCCAGGGCTGGCTGTTCAATGGGGCCTGAGGCTTCCGCCTGTGTCGGCTTCAACAGGACCTTTTCCAAGGTCACAGGCAGAGAGCCCCTTGGTCAGCTCTGTGGACCTGCGGTGGCCTCCAGGGCGGCTCCCTGTTGGGCCTCGGTGGGGAACAGGGGGGACCGCAGAGAAGAGCGTTAGTGCATGGTGGGGTCCTCTGTCCAGGCCCGGCCACTCCCGCACCGCGTCCCGCAAGCCCAGGGGCCCAGGGGCCTGCTGTGCTCACCCCGCTGCTCTGCAGGTGCGGCTGTGTGCTGCTGTCCCCGCGTCCTGGCGGTTGATCTGTGCTCACTGGTGTCTGGTTCAGGGCCCGCTTAATCACTAGCCTCAAAAAAAAAAAAAAAAAAAGGAATTATTGAAACAGTAGGAGCTAATCCGAGAACACAGAGCAGGATTTAAAGAACACGAGCACCCAGGAGGAGCCAGGCCTGCTCAGCTGCAGGAGGGGAGAGAGCTCGGGAGGCAGGGTGGCCAGGGTCGGGGCGAGTGAGTGGAGCAGGGTGTCCCCTCCATCCCCTCTGGGTCCTCAGAGTCACCCAGGGAAAGAGGTGGGACAGGGATTATGATCTGGTCCTTTTACCAGGACTCAGAGTGACTAAGCCACTGACCCAGAGTCACACAGCCGAGTCACCAGGGTTCATTCCAAAGTCCCTACACATCCTGGCAGGATTCCTGGCCTCCCTGCCTCACAGGCTCAGGCTGAGGTTTAAATGAGATAGTGTGTGCTCCTCGGGGCCCAGACGGGGCAGGCATGGCTGCTCAGTGCAGGAACCGAGGTGCCGGTCCTGCTTCTCGGCAAAGCTTGTGGAGACCTGAGAGAGAAGGCACCTGGGGTGGGGTGGGGCATGGAGAGGGATGGAGGAGGCGTCAGGCAGGGCACCTGAGGGTGACAAGTCACAGGACGTCTCCCTGCGTCACCTCCTCCCTCTCCCCCACACACGAACCTGCCTTTATTGGGCACCTACTGTGTGCCCGGCACTCCAGCATCACCCTAAGTCACAGGAAGCCCCCTCGGGTGGTCTCGTCCTCGGTCTGCCAAGGCCCAGGTCTGTAAAATGGGTGCAGGAAGGCTCCCGGAGCCGCGTGGGCCTGAGCTGCTCTCGCCGTGGCCGGGCTGGGTGAGCGCCTGATCTCACTGCCTGGAGAACTCTGTGCATGAGGGATGAATGGGGAGGGGGGCAGGGAGGGGACTGGAGTGGGGAGCAGCTGGCCAGCCCGTCCTGCTCCCTCCCCACCCCTGCAGGCAGCTCGGGTCCTCCAGCTAACAGGGCCCAGGGCGCCTGTCCCTCTCCCTCCAGGCTGCTACCGCTATAGCTACGTGGGCCGGGGCCAGGCCCTGCGGCTGAAGGGGCCCGACCCCCTGGCCTCCAGCTGCTTGTGGCACCTGCAGGGCCCCGAGGGCCTCATGCTGAAGCTTCGGCTCGAGTGGACCTTGCCCGAGTGCCGCGACCGGCTGGCCATGTACGACGCGGCCGGGCCCCTGGAGAAGAGGCTCATCACCTCGTGAGTCCCGGGGGCAGGCGGGGCCGGGTGGGACGTAGGGGCTGTTGTGACCTTGGGTCTGGGACTCGGAGATAGCAAGACTAGCCTCGAGGGGAGGGGAGGAGGGGCTGGGAATGGCTGTGTATGGTGGGCAGTCCCCTGTCCCAGAGTCTTAGTGTCCCCATCTGTAACAAAACCATTGTTCTGGGTGACCCCTGAGTGACCCCTGAGGTCTGCTCTGAAGGGCCACAGGGCTCGTTAGAGTTCAGTCTGGCAGCAGCCTGGACTTCCAACGCCCCCACTCTGCTGTTTCCTTGCTGTGTGCCCTAGCACAGGTTAATTTGCCTCTCTGTTTTCCCACCTGTGAATGTGAGTGTGGAGTCACGCTTATCTATCAGCATTACTGTGAGATTCAGATCAGACAGTCTGATCCTCACACAGCGAGGGCCCCCAAAATGCAAGCCATCGTCACATTCTGCACGGTCTATTCCAATAGTAATATGTGTTATTAGAGCTCATGGTCTATGCGGTCTAGTTGGGACCCAGCTGTTAGGTCTAGAGTACCAGGAGCGGTTTGGATGTGAATATTGGGTAAGTGGGGAGCTACTGAAAGTTCTTGAGCAGAGGTGTGGGGCCTTAGGACATGGACACAGCAGAGGGCAGGGCTAGTAGCAGGGAGGAGGACTGGAATTGGCCTTGGCCTCCAGTGTGTTGGGCCCGCGAGGCCCTGCAGGACACGGGGCACAGCTCTCTGTCACTATTTATTGAGTACTGACTTTGAGCCGGGCCGCCTGGGGCCGTTTTTGTGTCTCCTGGGCAGTGCCAGCTTCTGGGCGGATGGGTGGGACCTGTGCTCAGTGCAGGGCGGGCCTTGGGTGAGCGGGCGCCGCCCCCTCGCGCCTGCCCCTGCTGACCTCAATCTGGGTGCGTGGGCTAGTTCCTGGAGGGCGCTTGAAGTGCAGGGAAGCCAGACACTATCTGATTTCCAGGTCCAGAGGGTGGGGACGATCACGGGCTTCCCCTGGGGCTTCTGAGTGTAGCTTGTGGGGAGGAGGCCTGGCTGCTAGCTCAGCTCTGTCCCCACCCACTGTGGCCCATGGCTCACTCCATCCGGGATCCTTGGAGAAGGTCTAAAGTGACTGGGGTCCTCAAACTTTCGCCCCGGAGGTGGGTGGGGCAGGGGGACTTTGGTGGCGACAGACAGCAGAAGGGACTCTCCTCCAGCACAGGCTTGTTCCTGTGCCTTCACGCTTTATCTGTAAGAGCTCCGCTGACCACTAATGAAGTGACCCCCAATGGTAAATGCTAAGAGCACCACTAAAGATCAGAGTCCTTCTGTCTCATCACGGCCTTTTATCTCGTCCCACACCCCAGAGAGATGAGCCCGCCAGGTGAGGCGGGGACAGGGAGGCAGAGAAGCCCAGCAGCCAGGAAGGGGCAGGGAGGGGTGCCTGGGACAGGAGGCAGGGGCCAGGGGAGAGTCACCATCCCAGACCCTGGGGCCAGGGCCACTCTTGGGAGACCCTGGGCTCATTCCTCCACTCCTGGCCAGCTGCCCTGTGGCCGCACACAGTAGGCTTGCAGTCAACAGCTACGGGCCATCGGGTGGCCTGCTCTAGGGAGGCAGGTGATCAGCTTCCTGGACTTGGTCCATGGGGTTAGCAAGGACTCCAGAGGCTGGCGAGGAGCTGAGGGGAGCAGGGGACACCCCGCCTGAGATGGCAGGACGGGGCCCAATGTGCGTGGGAAGGGGTCTGCTGCCACAGCTCGTGCCAGGAGCCTGGCTCTCCCTGACAGTGAGGTGTGGCCTCAGTGTCCCCATCTGGAAACCAGGCAGCTGACCTTGACTATCTCAGAAGCATCTTTTCAGGGCTGACATTTCAGACTTCTGAGGGTCTATGATTCTAAGAGGCCGGGCAGCAGGCTCTGGGTAGACGCTTGGGTGACCCCGATCGCCAGGCCACACACCTTCTTCTGTCCCAGCCCAGGGCAAGGGCAGCAGTCAGGGTGTGGCGGGGGGGGGTCCCTCAGGTGCCAGCTGGCTGCCCTGTCAGGGTCACTCAGGGATCACAGGGATTCCAAGGTGTGTGGCTGGGGCTGCTGGACCTGGGCTCGCTGTCAGACTTGAAGTGCGAGCTCCGTCTGGGGAACCCTGGCCTCCCTTACCTCAGAAGCTGGCTGGACTTGCAGGCCTCTGGTGAGAGGGACAGAGAGGTACAGGCCCCCTGTCCTCACCTCACGCACCCTCAGCAGCTGGCCTGCAGCCCCACCCCTCTCTGACCAGACCCTGGCCGCCCTGGCCCCCTGCTCTCCGCCAGAGTCTATGGCTGCAGCCGCCAGGAGCCTGTGCTGGAGGTCCTGGCGTCGGGCACCATCATGGCCGTGGTCTGGAAGAAGGGCCTGCACAGCTACTTCGACCCCTTCCAGCTCTCCGTGCAGCCGGTGGCCTTCCAGGGTGAGAGGTCAGGGATGTGGGTGGGTTGGGAGGGGTAGGGCGGAAGCCCAGGGCCTCCCCTGTGCCCATCTTTACCTTCTCTGCCCTGTGGGGATGGGTCGGGGAGAAGGAAGGTTCTGGAAGCTCCTCTGCTCTTCACCCCCACCCTGCCCCCGGGGCCCCGGCTCCCTCTGGTCTCTGGCTCCCTCCGCCCTCCCAGCTCACTATGGACCTGGTCTGTTTGGGACAAGGCTGAGCCCTGGCCATCCTCAGCCCACAGCCAACGGTGACGGCTCAGGCTGCCCCAGGTGCCCACTGACCCTGCCCCAGCCCCCCCAACTGCTCTGGCCCTCCCCCCAACCCCGTGGCTGTCCTCTGGTGGCAGAGTAAACTGCCCCATTTCCAGGGAAGGGAGGATAGCAAGGAGGGGGCCACTTTTCCCTATCTGTCCTCACTCTGCTCCTTTCCACTCAGTGTCCCCTGCCTCTCCTGGGTGAACTTCGGGGTCTCTGACAGCGACCCAGGTCCCCAGCTGGCCCTGCAGGGGTGTGAGAGCTGGCTGGGTTTTCTTGGGAGCCCCTGGCACAGCGTAGAGGGGAAGCTGGGGAGGATTAGTAACTGGCCTGGGGACAGATGGCCAGGGAAGCTAAGAACGCCCCTGCTCCTGAGACCTCGGCCAGTCGCCCATCTCCTCTGAACCCCGTCCTTTAAATCTTGGGAAGCTGGGGATGGAACCCAGGGCTTCCTGCACGCTAGGCAAGCCTCTGTCACTGAGCTTCCCCCCGCCCCACTGAACTTCACCTCTGAAAAGGGGCAACGCCCCCCTCGTGTAACTGCGAGCCTGGCGCAGTCATGAACGCCTTTTGCGAGCCGCTGAGGGCGGTGGCTGGTAGCTAATGCTTCCTGAGCGCGGGCTCTACGCACACAGTTCTTGTCTATTTAATCCACTCAACTGCCCCAGGAGCTGGCAACTATCATGGTGCCCATTTTACAGATAAGGAGCCTGAGGTCAGGTTCACACAGCAGAGAGGGCCCGGGGTGTGGGCAAGCTGCCCGGGCCTGATGGGAAGCACTGCAGCCGGGCCCAGGGACTCTACCTGACAGCTGTCCTCCCGCCCAGCCTGCCAGGTGAACGTGGCGCTGGAGGACCGGCTGGACCCGCAGGGCGTGCTGAGCACACCCTACTTCCCCAGCTACTACTCTCCCAGCACCCACTGCTCCTGGCACCTCACGGTGAGCCCTGCCCCCACCGCCACCCGCCCCTGCCCAGAGCACTCCACAGCCTCGGGGACCGGGTTGGGAAGGGGCAGTGCCTTGTCCCACTGAAGAGCCCACGGGCGAGGCCCGGGTACGGATCCTGCCAGGATGGGGGGGGGCAAAGCCAGGGTCTCGCTGACGGTCACGGGACGTGTTTGTTGAGTGGCTGGGACTGTCAGTGGCCCGCCCTCTCCCAGCGTTGTCTGGGGAGCTGGCTGTCCCAGCCCGGCCTCCCCCTGGCCGCAGGACGACCCGCTCCTTCCTCGCAGGTGCCCTCTCTGGACTACGGCCTGGCCCTCTGGTTCGACGCCTACGCGCTGCGGAGGCAGAAGTACGACCTGCCGTGCACCCAGGGCCAGTGGACCATCCAGAACCGGAGGTACACCCCCCGGGACCCTCCTCTCCCCCAGGTTCCCCGGCCTGGGAGCCCAGGTCCCGTCCTCCGAGGGGCAGTCAAGGGAAGTCAGCGGAGGCTGGAACGCGTGCCGCAGGGGGCTGGCCCCGCCCCTGCACGCCCTGGCCCCGCCCCCGCAGCTCTGGCCCCGCCCCCGGGCGCCCTGGCTCCGCCCCCGCCTCACCTTACGCCCCAGGGGTCTCAGCCACATACTTGGCATCAGACACCCATGGTGGCGTGTCCGCGGGCGCTGTAGCAGTGTCAGGCACTCTGAATCCGTCACTGAGACGAGGCGGGAGACGGACCCACGGGCACTCAGGGCTCCCCAGACCCACGCAGGTGCACGCAAGGCACCTCGTCCCTCGTCCCGACGCCCTGCGGCACAGCCGGAGCCAGGCACTATCCTTGGTACCGACAGCTCCCACAGAGACAGGGCTCCTCAGGGACGCCCTCCTCTTGTGCCCCCTGCAGGGCACCCGCGCTGTTCTCTGCTTCCACCCTTGGCCCCTCTTTTAGTCAGGAAGTCTCTGGGGAGGGGACAGTAGACAGAGGGATCTGGCTAAGAGAGGTGTGTCACCAGGGTCAGATGGCTGGGGTCTGGGAGAATGACAACTGGCCACCCAGGGCCACTGCCGGTCCCTAGGGTGGGCGGGGCAGGCAGGGAGCCCAGGAGCCCTCCCACCGTTCCCTATTTTGGGAAGAGGAGGGAATAGGAAATTCAGGGGACAATTCAGATGGTGGAGACTTGGCCACTAAACCCCTGTACCAGGAGAGAAGCTAGGTCAGGCCTTGGTTGAGGGCGCTGGGGAAGGGCTGGAGGGAAGGAGCCACTGGAGTGCAGGAGGCCCTCCTTTGGAGAAACCATCTGGGGAGGGAGGAGGGACGCTTCCCCTCCCTGTGAGAAGGGTCATCTTGTCACAATAGAGGGGCCTCTGCCTTCCCATCCCACTCTGGGATCCTGGGGATCTCACAGGCTAGGATTTTTTAGGATGCAATTCTAGAATTCTTGATTTCTTGGCTTCACAGATTTTGAGCATCTGACCTTCCAATATTCCATTTGGAAGGTTCTGGAATGCTAGGACTCTTGCAGTTGGTGCAAGAGTTGGTGCCCCATTCCCCACTCTGAAGTTGGTGTCCCCATTCACCAACTCTTGAACTCTTGGGTCGATCCTACTGGAAAGGCTTGTCCTGACCCAAGGTGACAGGTTGACAATGCTCGTGGGATGGGACTTTCACATCCAGGCTGTCTTGCAGTGTCCCTATCAGGGACCTGAAAGGAGCACAGGGAACGCTCGTGGTGTGCCTCAGGCCTGCGCTGGGGAACAGAGGCAGCTCCTAGCAAGGGGAGCTGGGCATTTCTGGGCATGGCTGCCCTGCTCCTTCCTGGGGCTCTCTCAGGGCCCCTCCTTTCCCACCCAGGCTGAGAAAGAGGGGGGATCACTGCCAGTGTCCCCAGAGTGACCCTAAGATTGTCCCCTGATTCACAGTTCTGTGAAGGAGGTGACGTGTTTTTTTTTGCCACCAAAGCTGAATGTGATCTCAGGGAGGCCTGGGAAGGAGGATGGATGGTTCTAGGTCTCCCAGCCCCACCTGGGGCAGTTCCATCTGCCCGGAGCCAGGCCCAGCTCAGGGGCTCGGCGGCTGAGCCCTCAGCAGTCAGCACAGGGCTTGAGTCCTTTGGCCCCACACCTGGGGTGATGGCACTGCTCTCGTTTCCCAGAGAGTCGGGGAGGCTCAGCAGAATTAGAAGGCACCCAGATGGTCCCAGCCACCATCTGGTCCCAGCGACTGTGGGACACAGGATGGAGGTCCAGACCCTGCTCCCCGCAGGGGCCTGCTTCCTACTACACCGAGCAGGCGGGACAGGACAGGCAGAGGCCTGGACGCTGGGGTGCTGGAACTTGCAAGATTCCCATGGCAGTGACAGGGGTGTTTGGAATGGGGACACAGATGGGACACGGATGGGGAGGGACTGGTGCTGTGGTGGCTGAGCTGTAGGCACTGGGATAGACTCAGTGGGATCAGGTTCCCAAGCTTGCTGAGTTCCCAAGCCCCACTGAATGGGGCTGTGTGGCTGGGCCGGTCGTTGAGTCCCACACCCACTGTGCAGGTGGAGAGACCGAGGCCTGGAGGGTGAAGAGCTGGGACTCGCGTCTTTTCTGTTTCTCAGTGTTGGGAGGAACTCGGGGTGTGGTCAAGTGGGGCATGGGTTGGGGGGCGAAGCTGGGCAGGACCCTGCATCCTCACCCGCCCCCCTCACTCCCTGCTCCCTGGCCTCCTGTGGGTGGAAGGGTCTGGAACTTTGGGTGCCCCTGTCCTCATCTGGGAAGCACGAGGGTCAGGCAGCCCAGGCCCAGCCTTTAGGTATTTGCCCTGCAGAAAGCTGTCTCCTGAGGGACATTCTGGATGAGGCCAGTGAGGTGCAAGGAGCTGGTGCTGAAGGCAGGCGGGCCTCTGCTCCCTGCCTGGGTGAGGCCTTCCCTCTCTCAGCAGCCTCCTCGGAACTCAGCTCCAAAATGTGCCCCAGGGCTGGGGCTGTGACTCCGTGGGAGAGCACTTGCCCAGTCAGCATCAGGCTCACATTCCATCCCCAGCACTGCCCCCAAAACGGTGGGAGCATGAAACAGACCCTGCTGTGCTGAATAGTAAGCGAGACAGTGCATCGGGCATGTTGGCACATGCAGGCAGGCCTAGATAATGAAGCTCCATGTGGCACCAACCACTCACTAATCGCTGGTTCTCACTGCACCAGTTGGGCACTGAGCCTTATAAGGGTCACGGCACTGTCTTCTTCAGTCTCACTAACCCAGTGAGGAAGCAGGTGCTTGCTCCAGTGTCCTGGTCTGCTTTCTGTGACTGTAACAAAATGCCTGAGACAGGATGGTTCATAAAGAATAAAGGTTTATTTGACTCACAGTCTGGATGCTGGAAAGTCCCAGAGCATGGTGCTGGCACCTGGTGAGGGCCTCGTGCTGCATCATAACATGGTGGAGGGTATCACATGGTGAGACAGAGCCAAACTGGCTTTTATAACAGATCCACTCTCAAGATGACTCATTAACACATTAATTAATTAACTCAATAATCCATTCATGAGATCGAAGCCCTCTCAACCCAATCACCTCCCAAAGGACCCACCTCCAAATATCATTAACCCTGACAGCAGGGATTATGTTCCTAACACATGGATTCTGGGAACACATCCAAACTGTAGCAACCAGTGAGGAAGCTGAGCACAGAGAGGCAAAGTCATTAGTGCAAAGTCACCCAGCTTGTAAAGCCAGAGGTGCCCGAGCCTCTCTTGCCCTTTCCTCTGAGACCAGCCTGGAGAGTCCAGCCCTGTCTTCCAGACCTTTGCCCAGGGGCCAGGGTCTCCAAGTGGAGACTCGTCCCCTCCCCCCAGACTCTTGCATGCCTGTGGGTGAGGGAGGGCAGAGGTGGGGGACAGGGGGTCGCTGCCATGCTGGAGCCTGGACAGCTCCCCTGGTCGTCATGGGGCTTTGGTTCTGTTCTGAGGTGCTGGGGAGGGATGGGGCCCACGCATGCTAGGCAAGTGCTCCACCCTGGCCGCGTCCCGGCCCCCTCGGTGGTACTGATAACGATCACTCTCTGCTGCTGGGAAATGCTCTGAGCTGGTTGGGAAGTCTGGCGTGGGCGGCGGAGGCAGGCGGGCCCGGGAGGGCAGCGTTGGGGACAGGTTTGTGGGGGGGCAGCCCTTTGGCCGGGGAAGCTGTTGATGGGGAGGCAAGGGGGCGGGCAGGAGAGAAGGTGCCTGAGCCCTCAGGCCAGGGGGACAGGAAAGGCTGGCTGGGCCCCAGAGGCTGGGCACGCTGGCGCCCCTCACCCAGCTGCGCTGCGCCTGTCCGGTGCCCCTGACCCCTCGAGACCCAGTTTCCTCTTGGCGCTGTGACTCACTGAGCCCTCATGCCTGTGAGTGGCCTGGGGGCAGTGGAGGGACCCTCTTCCTGAGATGCAGCCACCGGCTGCGTGGTTTCGCAGAAGCCACCTCACTGGGTGCCACCGCGGCGCAGGCTTCCCCCTTTCCGGGAACCTGTCCCTCGCTGGCTTCCTCTCCTGTGACGTCACTTCTCCTATGACCTACACAGCCATTTCCACTGGCTCCCAGCTCTAGAGGCCAGGCAGGGGAGGCTCCTGAGCTTCCGGGAGGCCCTGGGCGGGCTCTGGGTGGCCAGCCCCCTGTGGCCACCTCTGGCTGGTGCTGGCCATGGTGGGGGTCCTAGATGGTCATGGCCGACCCGTCCCCACTGTGCTGCCAGGGTCACTTCCCAGGTGCCCCTAAAGCACCACACAGGGCAGACACCGTCCCCTGTTTTACTGACGTGAGACCTGAAGCTCTCTGAGGTGGACCCTGTGCCCAAGGCCACACAGCTGTTCAACCTCAGTGCTGCAAGGCCAGGCCCAGGGCTCCGGCCACCACGCTGGACACTGCCGTCCCCTCATTCGTGCCTGTCTTCCCGTCCCTCCCTCCCGTAACCTGTCCCCAGGAAGGACGGGCCTGAGGGCCGCCTCCCACCCTCCTGCTCTCTCTTTCCTTCCATCCGTCCACCCAGATTTCTCCAGGTCCTCTGTGGGAAGCTGTGGGCAGGCAAGGGTGACAGGGTCCTGCCCCTCATCTGGTGAGGCAGGGAGGATGACATCCCCAGCCCAGAGGTGGCAGCAAGGCTGCTCAGGCCTCCCCTCGCGGGCACTCAGCACTGTGGGCACGGGAGCTCATGGCTGCCACTCCTGGTGCTCCTGAGAGGCCTTGGCGGCAGGAGGAACGGGCCAACCAGAGGTTGGTGTCCCCAGGAGGCTCCGTGGCAGGACCAGAAACTCAGGAGCACGTGGCCAGGCCCCAGAGGGCAGCTGCCTGGGGAGAAGAGGGCCTGGCTCCCAGGTCACACGCCCTGCCTGTTCATCCTCGCCTGCATTTCGGGGGTTTCTTTCTATTTTTAAGGGAAATTAGTTGGTCACTTAAAATAACTTGTAGGACTGCACAGACGGAACAGATTGCGTGACTCTGTGAGTCAGCGGACAGAAGCTTCTTGAATGCTTGTCTGGCTCCTGCCTAGGAGAGGCCTGTCCCCACCACCCCACCCCAGCCCCTGCTCTAGAGCCGCACCAGGCGGCCCGTGATGGACAGGCACCTGCTGGGTGCGGGAACCTGGGGGAAGGTAGTGCCAGCCGTGGGCCCGTCGCCCCCAGAGGGGACATCTTGCTTAGAGCACAGGTGCCTCAGAGTCCTGCCCGAGGCCCAGGGCAACCACGCAGCTTCCCCAGGTTGAAACGCTGCACTCCTCCAACGGGCTCTGGTCTCTTCCCTGACTCCCCACAACTTCTCCATGGGGTGTGGGAACCGCGACCGACAGTCCCTGAATCCGACATTTCTCAAGGGTGCACTTGACTCCTTGTTACCCTGCCCTTGTTCCAGCCCCTAGCGTCCCTGTCCACTTCCTGGGCAGCCTCAGAGGACAACAGCCCATGACAGCATGCTGGTCCCCACTCAAAACCAGGGGCTTGTTCCTTAGCTTGGGAAGGGCCGGGCGTGCTCCTGGGCGCCCCCTGGTGGTGCCTTGTGCCCCTCAGGTGCCGCTGAGGTTGGTGGCATCTAGGCACAGGACCTTGTTCTCAAAGCTTCCTATCTTGGGACCCTTTATTTAAAATTAGGGAGCGCCCTGGAGAGGCTTTGCTCAGGCAGGCTTTATATCTATATTTACAATATTAGAAATTAACCTGAGATAATTTTAAAGAGTTATGACGTTTGTTCCCTTTTACCCACTATCACCTAAGATCTGAAAAGATCAAGTAGAAAATTCCAGAAATAATTCATGAGCTTTAAGTAACTTTATTTTGGCATACTGCTACAACTTTTCGATTTTATTGTTAGTTATTGTTAATCTCTTACTGTGCCTAATTTATAAATTCAACTTTTCATAGATAAGTGTGCACAGGGAGGATCAGCACACCCAGGGTTTGGTGCCCACGTGGGGCCGTGGAAGGCACCTCCAGTGGGAAAGGGGGGGCTACTATAGTTCCTTGAAAATAATAATAAGCCTATCATGTGTTAATGTAAATAACATTTTGTGGAAAATCACTTATATTTTCTCAAGCTTAGCAACATGAGAATAGTCATTTTCCACATTTTGCAACTTTCTTGAATAACTGGCTTAAGAGACCATGGCCATCCTGACATCCGCCTCTGCATTCCCTAGACAATGCTGTCTCGTCTCACATGGTGTCTAGAACGTTCCGCCCTATCACTGTGAGAGAACAGGAACGGGAGAAGCCAAAAATAGGGCACCCTATGAAAATGACTTTGGAGCCTCAGGGGTCCCCGGATTGCACTTTGGACACTGCTAGTGCGTTCAAGGTCAAGAACAAGGTCACAGTGGCAGGGGACAGACCATCAGGTGACCTGAGTCTGGGCCAGGCCTGGGAGGGGGCATTCGCGGGGCTCAGTCCCCAGAGCTCATGGTGCCGTAAGAGCTCCCTGCCGGGGAGGCCAGGGCGTCCTCCTGGGTCGTGAGCAGCGGATTCTGCCCAGCTCAGCAATCCCCCTGCGGGGCGGGCTCAGAGCTGGTCCTCCCTGGCCGGGTGGCTGCCGCCCTGCGGGCTCGTCCTTGCTTGGTTGGTGGTTAATTAACTCATTGCCTCACCGAGTGTCAGGTGCTCCCTGTTCTGGAAGTTCTGGCCCTGGAAGCAAGGTTGCCGGTCTGTGGGGGGCGTGTATGCTGTGGGGCGTTCCCCCCATACTTTGGGGCTCTCCCCTGCCCTCTCGGTGTCTGCTCTGTTCCCCGCTGGAGGACTTCATCCCTCCCGAGGTCTCTGGGCCTGTGTCATGTGTGACCAACGCTGAAAACATGTCCGTCTGCTCCTGTGGGGGAATCCCCGGGCACCGACGAGCAGTCCCCGTTTGTGTTCTGAGGGTGTCCCACCTGGGATGGAGGGACCCCCGCTGCTCTAGGGAGGGCCCCATCATTCCAGGGGTGCTTGCACCTGCTCTGTGAGGTGAGGTGTGCCCAGATGTCCCCAGAAGAGACCGGAGGCCTGTGCCTGTTCTCTGGGGCAGGCTCCACCTCCCGAGGTGGCTGTCCCTCCTGCCCTGTTCCAATTGAGCATCTTCCAGATGGGGAGGGCCTCCGGGAGGACATGAGGGAGCACCTGGGCAGGGTGGTGCCACCTGGGTGTGGCTGTGCCTGGAGGAATGTCCATCAGCACCAGGCAAGGGGTCCTAGAGGAAGGACCAACCTTCCGTCAAGCCCACAGGGCTCCAGGGACACTGCCAGCCGTCCCAGACACTGCAGTGTCTATGGGGGAACACTGCCTCTCATGCCACTCTGGGCACAAGGGGCGTGACCTGACTAGAAACTGGTCAGTCAAGATCTTCAGCCCCTGTTGGCACACAGGAGCCTTCTGTCAGAAGAAATAAGTTTCCTTATAAAATAAGGAAGGGAAGTGCGGCTCAAGGAGGACCCTGACTTGCTAGACCCACACAGCTCCTGGGTGACTGGGACGAGATGCCAGACTTTGAATTTTGTTGCATAGGCAATAGGGAGCCATTGTACATTTGGAGCAAGGGAGGAACTAGCCAGCTGCTTCTAGAGATGACCTTGGGATGAGGAGACACCCCCAGGGGAAATCAAGATGGGACTTGGGGGTGCGGGAGCAGCTCCAGCTCCCGTTCCTGCTGGCAGCCCTGTCCTTGTCCTGTCTGTGCACAGGGACCCAGGCTGTGCCTTCCCTTGAACCGGGAACCAGCCGTGTGTCCCTGAGTTGTCTCTGGTCATCCCCAGGCTGTGTGGCTTGCGCACCCTGCAGCCCTATGCCGAGAGGATCCCCGTGGTGACCACGGCTGGCATCACCATCAACTTCACCTCCCAGATCTCGCTCACAGGGCCCGGGGTGCAGGTGCACTACAGCCTGTACAACCAGTCAGACCGTGAGTACGGCCGGCGGCGGGCAGGGGGACCCCGTGACCCTGCCGCCTTTCCCTGATGCTTATGAGGCCGTGGGAAAGAAGCGATCGCGCATGCGCATGTGCGGGCACCATGCACGCAGCTTCCGGTGCGGTGCGCGGCGGTCACCTTTCTCAGGTGCATGCACACTCCCGCCTACCCACGCACGTGCTCCTGCGCGAGTCTGGATACTACACCTGCCGGTGCCTGCTCGTGCACGTGTATGCACGCGCGTGCGGCACATCCTTGTCCTAATGGTGCCCTCCCCGCTTCCCTGGCCTCCTGTGGTCCCAGCCTGCCCTGGAGAGTTCCTGTGCTCTGTGAACGGACTCTGTGTCCCGGCCTGTGACGGGATCAAGGACTGCCCCAACGGCCTGGACGAGAGAAACTGCGGTGAGCCGCTTCCCGCCGCCTCCTGCCCGCCTGCCCTGCGCGCCGCAGCCAGCGGAGGCCCGGTCACTGTGTGCACGTGCAGTCCCCTAACTGACATCCAGGAGTTGGGCTTCTCTCACTGTGCTGAGATGGAAAGACAGAAGCAGCCTTATCAGGGCCACCGGGTGGGGCAGTGGCAGGGACAATTTGGGACTCCTGACGCGTAGCTGCCGGTCCTGGCCAGATCTCCAAAAAGGAACAGAGAGGGCCAGGGGAGGATCAGGAAGGGAAGGCAGCTGGGCAGATACTGTCAGGGCCTGGACAGCCAAGGGAAGATGCATCACCGGCTCTTGGGTGGAGCCCCGTCCCAGGTCTGGGAGGAGCTTCTGGGGTCCCCTAAGCCAGGGCTCTCTTGGAATAGCGCCTCTACCCTGCATCCTGGCTTCTAGCCTCTAGAGGACGGCTTCTGCCGTCCAGGCAGCCAGCAGATGTCCCCCTCCCCTGCCATCAGAGGTTTCAGTCTGGAGAGAGAAGCAGGAGCAGGTGGAGTGCGCCCCCTGTGGGCTGGCCCTGCCGAGGTTCTGAGGAAAGGCTTCACATTCCAACCCTGAGCATCTAGCTGGGGTTCTAGCTCAGCCAAGGGACCTTGAGCAAGTCACTTCATTCTGCTGTATCAACGAAATGGAGTGTCTCCCAGGGTTGAGAGAGACAACCCACTCAAGTGCAGAGTGGCTGAGAAAGATTTGTGATCTCTCACAAGATTTATGGGCAGTAACACGCATGTCCTATGGGCACCACGGCCAAGTCCCAGCCTGGTCCTCGGGGGTCCTCCGACCTGCCCTCTCTTCCCCGCAGTGTGCAGAGCCACATTCCAGTGCCAAGAGGACAGCACGTGTGTCTCACTGCCCAGGGTCTGTGATCAGCAGCCTGACTGTCTCAACAGCAGTGATGAGGAGCAGTGCCAAGGAGGTAGGAGGGCCATGGGCATCTGGAGGGAGAGCAGGGGGCAGAGCCTGGCTCCAGCCCTCTGCACACTGCCCCGAAAAGGCTTCCGCCTCTTGACCAGCCACCAACTTTCTGTACTTATGCCAGTACGACCATCTGTCAGTCTGTCCATTCACCCATCCATCCCATTTGTCCATCCATCCATCCATCCATCCATCCATCCATCCATCCATCTTCTGGTCTCCCACATCACCATGTTTGTCCATTGATTGATAAACATACTCATTTATCCACTTACCCATCCAACCATTTCTCTCCCTATCCACTGAACTGTCAATATATCCATTTATTGATTCATGGAAGTCCACTGTTTCATCCATCCATCCACCCACCCATCCATCCACACACCCATCCATCCACACACCCATCCATCCACACACCCATCCACCCATCCATCCATCTATCCATCCATCCATCCATCCATCCATCCATCCATCTATCCATCTACCCATCCATCCATCCATTCACCCATCCATGCACCCAATCACACATCCATCCACAAACCAACTCACCCACCCACCCATCCATCCATCTACCCACCTACCCACCCATCCATCCATCTATCCATCCATCCACCCACACACCCATCCACCCATCTGTCTGTCCCTCTGTCCATCCGTCCATCCTCCCACCCACTCATCCATCCATCCACCCACCCATCCATCCCCCCATCCATCCACTCACTTATCCATCCACCCATCCATCCACCCATCCATCCTTGTGATCACTTGCAGCCCACCCAGCCATCACTTGCAGCCCACCCAGTGACAGGCAACACAGGGCCTGAGGAAGTGAGAATAAAAAACACGAGAGACGTGGCCCCTGCCCCCCAGGGGTTACCTGTCAGTAGGACGTGATCGGTGACTCCTCTGACCAAAATCTGGACATCGTGTCCAGTAGTGTGGGGACTGGGGGCGTGGAAGGCTCCCTAGGGGAGGCAGGTTCTAGGCCTGGGGAGAGCTGGAATTTCAATAGGGAGAGGAGGCCAGGAGGCCGGTGGACCAGCTGGAGCAGCAGGCTACCTGTGGTGAAGAGTGGGGAGGAATAGGCAGGTGCCAGGCAGGCAGGGACAGGGAGCCTTCATGTGTTGGTGGATGCCAGCCCTGCTCTTGGGACCCTCGTCTGAAGGGCGCACACAGGAGGGCACAGGCTGTGACGGGGGCTGCATTCTGGGAGGGGGCGAAGCCCTGTTCTGGGCAGAGCAGAGAGCAGCGGGTGCAGGAGGGGCTGCGGCTGTTTAGCGGAGACCCTCTGCGGAGTGGGGAGACCCTCCGTCCGACCCCGCCCTCCCCAGCTCCTCCAGCACGGTGTGCCCTGGGCCTCTGAGGCCCACCTTCTGTGCCCCCCACCAGGAGTGCCGTGCGGGACGTTCACCTTCCGGTGTGAGGACGGGAGCTGCGTGAAGAAGCCCAACCCTCAGTGTGACGGGCGGCCCGACTGCAGGGACGGCTCGGATGAGCGCCACTGCGGTGAGCCTGCCCACGGCGCCTGCGCGTCAATGGAGGTGCTGCGGAGGCTGGAGGCCGGCGGGGAGGCTGGATAGGCCCTGTGCCTCTGCGTCTCTTCCCTCCCCTCCTCCTCTGCCGACCCGACTCTCTCCCATCTCCAGACTGTGGTCTCCAGGGTCCCTCCAGCCGCATTGTGGGTGGAGCCGTGTCCTCTGAGGGTGAGTGGCCATGGCAGGCCAGCCTCCAGGTTCGGGGTCGACACATCTGTGGGGGGGCCCTCATCGCCGACCGCTGGGTGATCACAGCTGCGCACTGCTTCCAGGAAGACAGGTGAGGACTCAGGGGCCTCCACCGCAAGATGGTGGGTAGGGAGGGCCCAGCGGCAGCTCCACACTGAGGCTCTCGGGACACTTGTGACCTGACTGTTTCCACCAGGAACCTGCTGTGGCTGGGGGCCTGGCTCAAGCCCTGCTCTCCCCTTGGGTCCATGATTCGTTCACTCAGTGTTTGCTGTGCTACTGCTATGCCCCAGGGCTGTGCTGGAGGCTGGGGATGGATAGAGGACGCAGAGCCATGACACCCTGGCCGTAGCTGAGCTGTGAAGGGGTGGAAGGCAGGGCGGGAAGCCTTACCCGGCCCCACTGCCCTCTTTCCCAGCTGTTGGGTAGGCAGAACCCCCTCCCCCTCCAGACCAAGTCTATAAAGAGGGCGCACATGAGAAAGGAGATTGGCTAACACTTAACAGGCATTGTCTTAAGGACGCAGCGTAGAGAAAGCCATTCCCATTCTCAGATGAGCAGGAGGCCTGGAGAGGGGCACACTTACCCAGGGAGGGGAGAGGCTGGGGTTGGAGCCCAGCGCACTCCAGTCCCGGCAGCGCTGGGAGGGCAGGTCGGGGGGCGTGGGCCAGGTGCCCAGGCGGGGAGCCGGCGGTCTAGGGCTCTCTGAGGCGCGGCGGTGGCCCAGCCACACCTTCTCCACCCGCCCCGCAAGCATGGCCTCCCCGGCGCTGTGGACCGTGTTCCTGGGCAAGGTGCGGCAGAACTCGCGCTGGCCGGGCGAGGTGTCCTTCAAGGTGAGCCGCCTGCTCCTGCACCCCTACCACGAGGAGGACAGTCACGACTACGACGTGGCCCTGCTGCAGCTCGACCACCCCGTGCTGCGCTCGGCCTCCGTGCACCCCGTCTGTCTGCCCGCGCGATCCCACTTCTTCGAGCCGGGCCTGCACTGCTGGATCACCGGCTGGGGCGCCCTGCGCGAGGGCGGTGAGCGGGGCCCGCGGTGGGCGGGGCGCCGGGGGCGGGTGGGTCTCGCGCTGCCCTGGACCTGAGGGCGGGCGGAGCCGGGGCCTGAGCCCCGCCCCCAGGGCGTCCAGGTCTGGGGTTCGGTGGGCTGGATTTTAATCTTGTAACCTTGTAATCTTGTGACCTGCGGGCCCGGCCTCCTGTCCTCGCCCGTCTGAAAGGGCATTTAAGGAAAAGCTGGGTCGTGGGCATCTGTGCGGGCGACGGAGCAGGCAGGGATCCACTCCTCATCTCTTGCGGATAATCCTGGGGGTGGGACACGCCCGGGAGGTTCTTAATTTTTAGCATTTTCCACGTGTGCACTGAATTTGGGGAGAGTGTGATTTAATATAATCCACCCAATTTAGGGGAGCGCATACTGGCCCCCATTTTGGAATGAGGAAACTGGGGCCCAGAATCATTTAGCAGTTGCTCCAGATCACCTGGCCAGAGAGGGTTATGCAGACTAGAACCCAGGACTGCCTGCCTCCAGGGCCCTGATCTTCCTGCAGCCGTCTCTGAAATTCGTCTCTCCCTCTGGACTTCGCTGAGGGCAGTCGGCCACCTCTAGAGCCCCTGTTGTGAACAGAGGCTCCCCTGGCAGAGCCACAGCCTGGCCCTGCAGTTCGTGGTGCTGACTGCAAAATGCCTACCATGACTGACGTCCTGGGGGTAGGAGGGCAGAGAGGCTGTTTCCCCGCTGGTGCTGGGGATGGAGCACAGGATCTTACACATTCTAGGCACAAGTTCTACCAGGAAGCCACATCCATAGAAATATTTTAAAGATGGGGAAACTGAGGCTCAGGTGAGGAGTGACTTGCCAAGCGGCTCACAGAGTAGTGGTGAAGCCACTTGGTCCATGGATCTGTTCAAGCAATGACAAGATGAGCGCCGACCACACGCCAGGCAAATTGGGCAAAGGGATGGAAACTGAAAGAACATTCTTGGAGGAGTGGCATGGCCGATGGGGACAGGAGGTGCAGGGTGGGGAGGCTTCGGGAGGGCTGAGGCCTGGAGGATGAGTCAGCAGCGTCCAGGGAGCCCGAGGTGTTCTCAGGGAAGGCACCGATTGGTATCAGTCCTGGAGACCTGGGGAGGAGACCAGCCGCCAGCTGGGTGGGGGAAGTGTGGCTGGGCAAGGGCTGTGGGAGGACAGCAGGGGCTCGCAGGCCACCGTGAGGATCTCTGGCCTCCTGCTCCTCATCTGCATTTCAGAACCACCTGGGGACCTCAAAACCCCAGTGCTGGGGCCCTGCCACTGGCTGGGTGGGTGCCAGTGTTAAGGGGACAGGGAAGGGCTCACGTGGGTGATGAGAACCCCCACCAGGGGGCGCAACAGAGCAGGGCCAAAGGCACTTGATGGGAGCGGGAAGCTGCAGGAAGACGCCCCTCCAGAGAGGCTTGGGGGCTTGGCCTGCAGAGGAAGGGCCAGAGCCAAGTGACAGGCAGAGCAGGAGAGAGGGGCTCCCGGGGTGCAAGGAGACCTGGGCACCCCAGACCTTTCCACCTCTGCCCTTGGCCCTGGCAGGCCCCACCAGCAACGTTCTGCAGAAGGCGGACGTGCAGCTGATCCCACAGGACCTGTGCAGCGAGGCTTACCGCTACCAGGTGACGCCGCGCATGCTGTGTGCCGGCTACCGCAAAGGCCAGAAGGACGCCTGCCAGGTGACTCCCAGGGCGGGGGAACGGCGGGGGGTGATGCTCACGTCCCCCGCCACTTGCCACCCAGGTCCTGGCCTTCACTCACAGCAGCCTGCTGAGGCCTCGGAGCCTCCCACAAGGTGGCTGTCCCCACGTCATAGATGAGACTGAGGTCCACAGAGGCTGGAGGGCTTGCACGGAGCTGCAGAGGCTCAGAGCTGGGGTGCCAGGTTTAGGCTCAGACCCCACCCCTGCCCGACAGGAGGCTGGGGCCTGGGTCAGCCAGTACAGTGGACACTGGGAGGCGGGGAGGGCAGAGTGAGGGAGGCGGACTCATGTCCACATTTCCAAGCCAGGCAGGGCTGGCTGTCCCCCAAGTTTCCAAAAGAGATGTGACTTCCTATCACCTGGCAAATTCCTCAGTCAAGACTAGAGCCCATCTGCCCCTCATAGGCAGCGGGTGCCCGTACCCTGACGCACCCCATCTCCTCCCTCAGGGTGACTCCGGTGGTCCCCTGGTTTGCAAGGAGCCCAGTGGTCACTGGTTCCTGGCAGGACTGGTCAGCTGGGGCCTGGGCTGCGGCCGGCCCAACTACTTCGGCGTGTACACTCGGATCACAGGAGTGATTGGCTGGGTCCAGCAGGTGCTGACCTGAGGAGCTGCTGCACGCCGGACTGAGCTCAGGGCGCCTCCTTGGGGGCGAGTGGCCCTACGGAGGCAGGAGGTGGCCCTGCCCCGTGGCCTGCTCCCTGCAGTCTGCCTCAGTGGGAGGCACAGGAGGCAGGAGGCCATCAGCAGGGTCCAGCGTCCTTCACGGTGGATCAGTCTCCTCTTCCTCATGGGGGACTGGGGGGGATGCTGGCTCCGGGGTCCTTCGGAGTGTCCCAGACCCCCGCCTCACCCCAGGCAGAGGCCACCTGGGAAACTGGTTCCACAGGACAGATTCAGCTGTGAAGCCTCAGGCACTTTGGGGTTGGGGTGGAAAGTGCCTGGTTGGAGGGGACCCTCAGCCTGGGAGACTGCCAAGGGGCAGCAGCCACCATAAGCCAAAGGGCCCCTGAGCCACCTTGCCTGCCACCGGGGCCTCCCAGTCAGGCCCATGGGAGGCTTGCGAGCCTGGCCTGTGAATAAAGCACGGGGTCAGCCTCCTGCCCCTGACTGAGTCTTCTGCCTCCTGCCCAGTCTGTGCCAGGTGTCCGAAGGCCACCAGGGGGACAGTGGAGGCCATAGACAACTGGAGCTGCCAGGGCAGCTGCCCAGGCCCTGTGAGAAACGCTGGGGAGGCCAAGGTTTGAGAACCCTCAGGCCAGAGTGGGGCATGGGACGGACGGGTCTTTCTGGAACCTGAGGGGTGAAGACCTCCTCATGGCGGGGCCCGGGGGAGCCTGGATCCTGTCCTGGGTCTGCCCTTCCCTGCTCCAGGGCGCACTGCCCCGAGCTGAGTCCTTCACAGAAGCAGGCCCTGCTCCTTCTGGCTGGGCTCCCTGAGACCACAGGGATCCTGGCAATGCCCGCCAGCTGTGGGGTGGGGACGTAGCGTCGGGCTGGGGAGCTACCCAGATGTGAACAGCTGGGCTCAAGGGTGGCCACAGTAGGGCAGGGCCTTCCAGGCCAGGGGGGAACACTAGGCGGGGGCAGCAAGCTGTTCGCGGACCAGGCTGAGGAAGAGGCCTGAAGAGGGTCAGGTGCGCACGGGTTGGCAACCCAAAGCCCGGCACGAGGAGGGGCTGGTGCTCTTTGTAAAAGCCCCCAGGTGACTCTTGCCAAGACAGGCAAAAGGGAGCACCCCTTCAGAAGTGAGCGTCCCCAGAGGACGTGGTGACCTC
This sequence comes from Glaucomys volans, assembly GCA_020662805.1. NCBI lineage: Eukaryota > Metazoa > Chordata > Mammalia > Rodentia > Sciuridae > Glaucomys > Glaucomys volans. The sequence goes on along the minus strand of JAJEJO010005157.1, from coordinate 122,571 downwards.
CTGCAGCCTGTGCAGCTAGCTGGGCAGGAGGGTGCCCTGGCCTGAAGGGCCTCTGCACGAGGGGCGGGGACTTGGCAGGAAGAGGCTGGCTGGGCGGGGGAGGGAGTGAGGGTCAGAGACCCAGGAGGTGGGGCAGCAGGCCTGGGAGCCCGGGCGGCAGCACCGGGGGTGAGGTGGCCCAAAGGTGGCAGGCCAGGGGAGTGGGCATCCAGGGAGTCCGATGCAGAGGTGCTACCTGGGAGCGCGGGAGGTGTCCACAGCCCTGGCCCTGGGCTCCCCCAGCACACAGCGAGGGATGGGGAGGGCCCTGCAGTTTCGGGAGAAGCCCGTTCCTGAGTTGGTCTACACCCCCTCAAGTTTAGCCCCCATCCCAAAAGTGGCCCAGAGACAAGGGAACAGCCAGGTCGGGCTGTTTCTTCGGGTTTTATTCCACGGTGGGGTCGGACGCAGCTGAGGCCAGTGCCCATCCCAGGCAGTCACAATGCAGGAGGGGCCCCTCGCTCAGCCCCGTCACACCCAGACCCCGCCTTGGGCGGGCAGAGCCCCTTCCTTCCCTTCTCCCTGCGTAGCCACTGCGCCCCATGCAGGCCAGGGCACCTGCCACCAGCACACGGGGGTGTGGATGTGGCCCAGGCGAAAGCCAAGTGGCCCGTCCCTCTCCGCTACAGGGCTGGCCCACACTTCACCCCCAATACCTGAATCTCCACTGGCAAACAGTGTCCTTCCCACTCGGGGCCGGGCCAGGCCCTCCCCAGCCAAGGGGCTGAGGGAGAGCAGCCCCTGACTCTCAGGCTCCCGGGGACCTTGTCCTCTCTGTACCCCCAGCAACCTGTGGGAGGGGTTACCCCACTGGATCCCCGAGGATGCTGAGGCTCAAGGAGGTGATGTGATGGGACCCGGAGGGAGCATACCCACCAGGCCACAGGGGCAGCCGGGTGAGGGGACAAAGGGTGACGGGAGACACAGCTGGACAGTGCCACACTTTGGCCACGGGCAGGAGGCTCTACTCAGGGATCCCAGGGCCCACCTCAGGCCTTGGGAGGGGCCAGTGGGTCCCCGCCTGGCCCCCGGAGGCAGGGGCGAGTCACAGCCCTGAAGGTGCAGGCAGAAGTGACAGGGGACAGAGTGCCTCTTCCTTCCCGGGCCCGGGGCCCACCCCATGGTACAAAAATAAAGGATTTCAGATGGGAACCCCAAGTCCCTGCAGGTGATCTGGGACCTCACATCCGGGTGCCTCTGGCTTGTAATAGCTAGAAAATAAGAGGGGGAGGGGGCAGGAGGAAAGGAGGTGGGGGTCAGAAGACCAGGGCGGGGTGCGAGGAGGGGTGCAGGGTCAGGAGAGGCAGAGAGGGCAGAGGGAGGGGGAAGAAGGGGAGAGAGAGAGCTGAGTGAGTCCCGGTGCTTCTGGAGGAGGGTGGGGCTGAGGCCCAGAGAAGGCGAGTCAGAACCGAGTCAGAACCGAGGGAGCAGGAAGGGTGGGGCCAGCTAACTTGGGGGGCTGCGCCCCATCTTGGGCTGAGTGGTGGCTACTGGGAAGGCCAGGCTGACGGGGCAGGTGGGGGTGGGAGGCACAGGTCACTGCTATCCCTGTACCAGCGTCACAGGAAGCAGCCTTCTGTCCCCGTTTTATAAGCTCAGAGAGGGGCAGGGACTTGCCCAAGGTCACAGCAGGCAGACAAGACCACGTGGGGACTTGCAGGCACCTGACCAAGGCCTTTCCGCCATGCTGCGAGGCTCTGCCTCTTCTGCTGACTCCCTGGTGGCCAAGGTGTCTGCATATGGCCTGGCCTCTGCCCCCACCCCAGAAAGAGGGCCCAGTGCCACACAGCGACGCTGGAGCTCCTGGCCGTGGGGGATGAGGCCAGGGCCTGTGGCTGCAGGCCTTCTCCCCAGCCTGGCTCTGGCGCTGCCCACAGGAGGGCAGGCAAGTCCCGCCTGCTAACTGCCCTCTGCTCGCAGAGCGTCACCCAGGCTGAGGGACTGGGGTGGGGAAGGTCAGCAGAAAGCTCAGCCCGGTCCAAGGACAGGCCCTGAGCGCCCTCCTTGCTTCCACCCCTCCCTCCAGCTCCGCCAAGCTACAAACCAGGGATGGCAGCTCTGGGGGTGGGCGAGGGGCCAAGGAGAAGCCCTCACTGCCAGCTCAACCTCGGGTCTGAGAGGGCGCCGCCGGGAACCTGCAAGGAGGGACCGTGAGGAGGAGCCAGGGGGCCGCGGGCAGGGCGGGCCTGGGCCAGCCTCAGAGGTGCCCGGCGGGGCTGGGGGGCATGGGGGTGGGGACACTGCGCCCCTCCTCCCCAGGCTGGGGGGCAGGAGGTGCCAGAAGGGGCGTGGGGACTGGCAGGCAGGACACTCTGGGATGCAGGACCAGGGGACCCGGGGGGTGGGCATGGGAGGCTGGGGCCAGGGTCGCCCCAGGATGGAGGCGCGAGCAGGCAGAGAGGAAGCCCGGACAGGGGCAGAGAGGGAGGAGGCAGGGAGCAGATGAGATCCAGGAGGAGGAGGATGGAGATGAAGCAGGACCTCCAGCGGGGAGCGGAGGAGGAGGCGGCGGTGAGAGGGAGGAAGGGTTAGCGGGATCCTGAGGTGACTGGGCTGCAGAGAGAGTGAGAGAGGGCGACACGTCACGGGCCAGGCGCCAGGCAGCTGAGCTAACCCTGCGGCCCGCCCGCAGCCCCCCGCGCTGCAGCGGCTCCAGCAGGGAGGGGAGGTCCACCAGGCTCTGTCAGCGGCCATCCTGGGGGCGGGCTGCACCTTTCTCCTGCGCCTCTGCCTCCACCTGCACCTGTGCCACCTCCACCTCCTCCACCTCCTCCTCCTGCTGCCGCTGCTCCTCCAGCTGCTCCTCCGCGCTCTGTGAACCAGCCGGTGACCCAGGGAAGAAAGAGCGGAGACACTAACACAGGGCCGGGACCCCTGCCTCGGGGCGGAGGGGCGGGCGGAGGGAAGGGGCACCTCAGGAGAGAGGCTGCGGCCGGAGGCGGCGGCATCTCCTCCAGCCCCCTGGGAAGCGTGGGAGGGGCTGCAGAAGCCAGCAGGGGCCCTTCGGGTGGCATCAGCCTGGCTGCTGGTACAGTGAAGCTGGGACTCGGGGTGGGTGTGAGTGGGTGGCTGCAGGGGTCCTGGGAAGACCTTGCTTTGGGAGGGACCAGCAGGAGGCCCCTGGGCGGCACCGGCCAGATCAGGCCCCGCGCCAGCCTTTGGCAGCAGAGCCGCGGACTCCCTGCCCCCGGCACGGTGGCCGGCTGCTGGCACTGGTGGGGTGAGGTGGGCAGGGGAGTCACAGCGGGACAGGGCGGCAGACAGACAGACAGGAAGCCAGAGCTCTCAGGTCTCCACTGCATAGTGCCCAGAAGGAACAGTCCCTCCTTCCCAGCTTGGCTGGTCTGCTGACGGCACCGCCAAGGCCCCGGAACTTCCAACCAGCCAGGGTCAGGGCACAGGAGCCCCACTCGAGGCGTGCCTGCGCAAGGCCACCTCCTGGCAGGGGGAGCAGAGCCAGTTCCCCAGGGTTCCCAGAGCCCCTGCTGCAGAGCGCCCAAGCAGGAGGCCTCGGTGAGGGCAAGGCTGCTGGACTTGGCTTCCCTGGCCTGGCCTAGGCTGGCTGGGGACATTTATCTGCCCTGGGCACTCGGGATCCCAGGAGTTCTAAGCATGAGGCAGCAGAGAGAGCACGTGGCCCGCCCCCCGCCTCACAGAGAACACAGCGTAGGCCTGAGGGGACAGCACGCTAACATGAACTAAGGTCCTGACCCTTAGTTCAACTGCCTCATGCCACACCACCTGCCGCATTGAGTCTCCCTGGCTGTGCCCTTGGGACGGTCCCTTTGCACTGCCCCCAGCGCGGGCCTGGTAACCGGGTGAGCAGACATGTCCACAGCGGCATGGGATGGATGGATGGCCAGGCCACGGGGTCATGGATGTGCAGGAGGGGAGGCAATGGAGAGAGGGGCAGGGGCTGCAGGGGCACGCCTTCGCGCAGGGCCTGGCTTACCTTGGCCTTACGGCTGGCCTCGGAGCTGGGGCCGTGCGGGGAGCTGTGGAGCTCCTTGGACACCACACACAGGAACTCCGCCTGGTCCTCGCCCCCATAGTTGTAGGAGGAGCCAATGTTCACCAGCTGAAGGGGGAGGCATGACATCGCACCCGCCCAGGATCACCCCAGCTGCTTCGGCCAGCCCTGGCTCCAGAGGGCACCTCTGGGCAGGAAGCAGCGGTCTCCCTCCCACCTCTGCCCCTCCTGCCTTGGGGACCTGAGCCCTGGAGGGTGGCGGTGGCACCCCCACCCCCAGCCCAGCCCACGTCCAGGCATCCAATATCCAAAAGTAGGTGGGGGCCTGCAGCGGGCATGCCGTCCCGGATCCCGGGACTAGGCTGCAGGGTGGGACCAGGCAGTGAGCACCACAGGTGTCGTGTCCCTGCTCTCCTGGACACAGGGAGCGCAGGTGGCCGCTCCCTCAGAGGGCCAGTGCCAGAGGCACCAGCTGGCTCAGCTGAGAACCCCTGCAGCCCCAGGCTCTTGGAGGTGACCCAGCCGGGGCCCTTCTGGCTGGCAAAGTCCTTGCATGTGGTGGGTCTCCTCAGTTCTCGGGGACCCTCACTCAGAAGGCAGAGAAACTTATCACCCCACTGGCAGCAGAGCCTGGAGGTCCCACAGCTGGGAAGAGGCGGACAGGGGTCGGGACCTGGGATGGCTTCGCGTCCCCTTGGGGGCCCCGCAGAACTCGGTACCGTCATCCTAGCAGCTGGCGTGACGCTAGAGCCAAGGTGAGGTCCCACCCAGGGCGAGGACCCTTACTGATGGACTTCCTACTTTTCCCGATTGCTGGCATCCCAGAGGACACTGAGGAGGGAGCTGGGCGTGGCCGGGTTGGAGTGGTCAGGGGAGGCCTGGCGGGAGCCTGGCTGCAGCTCCTGGGCTGCGCCTGCTCCTCACTGGCCGGCCATCCTAGGAGCCCAGCCTTCTTCATCTCCACGGGCAGGGTCACTCATGGGTGCTCTAGCTGAGGGCCCAGCCAAGCCCTGCTGCCCTGGGGGCCTGCAGCTCACCTTCTGACTGTTTCTCTGAACACCTGCGAGGTGGACGCCAGCTGAACGTCTCACCGGGCACTCTGCTGGTGACAGAACTCTCCCCACTGGCCTGCGAGGCCCCAGAGGCCCCAGAATACCCCCGGGGAAGCCTCTGCTTGGGGCTTCCCTGAGGGGCGATGCTGTGACTGGCCAGTCCCTCCCCTCTGAGCACAGGATCCTGGCATCTGAGCTGGGGCTTGGGCCACAGACTTGCTCAGACCATGGGCAGGGTCTGGGGACATTCTGGGTCATCAAATGAGCCTCCCCTCAGCAGGGCCACCACCTGCTGCCTAGGCCGGGGGCTCTGCCCTCTCCTCAGCCACTCTGCCTTGGGCAGCTTTTCCTAATTTTGTTTTGTTGACTTGAGAAGGTCCCCAGGCAGGGCTATGGTGGGGACACGAGGCTGGCGGTAGCAAGGAAGGCCCCTCGCTGGCAGGCTGGGAGGTCCCTGCACAGCCCCCTCCCTGGGGCCCGCGTGCTCACCCACCTGCTCAAAGCGCCAGCCGTCAGACATGGTGGAGACCATCTGCGTGAGCTCCTCCTCCTGGCACTGCAGCACTCGGTACACGTGCTTGGGTGGCACCTGCGAAGGAGGACCCCATGGGGTGCTGTGGAAGCCCCTGTTGCGCCCCAGGTGTGCACGCACAGAAGGCAGGTGCGGGAGGACGAGGGAGGCAGCCACGTGTGTGCATGGCCCCATGCCAGGTGCTCCGCGTGGCCCGCTCACTCCTCCCACGCCCACAGCACTGCGGGGGTTTCACTGATGCTCAGAGGGGGCTGACACTCGAGGTGGCAGAGCTCAGGACTGGAGCACGGATGACACAAGAGGGGAGGAGGGCAGGGCCTGGGGACATTCTGGGTCATCAAATGAGCCTCCCCTCCTCAGAGCCTGGGCTGGGAGGTGGCCTCTCCCCGGGTCCCCAGCCCCACACCCCCAGGTTTGGGGGAGACTCTCTCCACCTTCTCCTGCAGACCAGCTGCTAAGGCCTGCGGTCCAAGATCAGAAATGCCCACCCCAGCAGCCAGTGCCATGCCCACAGAGGACAATGGGCCCCTGCATGGTCCCCTGCAGGTCCCAGTACCTCCAGGTCAACCCCCTCTCACCTGTGGGGACAACTCTGAGCACTAAATTCCAAAAGCGGAAATTAAGGTCCAGAGAGGGGTGAGACTGGCCTAAGGTCACACAGGAGGCTAGCAAGGCAGGGATGGAACCTGGGCCTGGGGCTTTGTCCGTCCCTTTCCCCAGGGTGGACATGCCTCCCGCCTCTCCCAGCCCCGCAGCCGACCTGGGTCACCGTGTAGTCCTTCTCCTCCATCCGGTCCTTGATGATGCGGATGAGCGGCCCGATGTTGTAGAACTCTGCCTCCTCCAGGACCCCTGGTGCAGAGCGCAGGCTCAGCCCCCTGCCCAGGCCAGCTCCCTGGCCCTCCACCCAGGCCCGCCTCCTGCTCTCATCGCACACCCTGCTGGGTGGGCCGCACACTGGGCGTCCAGGAGGGACTGTCCCTCTGGGGACCCCACACTCCCATGGCCGTGGCCGAGAAGCTGCCACTTGGCCAGCACTCTACGTCCCTCACTGTGGAGGATGGCGACGGGGCCATCTGCCGGTCAGGACCTGGCCCAGGTTCGTGGGGACCAGCCCACTACGTCCTGCATTTATCAAGCAGGTGCTAGCCCAGGCCTGTGCTCAGGTGACATCTCATGGCCCTGAAGTCTTGGACCAGACGTGGGGACTCATCATTCCACTGAGCAAACAGGGACGCCGAGGCTCCAAGGCAGGGGCAAGCTGTCCAGGCCACAGGCAGGAAGCTGAGTGCGGCACTCGGTTGTTTAAGTGCTTCCCCAGCCACCGCACTTCAGCGGGCAAAGCCCCTGGGTGCCCCGCACAAGTGCTGGGGACAGGAGAAGAGCAGGCGTCACTGTCTCCATTTTACAGTTAAGGTCATCGGAGAGACCAAGGAAGCCACTCCCACCAGCCAGTGAGTGGACCAAGTGCCCAGGGTGTCTGGACCTCCCTCAGGTCCTGTGGAGCAGGGCACCTTCTGGTCCTTTCCTTGACTGGCCTCTGGGCTCCCTGGGGACAGACAAGAATTCTGCTGGCTGTCTACAACCTGTCTACAACCCTCCTCAGAGCCCGACCACAATGGCATCTGATTCCAAAAGTCCAGCCTCTGGAACGTTCAGGAGCACCCAGGTCACAGCACCCAGGCACAGCACCCAGGCACAGCACTCGACATACAGCCCAAACCGACAGATCCACCCTACTGTGTCTGGTGCCCCCATGGGACTCAACTGAGAGGTGATCAGGAAGAGCTGCTGCCATGTGAGAGACCCCTGCCCACGTCCTGATGAGGCGGGCATCTGACCCTGCATGGTGCAGCCCCAGGGCCAGCTGCGCACCCTCTACCTCGGCCCAATGAGGCCGATGCTGCTGTCACCCCACTTCACCAATGGGGGCATGGAGGCACAGAGGGGTCAGTAATATTCCCAAGGCCACACAGCCAGACGGCTCCCCTCAGATCCCGATCCCCTGGCCCTGTCTGAAGGTGCTCGGCCCGTCAAGCTCAGAAAAACCAGGACCCTGTAAACAGGCGCTGGCTGTGACGTAGCTGGAGCGCTCACCTCCTCTCTCCTGGGGCCAGGCCACACCCAGGGCATCTGTGCTCCCTGAGGGTTGTGGGCAGGGCCAGGTCCCAGCTGCGAGTTCTGACGCTAAAGCCTGCCCTGTGGGGAGCCGAATGTGCCGGGGCCCACAGGTGCATGGGATTCGTGGCAACTGCAGTCCCAATACCCACTCTCCACAATGGGTAGGTCACTGCTACCCATGAGGCAGGTCACTGCCCTTCTTTTAGAGACACTTGTGGAGATGTGCAGAAAAGTGACATGTCCACATTGGCCCAGCTGGTGAGCTGACCAGAGTTACACCCATGCCCCAAGGAAAGTGGATCTAGCATTGACTGCAGTTCCTGCCCCTGGCTAGGACCTGCTAAGTGATCGCTCTCCAGACCCAGCTTCCACACAGTCTGTCTGTCAGGCCCAGATGGGGCCTACACAGTGACCTGCCGCCCAAGCCTGGGAGGGGCCAAAGCCCTGCCAGGGAGCAGGCGCCCCGCCCCCACCTCCACCCACAACCAGCACTATGCTGCAGCGGCTGCCAGATTTGGGGAAGAGTCACCTGCTCCGCCCACCTGCTGGCTACAACCCTCACCAGGCAGAATTGAGATACTGGGTACCCAGCCAAGAAGCCACCGCTCTTCCCGTTCCCATCTCCACCCTTTCCCCACCCCGCCTCTGGGAGTGACTGCCCACATCTGGCTCCCCAGGAGGCCAGGAAGAAAGGGCATCCCTGCCAGAAAACAGGCCTGGGGCCTGGCTGGCTTCCCCTATCCTCTGTGTGTGTCTCTATCACCTCCCTGACATCGCCCACTGAAAGCTTGGGCCTATCAGCTTGGCCGAGACCCTGGGAATCAACCCTGTCTAGGATGGGAAGAGGCAGAGAACAGGAGAAAGCAGGTGTCCATTCCAGCTGGAAGAAATGGCTTTGGGCCTCTGTGGAAGGCCAGGGCAGGAGGCCGCAGAGAGTAGGGTTAGGACATGGGCCCCAGCCAGGTCCCTGGATCAACTCACCCTCCTCAGCCATGTCCTTGTCCAGCACCAGCTTGCCATGCCTGAGGAAGTTCAGGATGGGCCCAAAGTAGGTGGGGTCACGGTCAATGAGGTAGGCCCCGGTCTCATCCTATGGAGGAGAGGGCCAGCAGTGAGAGGGGTGAGGCCGTCCCCTGCCCAGCTGGCACATCAGCTCTCCCTACAGCCCCAGGAAAGGACTGCAGGGAGGAGAAGATAGAGATTGAGAAGATGGAGTCATATGGCTCTGGGGTCAGACAGACCTGGGTTCAAACCCTGCCTCTGCCTTCTCCAAACTGTGTGACCTTGGGCTGACAATTTGGTCTCTGAGCCTCTTTACCCTACCCCATAACTAGGGGGTCACTGAGCAACAGGGAGAAGAGGTCTGAGTGGCACCTGGCCCAGGGAAGAGCTCAGTGAATGTCCTTCTTAGAGAGCCCCCTGAAGCTCGCCCACTCCACCAGATCCCTGGTCCTTCCGGATGTTCACAGGTTCCCAAAGGAGCCGCTCTCACTGGACACTTGCAGCCTGCAGGGAGGCAGGGCGGGCATCAGCACAACTCTAGAGAGGTTAGGGGACTTGCCCAAGGTCACAACATCAGCATGTCATGGGACAGGGAACAGGGAACCTGGGAGATCATCTCCAGACCTGCACCTCTGGTTACAGAGGAGAAGCTGAGCCCAGAGCATGGATGGGTCTCCTCCAAGGTCAGGCTGGCAGTTTGCAGCAGGAACCCAGAAATGGTGCCCCCTGGGCAGCGCTCCTCCCAGTCGGGAAAGCACCCCAAGCCTCCTGTGCCCAGCTCCGGGACCCCGCGGCCACCCACACGCGGAAGGAAGGTGTGGGCAACCTCAGCAGCTCCGTGCCCAGCGCGGAGTCCTGTACCGAGGCGGCGAGGGCCCTCCCGTGCGCGCCTCCCCGCAGCCCAGAGCAGGGGACAGCCCGATCCAGGGCAGGGCTCAGAGCGCCAAATGGCCGCGGCCTGCGTTGTCCCGTTGCCCCGGCAATGGACACACCGCTGCTCCCGGCTGCTTCCTCCCCACGGCTGCCCGTTCCCCACGCCTCCGGCTCCGCGGTGGGCAGCCCATCCGGGCCCCGAGGCTGACGGCCGGGAAGCCGGTGCGGGGAGCCGGGAGCGGGGAGCGGGGACCCCGGCCGGCCCACCCGCCCGCCCGTCCGCCCGCGGGCTCACCCGGTCCGACTGCAGCTCTTCCCCCTGGCACAGGCGGCTGAGGAAGGACTTCTGCTCGCGGCACAGCGTCTGCCGGGTGGTCAGGAACACCGTGCCCCCCACGTTGAGCCGCACCCACTTGCCCCAGCCGCCCGCGGCGCGGCCGCCCGCCCCCGCCGCCGCTGCCTCCCGGGCCTCCATCCTCATCGCTAGCCGCGCTCTGCAGCCTCCGCTCGGCGCCGGCGGCCCCGCGCAGAGCTTGCCGGGAGCTGTAGTCCGCGCCTCGGGCCGCCCCGCCCGCCCCGCCCGCCCGGCCCACAGCCCCGCGCCCCGCCCCCACCCCCACGCCCCTGCCCCACCTTCCCGTTTAGGGAAGGTCCGGCCCCCGAGCCTGAAAAAAAATGACACCCCACACCCCAGCCCTCCCACGCGTCCCCCCATTATTGCCTTTTCCTTTGTGCAGTCCGGGCTCTCCGAGAGCTGACAGAAGAAACTTCTTCTCCCTGGAATGGCCATAGGTTGACCTATTTCCTAATAGGCGCGTAGGGAGGTACGGGGTGCACCCGGGCCTCCCAGGGCCTCCCAATGCTAAGCAGGGCTCTCCCACGGAGCCACACCCCCAGCCCAGTTCCGGGAGTTTTCACTCGGCCCTGTGGGGAGGGTCGCAGGCATGAGGCTGGGTTCTTTCCTGCCCAGAAGTTCTTCGAGCTCAGCACAGTCGGACTGAGGATTGGCCGCGCCCCTTCCCTGAGCCGGCCGCTTTGTGTGCACTGTGGATTATTCGTTTGAGCTCCTAGCAGCTCTGCGGGGCTGGCATCCCCATGCCCGTTTTACAGACGGGGCCACAGAGGTGAAGTGGCCGTGGCCCAGCCCAGCCCAGGTGGGTTCCAGGTGCATTGCCACCACTGAGACCCCCTTTCCTGTGCATCTGCTGAGTTGGCAGTGATACCTGGAAAAGATTCCTAGGGAGGAAGAATAGAGCTCGAGATCAAAGTCAGGGTAAATTCTGGCTTTTGTAGGGTGTTTTGGGGAGAGGTCTCGGGGTGGGGAAGGAGGAGCTGAACTGAGTGCCCTCGTTCTTGGCTGGAGCCAAGTCGGAGGTGACTCCGTGAAGGAGGAGGCAGTCTGGGGGAGAGAGAGGTTTGGGGAGCCAGCAGGGGAGGAGGAGGTGCTGTGGGGCAGCCTGGTTTTGCAGCCCCTGTAGCACAAGTGGCCACTGGCCCTGATGTGATGCTCAGAAGAGCCACACGAGCTGCGGAGAACAGGGGGATTCCTGCAGCCTTGGGAGTGGAGGAGACCCCCTCCCCAAAGAGGATGTGAAAAGTCGGAGAGAAGGGGGCTGAGAAAGGTCTCTGGATGGGATGGGGGTCAAGTGGGGGAGAAAAAAGAGCAGAGTCTGCAGGGGAAGGATCCAGAGCATTCGGGAGACCTGTGTGAGCCAGTCTGAAATAGGGAGCTCGCTGGAGGGGTGAAAGTTGAGGTCAAGTTCAGGGTCCCAGCGCCATAGGAAGACAACTTGCCCACTGAAGGCTCCTCCCACTCCCCCTCCTTCCCTCAGGGCCCCGGCTCTCCCTGGACACGACACTCACCCCAGCAGGCACAGGAAAACCTGCCTCCCACCTGAGCAAGACACCGGAGCCGTGGCACTGCCACCACAGCCCTGCATGTCCTGGACGAGGTCATGTGTGCGTGGAGGTTGGGAGGGGTGCAGCCCCCTGTGGAAAAGGACCCTTCTCCTCCCTCCCACTGACCCTGCTTTCAGCCATTGCTGTGTCTGCTGAGCCCCAAATAGGTGCCAGTCATTGAGATGTTAGAGGCTGTCACTCCTCCAGGAGGCACTGGTGTGGGGTAGGTGGTGTGAGAGGGCTGGGTGCAACATGGACGCTCAGGTGCCCTGAATGTGATCATACACTGTCACGCTTCATAATTTTTTGCCTGCAACCCCCACCACACATTTTCTGGGGTGAGGGGCCCAGCTGCCAGACAAGAGTCACCCAGCAGCCCAGCTTCTGGCTTCCTAGCTGAGTAGCCGTGGAAAAGTCACTTACCCTCTCTGAACCTCAGTTTCCCCATCTATAAATTGGGGCAATAACAGTACCCGCCTCACGCACTTGCTGAGAGGACACGGGCAGGTACCTGCCACCCTGCCTGGGCAAAGGCCATTCATGACTGGCAACTGTCAAGACCAGTGCCTGAGCTGGAGGCTGTGACTCCACCACCTCCTCCCAGTGGGGTAGAAGGGGAGGGCAGGGAGAAAAGTCCCTGCAAATGACCCAGGCTCCAGGGCAGAGTGACTGCCACTTCCTCACGCTAAGCCCCCGTGACCTAAAACGACCTGCAAGTCCCTGTGCTTCCAAACAGAGCCGAAAGAACACAGGCTGTATCCAGAGCATCCGGGAACTGCCACCTGAGCACATCGCTGCTCGTCCTGGTTTGAACCCTCTGGTCCACCTAGCAGCATCCCCACATCCAAGCGGCTTGCGTCACACCTGCTGAGATGTCATTCATCCCCCCTGGCTGTTGCACTCAGTTCTCTTGCCCAAGTTCAGGATGTCAGAACATTCAGATTCTCCTCAACTCCTTGTTTTGTTCTCCAGGTCAAATCCATTCTTAGCCCTGCCTGGGGGCTGCTGCGGCTGCTGCGCATGCTCGGTGTGGGTGTTGAAGGTTTTGAACAGGCACCTCTTCAGGTCACCTGAGGGGAGAGAGGTGTATCCAGAGCATGCACCTGCCCTGCCACAGATGCTCCTGCCTGACAGTGGCAGGCTGTCGGAGATCTGTGGTCCAGGGCTTGAATCTCTGCTCCACAGCTTCCTGCGACACCGGCTTAGTGAGGTCCAGGACCTCCTGGAACCACACTTCGCGGCATTTGCAGTATCTGGAGCATGCTGTTATTCATACGTGGTGCTGTTCCATGTGGTCAGTGCTACCTATTAGAACTGCACCGACCACGTTCAGGTTCCGGACTTAGAAGCATCATTCTCAGTGAGGTCAAACTCTGGTTTATTCGAGATAACAAGAACTTCGCCATGCTTTTACCTAGAACTTGCTCCAGTCGTCAAGGGACATTCCCCAAGCCTGCTCAAGTGCAGGGCTTTAGAGTTTCAGACGTGAATGCAACCCAGGCCCTCCGCTTGAGCTCTTTTGGAGAGGACCCGCAGTGTCTGCACACTCCAAGGGGAACCGTGCATGTCACCAAAGGGCGCTCAAGCCTCTGGAGGAAGAGGCGGCTTTGCCCGTTTGCCTAAAGCTACAGCAGCGGCGGCTGGCAGTGATGCTGGGCCAGCTGGGCCCTCTGGACCACCGGAGCCTGGGTGCTGCTCGCTTCAACCAGTAGAGGGCGCTCAATGGGCTCCCCCTCCTGTCTCCACCCGGTCGCGAGTGTGGGAGTCACAGAGCTTCGCCAGCAGGGGGCGCACCCCCCTGTCCCGTGTCTTGCGGAGCCGCTCAAGCTGGAGCTGCAGCCTCTGTCCTGTCCCCCAGCCCTGGTGGTCTTGCCTGCCCCTGTCGATTCCCTTTGCAGAGGCTCCACTCTCGGGACTGAGGAGGTGACAACTGGCTTCTTACCAACCTCCCCCCACCCCCACTGTCTCTCTGGTGCCAGTGGGTGCAATTCCACAGCTTGATCACACAACACCCAGAATCCATGGTCTGTCCAGCTGGACTCCAGCTCCTGCTGCCAGACATTTACTAGCACCGCACAAGCACTTCCCTGGGTGAGTTCTTCAGTCCTAATCCAAGTGGGAGATGCGGCGAGAATCCGTGGGCCCCAGGGTGTTCTGGCTCCTTCGTGGCCCCAGACTCCCGCGGTTCTTTCCATCCTCCACAGCCTCAGCTCTCCTCTGGCAGGATTTGGGATGAGGGTAGGAGAAAAGGGCAGGGCAGAAAACGTTTTCCTTGCCTGGAATCCTTGGTTCTCTGGTGGCTTTGCAGATGATTTAAGATGGATCTTTTTTATTTTTTGTACCAGGGATTGAACCCAGCAGCGCTTAACCACTGAGCCACATCCCAGCCCTTTTTATTTTTTATTTTGAAACAGGGTGTTGCTAAGTTGCTTAGGGTCTTGCTAAATTGCTGAGGCTGGCCTTAAACTTGGGAGCCTCCTGCCTCAGTCTCCCCAGTTGCTGGGATTACAGGCGTGCACCACCACACCCGCTGGCCTGCAGGCACGGGGCCCATCCAGCTTCTGAGCCCCCAGAGTCAAGGACACACATGTCCAGCCCTGCAGGTGGCTCCTGGAAGCCCCTGTCATCAGCCTGCGGGAGGGGAGGCACTCCAACCACGTCTCCCCACGGGGCAGCCCCCAACAACTGCCTGCATGGAAAGAGGGCATGGAAAGCCCTCTGCCTCCCGACTGCTTCCGGGGGCATCTCTCCTCCCCCTGCTGCTTCCTAAGTTTTCCAAGTTGAGTTCTTAACTCTGTCGTTTGTGAGAACGATTTTAGGTGGCCTAGCACCTTATTTTAGAATGTGGCTGTAGTTAACAGTGCTGGCTGAAATGAAATCAGAAAAATCTGCATTAAAACAATGACAATCCTTTTTTTTTTTTAGAAATAATTTCAAGCTTAGAGAAACATTGCAAAAATGATCCAAAAAATTCCTTAAAGTTATTTTTCATTCTTTCTCCCTGAAGCCTCCCTGTTTTTTTCTGAACTGGTTTTTAGTAAACTGCTGAGTTAATGACCTTTTGTTTCCAAACTCTTCAGCCTGGTTTCTGAAAAACAAGGACCCTCTTCCATAACTCTAGGACCATAAAAGCCAGGAAATTAGAGTTGATTCAGCACCTTTAACTTATCGACAGATTTCCTCAAATCTGCATTAGTCTTGCTAAAGTCCTTATATTGAAAGAAAAAAAAGAAGCTAAAATCATCCAGGATCCCATCTGGACACTCAGTCGTCCTGCCCTTAATCTGGAACAACTCCTCTGTCTTTCACGTTTAAAGACTGCGGTGGCTTGTTTTGCAGGATGCCCTCGCCGTGGGGTTGCCTGGCTTCCTCAGATCCTGATTCCCTGTGCGTGTGGAAGTGTGCTGACTCTCCGAGCGTCACCCTGGGAAGTCCCTGATGCCGGTGATCCTGTTACTTGCGGGGTCAACACGATCCTCTCGTTGGGCGGTGTCTGCCTGGTGTCTGAGCTGTGAGATTCCTCTTTTCCCTTTTGAATTAACCAGCATCTATGAAGAGGTGCAGCATGACTGCATCAATATTCCATTTCTCATCCACTTACTTTATCTCCTCATTAATTTTAGCTTTCATTGATTATTCATGCCTGAAATGACCATGACCATGCTGACCACCACCCTGTGACTGTTCCCCTTACTCCCGCTGCATGAGTCTGTGGCAGGCTGAGAAGGGAGCTTTCCCTCTCTTCCCTGCATCCCTCACTCATTCATTCATATCGCATGGTCTGTCGGGTTCCTATTTATTCTATGAGCCATCATCTGTTACTGTGATTTATTTATTTATTTATTTATTTATTTATTTATTTATTTATTTATTTATTTGAACCAGGGACTGAACTCAGGGACACTCGGCCACTGAGCCACATCCCCAGCCCTATTTTGTATTTTATTTAGAGACAGGGTCTCACTGAGTTGCTTAGGGCCTCGCTAAGTTGCTGAGGCTGGCTTTGAACTTGCAATCCTCCTAACTCAGCCTCCCAAGTTGCTTGGATTACAGGCATGTGCCACCACACCCGGCCACTGTGATTTATTTTGACACTCAGTTACCTAAGATGTGGTCAGTGGAAGCCACTCCTCGCTGGCTTCAGCATCCATTGATTGATTGGTTGATTTTGATGCTGGGGGTCAAACCCAGGGCTGGTGCCTGCTAACCTCTTCCGCTGAGCTAATCCCCAGCCCTGTGTCCTTATTAAAAAATAAATTATTAAATAAAATAATAATCTTTCTAAACAATTGGGGTAAGGTACCCATAACATGAACTTTGCTATTTTGGTCATTTTTAGTGGCATTAAGTGCATTCCTAATGTTTCCATAGCGACACCACCAACATCCACTGAACTCCAACGGGACCCGGGTGAGGCCCCATCACACTCTGGGCACTTCCTCTCAAGCCCTGGGCCCATCCCCAGCACCACAACATGTCAGAACACCCCAACAAAACTCCCCAGCTCACCTGGTCCTGTTCCAGCAGCTCAGGTTCTTTGGATGGATGATGACAGCTAAAACCAAGACCCGAACCCTAGACAGGCTCGCTGCGCTGGGACATGGTGGCTTCCGGGCACTCTAGGGGAAGGGGGTGGAGTCAGGAAAGGTGTGCGCGCGCGCACACACACACACACACACACATGCACACACACGTGCGCACACACACACGCACACACACGTGTGTGCGCGCACACACACACACGCATGCACTGTTTCTCCACCTGCCTTAGCGATCCCAAGTTCACTGACTTCTCCAGCTCTGACCCAGCGCTGAGTCATTCCGCTCTCTCCACCAGGGAGCCACGGTTCCCAGGGTCCTCCATAGATTTACTTGTGTGCAGCTCTAGTCTTTGAAAAACAAACCCATGTGCAAAAGTTCCGTATTTGTTTCTGAGGTTTGCTTGTTTGTTCTGTCTCTGGCCTGAGGATAACAGCCAAAAAGACCTCAATGCCACATTCAAGGCTCACTTGGATGTGTAGATAGATGGTGGGGGTATGGGTTGATTCCTCTCTGCTGTTCAGAGTAGTCTGCAGTCCATCCCCAGAGAGTTAGTTCACCTGCGTCCATTCACCTTACGCCCGTTCACCAGTGTTGATGGATTCTTTTTTCAATTTGTTCTTTTAAGTTGTACGTGTGAGCATAACTTCCCATTCTTGTGGTTGTGCGTGGAGTTGCACGTGGAGTGCGTGGTTGTGTATTCTTACATGAACAGAGGAAAGTTCATTCTACTGTCTTTCCTATTCCCTCCCCTCCCTTTCCTTCATTCCCCTTTGTCTAATCCAATGAGCTTCTAATCCCACCCCTTGTTGTGTTTTAGCATCTGCATATCAGAGAGAACATTCTGCCTTTGGTTAGTGTGATATTTTCCGGTTCCATCCATTTACCAGCAAATGCCAGAATTTCTTTCCCCTTTATGACTAATATTCCATTGTGTATATATACCACATTTTCTTTATCCATTCATCTGTTGAATCCATAGCTTAGCTATCATGAATTGGGATGCTATAAGCATTGATGTGGCTGTGTCACTGCAGTTTGCTGATTTTAAATCCTTTGGGTATAAACTGAGGAGTGGGTAGCTGGGTCAAATGGTGGTTCCAAGTTTTCTGAGGAATCTCTATACTGCTTTCCAGAGTGGCTGCACCAATTTCTAGTCCCACCAGCAATGTGCGAGTGAGCTCTTTCCCCACATCCTCACCAACATTTTGTTGATGGACTTTCTTAGTATTTCAAAACTGCACAAAAAACTATAGCTAGGAACATAGAAAGTGCCAGGCCCGCTACACCCCATTCCTCCATCCTGTGTCCCCATCCCCACTGGGAATCTGGTTTTCTGGTTTTTGTTTCTTTGTTTGTTTTTGGTATGGGGCCCCTTAACCCAGGGACACTTCACCACTGAGCCGCGTCTCCAGCCCTTTTTTATATTTTATTTAGAGTCAGAGTCTCGCTGAGTTGCTTAGGGCCTTGCTAAATTACTGAGGCTGACTTTGCACTGGCGGTCCTCCTGCCTCAGCCTCCCACACTGCCAGGATCACAGGTGAGTGCCACCTCCCTGGCAGATGCATTCTTCAGTGTGCCCTTTTGCAGGAATGAATAGACACATGGATCTGTTGATCGTCCCCGTTTCTTACACAGAAGGATACACAGCAGGACAGCAGGGATACTCTCCCACTTTCCTGTTTTCCACTTCCCATGGTTCCGCAGAGCGCGGCGTCCCACGTGGGAATGAGTGTCCTACAGTCTATCCAGCCATTCGTGTGACCGATGCATAGAAAGGAAGCACTGAGGCTGTTTCCAACATTTTACGTTCACAGATGATGCCAAAGCAAGTTCAGCTCAGCGTGAGGTTCGCACACTGACGGAGGTCAGGTCCTGGGGCGGGGCTCCTGGCGGAAAAGGCGATGCACAGGTGTGGTGTCAGCAGATACCGCCAATGTCCCCTCCGAAAGGACGGAACCCGTCTGGGTTCTTGCTGGCGAATACAAGCATGCCTGTTTTCCCAAATCTCAGCGCCGCGGAAGGTGCTTCCAAATTCCGTCTGCCATAGTGATAGGTGAGCTGCGGGGGCACTGGTGCTTAAAGGTGCTTTCCTCTGGGTCCGGGGGTGAGCTTCCTGTTTTATGCACAAGGGCTGCTTTGAGAATCTTTGTGTGTGTGGATTGTCTGTTCACAGAGCTGGAGCCCTTACTCAATCAGATTTTTAAAATCTTTTATTACCTCAGTTTTTGAGTGTTTTATTAATAATAGGGACATTTTCCCTTTGTGATATGGGTGCAAATATTTTCTCCCAGATCATCGTTATTATTATTTATCTATTTATTTCTTGCTAACCAGTGTCTGTGTTTTCTGCTTGTGATGTTGCTGTTGGTCAATCGATCAGTGGTTTCTTTGGCTGCACGTGGCTCAGGTCAGTTACAAAGCCCGCCCACTAGCCCCATCTATAGAGAAACTCACTGTGTTTCCTTCCAGGACTCGACTGGGTTCGTTTTTTTAATTTCGATTCCAGATCTGTTTGGAGTTTATTCTACAAGTGTGGCACATGGAGTCAAGCTTCTTTCCAGATGCCAACCAGTCACCCCCGCACCTTTAGTAACCAGTCTCTTGCTCCCAAGGCTTGGGCTGCCGCCTGGGTCAGACACTGCTCCACCCTGTGTACCTGGGCCTGTTCTGGACTGTGTTCTATTCCACTGCTCTATTTATGCACAAGTCACTGTGGATTTTTTTTTTTTTTTTTTTGGGCCCGGGGTTGAAATCAGGGGTGCTTAACCAATGAGCCCCATCCTTAGCCCTTTTAAAAAATATTTTATTGAGAGACAGGGTCTTGCTAAGTTGCTTAGGGCTTCACTAAGTTACTGAGGCTGCCTTGAAACTTGGGATCCCCCTGCCTCAGCCTCCCGAGCTGCTGGGATTACAGGTGCGCCCGGCTCACTGCTGTTTTGTAGAGGGAGTTCCGGGGGTTTATTTTCCCATCTCCTGGGGTCTGTCCCTTGGCTGGCTCCCCCACCCTGTGTTTTCCTGCTATACCTGCCTATTCAAAGCTCCAGGCGCCCATAAGTACCAGACTTCCTTGTCCTCTAAAGAAGCTCACTGGGGTTTTTATTGGGGTTGTGTCAAATTTATGGACGGACTCAGGAACAACTGACATTTTTGTGATGTTGAGTTGATGTCTTCGCATTAGTTCAAATCTATTTGGTGTCTTTTAAAGTCTTTCTCCACAGGCTTCGCACGTTTCTTATAATCATTTTTATATTTTTAAATCCATTTGTAGTTGTTGCTGTGGTAACAGGTTTCTCCATGCTGCATGCTCTGGCTGACTGTTGTCTGAGCACAGGAAGCTATTGAACTTCACACCTCACTGGTTTCTTTTGTTGCTAGAGTGAGTTTGATTATTAATTGCCTGGGCATTTCAGATATACCATCGTATTGTTGGAAGACAGAGTTTTCCCTCTCTTTTCTAGTTCTCACGCCTGTGATTGACTTCTCTTGTCTGATTGCATTGGCTGACACCGCCAGTCCGTGGAACAGCCGTGGAGGAGCAAGCAGCCTCGCCTTGCCTTACTCCTGATTGAGTAGCAATGCCTCTCGTTTCCCTATGAGAAAAAATGCTGTTGATAAAAAAAGAGAGGCAACACATACACACATGTGATCTATGACAGGCACACATCATCTCTGGATGACACACAAGAAACTGTAGCAGTGGCTGCCTGGGAGGAGAGAACCGGCCTGGGAGGGAAACTGCCAGAAATCCTCTGGGACCTTCGAAACTTTGAAACAGAGTACAGGTGTTGTCTCCCCAACAACGATTCATTAAAAACAAACAGAGAGACAGAGATTTTGAGGAACCCGAGGTGTAGCTGTGAAGTACACGCTCAGCATACACAGGCCCTGGGTTCAACCTGCAGAATGAATGAATGAATGGATGAATGGATGGATGGATGGATGGATGGATGGATGGCTGAATGAATGGATGGATGGATGGATGGGTGGGTGGATGGATGGATGGATGGATGGATGGATGGATGGGTGGATGGATGGCTGAATGAATGGATGGATGGATGGATGGGTGGGTAGATGGATGGATGGATGGATGGCTGAATGAATGGATGGATGGATGGATGGATGGGTGGGTGGATGGATGGATGGCTGAATGGATGGATGGATGGATGGATGGATGGATGGATGGATGGCTGAATGGCTGAATGAATGAATGGATGGATGGATGGATGAATGGCTGAATGAATGGATGGGTGGATGGATGGATGGATGAATGGATAGATGGACGAATGAACGAATGACAGTTATTTAGAAATAGTAAATCTATAACTTCTTCTAGTTGCCTATGTTCCTATTTTATCTTAGGGTCTTTAATAAATACTTATATGGATGACTTTTTAAAGGTAGTAACATAAGCTGGCCTGTCACTGAGTGGGTGGCATTAGGACTCACACAGGTACTCAGCCACTGCTGGGACTGGTTGTCCTCCTTGGCAGACGAGTGACTTCCTGTAGTGGCACCGTCCCTCTGTCCTGCCTCTGGCTCCAGCCCTGACCCTGTGTCAGGCCCAACACGCCCATGCCTCACAGCCGGGCCAGGCCAGGCCATGGCGGGCTCCTGGACCTGTTGTCCCGTCTGGCTGCTGGCTGGCTCCCACGCCGTCCCTGCTCCAGAGCTCTGCTCCCTTGCCGCTGCCCCGGGGCCTTCACTGGAAGGACCTCAGTTCCAGATCCTCCTTCCGGCTCTTCTGTGCCTCTGAGAGCGACAGGCAGGCCCTTCCTCCACCCCTGGCAGGGGAGCCCCACGCTAGTGTTTCAGCTGACCATGGCCAGGCACTGGCCAAGCCTCCATGGGTCTCCAGGCCTCTGGAGTCTGCGGACCGGTCACTCACTCCCCCTTGCCCACAGTTCTCCCTACTCCCTGGGGCTGCCCGGCTCCAGGCTGGCCCAGCATGGGAAAGGAGGGAGAGGGTAGCTGGGGGCCTGGGAGGCCGATGTGCACAGCATGTGGCCAGAGCAGACACCACCATGGCCATGCCGAGGGCCACTTGGTTAAGATGCTGGGCAAGAATGCAGATTCCGGGAAGGGCACCCAGGCCGCCAGAATGTCGCAGAACCAGGGGCACGAGCGGCAGGCAGCCGAGGTGGACACACAGAGTGCCCACCCCACCCCTGCTCCCCACTCGGCTCACAGCCGCCAGCTCCACCCTGGGTGACCTGGGGCGTGCGGCCGGCCCACAGCACACGTGTTTCTAGTGGCTTCCGCCAGTCGCCCGCTTCTCCCTCCTGGACACCCCTGCTCCCAGTTTCCACCTCAGCCACCGCGTGGCCGGCTGTCAGGGAGCAGGCACCAGCCCCGGCCCACGTTTGCACCCAGTTTTTTCTTCGAGTCAACATGCTTTTTTAAAAAGTCAACCGGGCAGCATCTGAAAACATCCCGGCCTTGAGCGAGGCTCCACCTGCTCCTTGCTGGCCTCCTGCTCGCCAAAGCCCCTGCCCTGGGCATCCTGGGGAGCAGCCCCGGTTCCCTCCTCCCGTCTCCGCCACCTGACTTTTCTAATGTGCGAGTAGTGGATTTCCAACCTTGCGAGGTTCCGAGAGGGGAAAGGCTGGGGAGTGGAGGCTGGTGGGGGAGGAAGGCTGAGGACTCCCTGAGCCTCCCCTGAAGCCTAGCGCCCACCCACTCTGGCCTCCAGATCTGCAGTCTTGGGGAGCTTGCGGCTCATCCTGGAGCCTGGTTCTCAGCCTGGCCTCCTTCCCGGCTTTCTTCTCTGCCAAGTGCTACTGTGTTTCTTTGAAGAGAGGTCTGCACCTCCTACAGCGACCCAAAGTGCACGCCCAGCCAGGCCCCGCACCGTGAGGAAGGCGTGAGCTGTGCGCATGTGCCTGTGTTGCAGGTGACAGGGCCCCGCAGCCTCGACTCACCGAGAGCTCGCGGTGAGGGCTTCCGCCCCAGCGTCTGCATGGAGCAGGCCCGCAGCGCCCTCCTGTCGCAGACCGCAAGTCGAGGCACCTGCCCACGCCTGCAGCCAGGGAGTGGAGGCCGCCCTTTGCTTTGCTGTCCCCAGCCACACCTCCTCCAGGAGCAGGGGACGCAGCCTGGGGCGTTCACACCAGGGCCTATCACCCCACCTGGAGGTGCCCCTCGGGCCCAGAAGCGGCTCCCTGGCCCCGCTCTGCGCTCGAGTTTCCATCTCTCGGATCTCGGCACATGGTCATCAGGGCCTGTCTGTGAGGCCACCTCTCAGGGGCTGTCTTCCTCCTCAGTGCTCCCCAGATCCTGGAGGTGGGGGTGAAGCTGTGCACTGGGATTTGTGGGTGAAGCCAGCTGCGTTTGTCTGGAGTGTGTGTTGGGGGGAACCGGACCCAGGCAAAGGTGGGAGCTGACAGGCCCTGTGTTGATGGGCTGTGGGAGAGGGTGGCAGTCACCGCCAGATCTGGGCATGGGGACTCTGGTGGCAGCTGTGCACACTGAGATGAGAGGACAGGCGGAGCAGAGAGCAGGTCGGAGTCCTGGCCGCAGGGCTCTGCGTTCAGGAGACATACCAATCGCTCACAGGCTGGCTCAGCTGATCCATGGCGCGGTGGCAGCAGCCAGGGAGAGTGGGCCACACGGGAGCAGGCGGGGTTGGCAGGCAGACTTCCAAGGACTCAGACCATTGACGGAAGGGCAGCCAGCAAGCATGGCCCAGAGCGCCGAGGACCCGCGTGCTGAGGAGTCCCAGGAGCCACCGGGCAGGGAGGAGAAGCCCCCAAGGGGGACTATGCTCACATTTTTGGTGCTTAAAACAAGAAAGCTTCCTGTTGACCTGAAACTTCTCCCTTTCCTTCTCTGCGAGTTCCGGATAATGAAGCTCCTTGTGCTTCCGTAGCGGAGGTCCTTCTAGCAGGGACACCTCCCGTCCTCTAGGTCTTTACTCAGTGATAGCTCACGGCCTGACCTCCGGAGCCAGCTGCAAGCGATTCTGCAGCTCCAGGACCAAGTCTCTGCATCCATCCATCCACACTGGACCTGCTGCATGTCCTGGCTCTGGACCCTGATCCCTCCCGGGGTCGCAGATCCAGGGAGCGGACTGGCCGGAGCTGGGGAGATAAGGCTGGGAGAGCGCTTCCAGCCTCCCTGACTCCCTGACACAGACCTGGCCAGGCCCTCAGCAAATGTTTGCCAAGTGGACACAACTGCCCGCATCCCCTTTGCCCCATGTTGCAATTCTGCCTCGAAAACATGGGGGGGGGGGCGGGGCCTGCAGGCGGGGTTCATTATTCAGGGTGTGGGTGGATGAGTTCAGGGGCCCTGGGCATTGTCACAAAACTACAAGTTATACCCGAGTGTGTGCAACCAAGAGAGCGCGGCTAGCTCACCTCTGTCCCACCTTGGGGACCTTCCCAGGAGAGAAGAGCCCCTGCTGGGATCAGCTTTGGTTTCCTTGGTGGAGACTGGCCCCGGGTGAGGGGAAGGAGCCTAACGCATACCCCCCTCACTTTAACAGCATTGTTCAAGGCATCCCCCTAGAGCTGGGGGAGCACTTGCTGTCTTCCATGGGCTTCCTGAACCCCAAATCTGGAAAGCCACTGCAAGGGAGAGCCAGTGGAGAGACTCCCCCTGAGGATTCTAACTCTGCTTGGGCTCCTCTGTACTGTGTGTTCCTAGGCAAATCACCCAACCTCTCTGAGCTTGCTTTCTCTCCTGTACAAGGAGCCTGCTGTAGAACGGAACATTTCCCAGCGCTCCCATTTCTCTTGGAAACATGATACAAAGTATTGGCTTCTCCCATGAGCTTGGAAACTTTGTAAGGCAGGAAACCAGTTCTAGTGTTCATTGTTCTCTCCCCTTGGTGCCATTTCTTGTCCAAATTCCCATCTTCTGAGGTAGACATTATTCCCCCACCTTTTCTTTTTTTTTTCTTTTCTTTTCAGTACTGGGGGTTGCACTTTGTGGTTCTGTACCACTGAGCTCTTTTATTATTTTTCCCAGTTCTTTGATTCACCAGCTCTTTTATTTTTTGAGACAGGGTCTCGATGAGTTGCAACGGCTGGCCTTGAACTTGTGATCCTCAGGCTTCATCCTCCCAAGTTGCTGGGTTTACAGGTGTGTGTCATTTCCCCATCTTATAGATGAAGAGACTGAGGTTCAGAGAGGTCAGGACTTCCTTTGGAAATCTTGCCCAGAGAACCAAGCTTCTGTGTTGTCGGCTCAGCTCCTCTCTGTCCCTGTGAACCTGGGGACTGATTCAGCAGCAGAGGGTAGTTGAGGGAAGGTGAAGTCAGGTGAAAGAAGAGTGCATGCAGAGTCCGGCCCCACCTGACCCAGGCTCCCTTGTAAACGCATCATGGTAAGGCAGGGCCTCTCTCTGGGTTTCCAGAGAAGGAACAGATAAGGTCACTTCCAAGGTTTCCCTAGTGATGACTGACATGCCACTGTGTTTTGCTCCTGAGATGGCATCTGGGGCCAGGCAGATGGGGAGAGGTGGCCAGGATCCTGGCAGGGTCCCTGGGGTCTTCTCAGACGCCTGCACCCAGCTCTACACAGAGGCTAAACAGAGGTCAGAGCCTGGAGCACCCATCCCCCGCCCCCAGGGCAGTGGGCAGAAAGGATCCCCTCCCCTGGCTGCCCACCCCAGAGTCCCCGACCCCACCCTGCAAGAGCCACCTCCCAGAGTTTGGAGCAGGTTCTCCCTGGCCAAACAGCCCTTCCCCAGGACATTCTCACAGGGTGGGGCAGCCTCCCACTGAGTGGTGGCCCCATCTCTACTGAAATCAGATGGCTGTATGCCTGGTGTAGGGGCTTCGGGTGGGACCCCAGGCAAGTCACTACACAATTCACCTTAAATAGTCCAGAAGTCAGCAAGAGAACCCAGGATCATGGGCTGGGGACCTGCCCTGGAGCATTCTGACCCCAGGCAGGCCAGGGTCTCCGAGACCTGGGGCCAGAGCAGTCTTTGCTGAGCATGGGGGACCCCGGGCACCCAGGCAGCCCCACAGCGACAAGGCTTGGCTGTTTTATTTCCTCAACAGAAAAACAGAAGGGAGGGCCCCGGCCCAGCACCAGGGGCAGTTCTGCCTCCCCGCCCTCCCCCAGTGCCCGCCGCCTGCACACCCACCTCCACTGGGGCCCATGGTTCAGTGGAATTCCTGGTCTCCGATGTCACCCTGAACGCCACCGGAGTTAGATGAGGAAGCACTCTTGGGCAAAGCAGGCTGGGCACTGCTGGCGGTCAGGCGCCACCCCAGCTGGCCTGCGTGCGTCCCGCCAGCCTCAGTGGGTCTTCCCCCGGCCCTCGGAGATGACCTCCTCTGGCTGGGCGCGCATGTACCACTCCACCCAGGAGCCGTCGTAGATGGGCACGTCGGGCTTGCCACAGAGGTAGGCCCCCAGGGCCACGTGGCAGGCCGTGACGCCAGAGCCACACGTGGCCACCAGGGGTTGGGACAGGTCCACCTTTTTCTCCTGGAACAGGCGGCTGATCTCCTCGGGGCCCTTCTCCATGCCCTCCGGAGTCAGGAACTCTGTGAAGGGGATGTTCACCGTGCCGGGGATGTGTCCGGGCTCGATGCCTGTGGCGGAGAGCAGGGAGGAGGGAAGGGAGGGATGTGAGCGGTGCCCGGGGGCGTCTGCACACGGAGCTCCCGAGCACCTGTCGTGCCAGGCCCTCCCACGCATCGTCCCACTGAATCCTCACAGCCACGAAGCTCGGGCGCCCGAGGGGCAGTCCTGCTTTGCCGATGGCGACACTGAGGTGAAGCGCATCTAGCAAATTGCTGGCTGGAGTTTGAATCTTAAAGATGGACCCCCCCCCCAGGGCCGTGGTGGGCCCCAGTTTTCTGACTGTGCCCCTGGGAGCCACAGAGCCATGGGCAGGGCCTCCGTCCAGCTAGAACCTGCAGCACCGGCAGGCAAGGAGTTGGATCCGGCAGGGCAGACGGGCACAGCTGGGCAGCTGGGCACCAGGAAAGGGCCTTGGCGGGTGGCACGGGGGGGGGCACCCCAGCTGACATTGCTGACGGCTGGCTCGGGCGCCCTCAGTCCTGCCCACACTCCATGGACACAAACCGCCACCTCCCCTCCTGTAAACGGGGAGAATAAGGCAAAGTCTCACTTGCCCCGGCGGGTCACACCCAAGAAGGCCTGAGCCACGCCATCCAGAGCCAGGGCTACTGAGCAGCCACTCTGCCTGGAGGGAGGCTGGGGGCTCCTGAGGGGAGCAGGGTTCAGCCAGGGATGGGGTCTGGGAGGTGGGGCTGCAGCTCCCAGGCAGAGGGAGTCCAGAGGACAGCAGGGTGGGGGGCCCGGTGAAGGCTTCTGATGGGAAGGCCCTGACCGCTGGGAGCAGAGTGGTGACAGCCGGCAGGCAGCAGAGGCCCAAGGGGAGGCGATGCCTTCGTGGGCCTGGGGTGAGACTGCAGGACTCCAACCCGGCCTCAAGGGGAATCAGACTTCATTCGAACAAGATCATTTCGGAGCAGGAAGCAGAGGATGGGGAAGGCCAGACAGCCACTAACTTAGGCACCCTCACTTCAGCCTGTGGTAAACCCGCAGGGCTCCCAACACAGCTGCTGTTTGGACGCCCCTCAGGGGTCACCAGTGGTCCTGCAAGGCGGGGGCTCCCAGTGGAGGAGCCCCACAGCCAGGGACTCCCAGCTGGGCCGTCCAGACTCCAGGGCAAGGCTCTGTGTCAGGTTCCCTGCATAAGGGGGTGACGACCTAGCGCGGTGCCGACCTAGGGGGAGCTGCTGACCTTCCTCGGCCTCCATCCCTGCAGGGGCCCTGCACCCCCACTTAACATGCAGAAGCGGGGCTCAGTCGGGACCATCACACAGGGCCCAGTTCAGAGCAGCGGTGAAGAGCAGGCTCCCAAGTCAGGGTGCCGACGATGAGGTCAAGTGCGCCACCAAGCAAAGAACACCCCTCCCCGCTGGACCCATGTGCAGCCCGCAGGTGCCCTTGGCCTGACCTGAAGCCCTGCCGGGGGGCAGCTGTCAGCTTGCTCAGCGGCCAACGAACCCACCAGGTGTGCCATCAGCTGGCAGGTGGGATGAGGGACATGCTAATCGCCCCCCCGGAAAGAGCCTGGCCAGAGAAGAAGGCCTTCCACTCCTGGACTGCAGCTCACCGTGTGCAAACCAGAGCAGAGGGCTTGCACACCTGCTCCCAGACCCGCACTGCATCCTTTATGTCCCCAAATACCGCTTGCACACCGGCAGGGGCTGAGGTTCAGAGAGATTAGGTGACCTGCCAGATGTCACACAGCCACAGCAACCTGAGGTAGGGGCTCTGCATCCAGGTCTGGCCCAGTAGTGCCCTACCCCCCTGGGACTGGGTTGGGGACGCCACA
This sequence comes from Glaucomys volans, assembly GCA_020662805.1. Taxonomy (NCBI): domain Eukaryota; kingdom Metazoa; phylum Chordata; class Mammalia; order Rodentia; family Sciuridae; genus Glaucomys; species Glaucomys volans. Next base: position 95,215 of record JAJEJO010005157.1, on the reverse strand, counting down.
GGATCTAGGTGGTGCCCTTCGTGGGTGACCATATGAAACTGTCATTCACGTAGGTTCAAAATGGCACCTGGGACCATCCAGCTGCAGCCACCTGTTGGGTGTCCTCTGCCCAGCCCTTCCCCAAGCATACCCCCTCTGAGGGACAGTCCTTCCCGCTGCACCCCAGACTCCTCCTCCACTCCAGCAATGCGCCGGGCTGAGGAGGGCCTGATGGAGACCCCTCCCTTGGTTTCTTTCCCAAACTGGGAACTGCCCCCCACTCTCCCCAGTGATGCCACACAGTACTGGGGTGGGAGCTTTGGGATTCTCACGTTTAGTGGCACCTTGGGTTCCCAGAGAGCTTGGGTGGTCACTGCCCAAAGCCCAGGAGGGGACAGTGAGGCTAGAGAGTGAGGCGCCCTCTGCTCTAAAGGGGGCGCAGGCCAGCCCTGCCCAGCCCAGCCCCAGACCACCTCCCAGTCCCCTTCCCCAGCCTGTTACCGTCTCGGGGCTCTGGCTCGGTGCCGCGGAAGCGGCCGGCGGAGCGGGCATCCACCACCTGGAAGTGCCGGGCCTCCAGGTTCTCCTTGATGTCCTCGTAGGTCTTGACGAAGGCGGGGTCGAGCTGGGCGCGGAACTCGGCGGGCGCCGGGCGGCTCTTGCCCGAGCTGAGCGGGAGGCTGTGGCGCAGCCAGTTCCGGAGGCCGCCGTCCAGCAGGGACACGGTGCGGTGGCCGAAGGCGCGGAACATCCACCAGACGCGCGGCGCCGAGTAGAGGCCCTGGTCGCTGGCGTCGTAGACCACGACGTGGGTGGCGGCGCCCACGCCCAGGCTGCCCGCGTACTCTGCGAAGTGCGCGGCGCTGGGCAGCATGTGGTCGTAGGGCGACGTGCGGTCGCTGCACTGGTCGATGTCAAAGAAGCTGGCGCCGGGGACGTGGCGCTCCTCGAACTCGCGGCGCGCGTCGCGGCCCAGCTTGGGCAGGTACCAGGAGGCGTCCAGCAGCTGCAGGGGCTGCCCGGCCCGCGGGGCCCGCAGCGCCTCTGCCACCCACTGCGCAGACACCAGCGCGCGGAAGAGCTGCGGAGGAGCCATGGCAGCGGCGACGCTGGAGCTGCAGGCCTGCGCGACAGGACAGGGAAAGTGTCAGGAGGGAAGGGAGGGAGAGGCGGGCCCCAGGGCGCGGAAGGATTGCCTGCTGCGGCTGGAGCGGGGGCTGGCCGCTCAGGGCAGAGTCCGGGAACGCAGAGCCACAGGGGGTAAACCCGGCAGACTGGTCACCTGGCCTCCCTCTGCAGGGCCTTGGATATGTACACAGCTCCAAGGGACCCAATGACCAGGAGCCCAGGGGAGGGCCAGGCAGGCCCCTCACTGCTAAGGGCTGGGCATGTCCTTAGCGGGTGAGGCAGGGGTGGGAAGGCCCTCTGGCACTTAAAGCAATCAAGGCCAAAGTCTCTGCCTTTCCCACCAACCAAGCCCTGCTGGAATGCCTCACCCGGTCACCAGGCATTTCTATAAGACGCCCAAGAAGAGCAGAGCCAGAATCCACTCCCCATGGACCATTCCTCCCCACAGAACCACAAACACCCACACAGCAGACTCAGTTAGTTGTGGGTAGATTAACGTAAGAGGTTTGGTATTGTCACTGTTTCACAGAAGGGGACACAGAGGCTCAAAGAAATGCACTAATTGGCTGGGTGGCAACAGCTCCCCCTTAGGCGACCTGGCACCAGAGGGACCGCTCAGCACTGTGCCTGGGGCTGCGGGAGGCCAGCTTTGCACCCAGCCTGTCTGCCCTCTGGCCTTTCTTTTAGCAGCATCCACAGTGACAGATCCTTTGCAGGACAGGGCTGTGAGGGAGTCAGCTCACCGGGCCAGGGGCATCTCAGTCCATGGCCTTCCAGGGCAGACTCCCCGATACTATAAATCCACTTAAACCCCTGCCCCATAAGGGGTCTCTGTGCAGGTTGCAGAAAAGGGTCACTTCTGCCAGAGCCCCTATCAGGAGGTGACTGGGCACGTGCCCCCTCAGCTGGACCCGCCATGCAGGGCACAGCACTTATATCCACACTAGCTGGTCCATCAGTGACGAGAAGCGGTAGGTAGAGAACAGTACTCGTGGATGTGTGTTCCACAGCCAGGAGGGGAGGCCGCAGTGCAAATGAATTCCACCTTTTCAGGGGCCCAGGGTCTTCAGCGTGACCTTTGGGATACGCAGGCTGCCCAGGGGCTTTGGCTAAGGGGTGATCCCAGCACCCACAGTCACATATGCCGGGATGCTGCTGGTGAACCATACAAGCCCCTGTAGCCCCATCATTCTTGGGGACCCTTGCTCTTTTTTCTCCCCAAAGAATCAATCAGAGTGGAAAGAACCATGGTTTGGGAGTCAGAGAGCCCCCCCAGAGTCAGTGCAAAGACCCCCCTGCTGCTGAACTGCTTGTGTGATGGAGGGCAGTCAGGGACTCTGGGCCACACAAGGGAATATCCAACCTCCACCCTATGGAGAAGATTAAGTAATGAGTGTAGAAGGGCCACCTTCACGCACCACACAGGGTGGCTTCAATAATCATTAAAAACTGCCCAATGAAATCCCATTAGTTCCTTCACTTTTCTTTCAGAGGTGGCCCCTGAACCTGAGCCCATGGCAGTAAATTTAGAATCTTAGAATTCTAGAACTTGGCTGGGTGCGTGGTGCACGCCTGTAACCCCAGCCACTCAGGAGGCCAAGGAAGGAGGCCAGTCTCAGCACCTGTGTGAGACCCTCAGCAATTCAGGGAGACACTGTGCCAAAATAAAAAATAGAAAGGGCTGGGGATGCAGCCAAGTGGTGAAGTGCCCCTGGGTTCAATCCTTGGTACCAAAATAAATAAACACCCCCACCCCACACAAAAGGATTTCAGGATTGGGTGGGATTTCAGAGGTCCATCATCCTGCCCTCTACTCCCTGCTTGATTGGAGGGGACTCTCACAAAGGATTGTGGACTATGGGGGAGGGTGGGAGAGGGCAGGTTGTGGGTGTCTCTGAAGGGCAGAGACCAGGAAGGATCACTGTAGGGGCATCTGGGGCCAGGGTGAAGACCCCAGGACACACGGGGTAGCCAGGCCCATCTCAGGGAGGTACACAACTGCGCTAGGTCAAGGGTGAGCTCCGATCCATCTAGGGGCTCAGGCACTCAAGGGTCCCCTGACCTGCCACTCCTGATACCTCCCTCACCACCATTAATCCCAAGGCTGAGAGGATTCCCTGGTTAATGCTTAATCTAAGTTTGAATTTTTGCAAGAAGCTATAAGAAATTCTGTCAGGACAAAAACCAATTTTAAAAAAGTGGGGAGGGGGCCCTGAGAAAAACATTGGGGGGCTATGGAACAGCCTACAGCATTAGCCTCCAACCAGTTTGCAAGAGCCCAGGCGAAATTTCAGGGATTTTGCCAACTAGTTATTTAACAACCATTGTTAAAAATTAACTTTTATAAACTTAGAATTAAACAGGGTAACTTAAAAACAAATCTAATATTTTAAAAAGCACAAGACTTCAGCCATGAGCCAGGCAAACCAAGGCAGCTCGCCCTGCGTGGGCTTCGGCTCTGGGCTTCGGCCCACCCGCCGTGGCCTTGGCTTTGCCTCTGTCTCCGGGGCAGGGCTGTTGCGGGAACTAGCAACACCCGGAGCCGCGGAGGCCGCGCGGAGGCCGGGCGGCTCTTTACTTTCACTTCGCTGCAAGTTCCCGGCCAGTTCTCTTCCTGGGGGCGCCGGGTCACTGGGTCTCCCCCTGGCCTCTCTAAATGGCTAACTGGTCCTCCTCCTGCCCTCCTACCCCCAGGGCACCAGGTCACACCAACCCTCCGCGACTTTCCACACGCCACTCCGCCCCGACCCCACCCTGCAGGCGGTCCCGAGCAGCGCGGGACAGACCCCCTTAGGGCGAGCTGAGTGCGCCCTGGCCACCCTCCGCTCCCAGACGGCGCCCCGGCCTCCGCTTGGGCCGCGCACCCCGAAGAGAGCCCGCGGTCGGCCAGGCCGTCGCGACGCGGCAGGCAGCAGTTACCCCGGTCTCGGGCTCCCGGCTCCCGGCCTCCGCCATGGCGCCCCCTCCCCGCGCCCCAGCGGTCCCCTCCTTCCGCCACCAACCTGCGACGGGCCAAGGGGAGGAGACTCGGGCACAGCCCACCTCCCTGGCCACTCGGAGCCGCCGCCGCCCGCGCCTTCCACTGGCCGGGCCCGGGGGGGACGCCTGCGCCGCGAGGCCGGGGACCTAGCCGCCCCCTGGCCGCCCGGCGCCCGGCGCAGTCCCCGGGGAAGTCAGAGGCGCCCGGAGCCCGGGGTCGCCCCGGGGTCCCGCGTGCCGGCGCGGGGGCGGCACGGAGCGGCTGTCGCCGGCGCAGGTTCCCCCTCTCCCAGTGGCGCGATGGTGCGGGCCTCCCGGGGAACTGCGGGCCCAGGGTTTGAACGCGCCAGCTTGGCCAGCGGGCAGGGACGAGCGCCAGCGCGTCGGCCAGGGCGAGTGAGTGGCCCCGGCCACCTGCGGCCCAGGGGAGGGTCCCGGTGGCGAGAGCGGGGCGGGGTGCCCGGGACCCCCTGACCCAACAGGGACAGTGGGCACCCTGGAAGCGGGCTCCGGAGGGCTAGCGAGGGCGCAGGCCGGCAGCCGAGGGGCTCCGGGGCGCTTCTCCCAGGCACCCACCCCTGCCCTCCCGGGAAAGCGGATGTCAAGCCCGAGGGCGGCTCCCCCCATCTCGGGCACGTCCGCACAGCTCCTTGCTGGCAGGATCCCCAGCGCGAATACCGCAGTTCGCCCGGGCAGGGGCCCCGAAACTCCTGCCGCCCCCTCCGCGCGCCGGCGGGGATCGGGGCGGCCCGGGCCAGGGCAGGCAGCGTCCTCCAGGGCTGCAACCTACCACTGCGCGCCGGAGTCACCTGCGCCCAGGGGAGTACACCCCGCCCCTGCCCCCAGTCCACTCAGGCTGGTCTCTTTCCTGATTCCCTCTGTGCCAGGTGACTCGCTGAGCGGACACCATGGTTCAACAGGTGCTCTACCGGGCGCTGGTATCCACCAAGTGGCTGGCGGAGTCCATCAGGTCTGGCAAGCTGGGACCCGGCCTGCGGGTGCTGGACGCATCCTGGTACTCACCGGGCACGCGCGAGGCCCGCAAGGAGTACCAAGAGCGCCATGTGCCTGGTGCCTCCTTCTTTGACATAGAGGAGTGCCGGGACACGGCTTCCCCCTATGAGATGATGCTGCCAAGTGAGGCGCACTTCGGGGACTACGTGGGCCGCCTGGGCATCAGCAACCATACACACGTGGTGGTATATGACGGCGACAACCTGGGCAGCTTTTATGCCCCCAGAGTCTGGTGGATGTTCCGTGTGTTTGGCCACCGCACTGTGTCGGTGCTCAACGGTGGCTTCCGGAACTGGCTGAAGGAAGGCCACCCAGTGACATCTGAGCCCACACGCCCAGAGCCAGCCACATTCAAAGCCACACTGGACCGCTCCCTGCTCAAGACCTATGAGCAGGTACTGGAGAACCTGGAATCTAGAAGGTTCCAGCTGGTGGATTCACGGTCCCAAGGGCGGTACTCTGGCATTGATCCGGAACCAGATGCAGTAGGTAAGTGTCGGGGTGGTCCCTGGGGAGTAATGCCCACTAGGAGGATGTGGAGTAAGCGTGACTGGGACCCTCTCCAGGTTTTGCCCTCAGGCCCCCCGGCAGGCCTCAGCCTTTCTGTCTGTGAAATGGGAGGGTGCACCTCACCCTATCCACTTTTTCAGCTCAGATGCATGAGGACCCAGCAAAACCAGAGGGGGCTGGTAACATGTCCACCCATGTCCACTTCCCAGGCACCCCCACACGCACTAGGGTGGACAAAGGGCATGATGCCCATGAGCCAGCATTTATGCAGGAGCCTCCTAAGGACACGCTCGGCTTGTCTGGTCCCTCAGAAACGCTTCCAGCCATCTGGAGTGTCCTCCCCTGACACCTTCTCCCACTCAGCTTTCCTGGTCCCTTGGCTGGGGTTTGCAGAAGGACAGCTTGGTTGATAACCTTTCTTAGCAGCCTGTCTGTGGAGCTGGGGAGCTGCCAGGCTAGACACTTGTCACTGTACTGTCCCATCCAGCAAGTTGTAGTGCCCCCAATTTACAGGGGGGGGGTTTGCCAGAATGTGAAGTGATGTGCTCAACTAAGTGGCCGAGCCAGGATTTGAACCCAGAACGGCCTTGGTTTGAACCAGAGCTCTAAACCCGAGGCACTCCATCGGCCCCACCCAGAGCTAGAAAGGAGTCCCCTCTGCTAGATAGTCCCAGAGAGATGGCTCTGAGTCCCCTCCTGTGGAACGGGAGGCAAAGGAGTCTGCATTGCCTGGGGACAGGAAGCACCTCAGGAGAGGAGATGCTGGGTTCTCGAAGCTCCTAACTAGAGGGAACTTAGGTCTTGCCTCTCCCAGGTGCAGAATTGACCAGCCCGCACCCCCTGGTGGCTTTCCTCAGCCAGGGATCCGCCCCGCAGGATTGAACTCTGGGCAACATTTTGTCTAACGCGTGGAACAGTGTTGCTTCCTTTGTGCGCCCCTGAGGGAGAGATGCAGGGAAGCTTCTCCTCTTGGGACTTGGGCTGCCCTGGGGGAGGAGAGATGGTTGTTCTCTAGTGCTTCCCAGGCTGCTCCGAGGGAAATGTGTTGTCAGGCCCACTCTTATTCCTGTTTTGCAGATGAGGAAACCGAGGCACAGGGAGGGGAAACATTGTGCTCTGAAAGTGCCTCCAGAGAGCCCTGAATTCTCAAGTCCCCTCCTCTGTGACCCTCCTCCCGCCTCCTCTGGTTCCCAAGCAGGAGCACCAGGGGAGGTGATCCTCATTTCAGCACGGCCGCTCCTTTGCTCTGTGACCTCAGGCTACCTGCTTGGGCTGAGTCCCTCCATAAAAGGGTCCAAGTACTGAGCACTGCCCACCCGGCGGGTGTGTAGGTGCCTTTTTAAATGCAGCGGGAACTGCAGAGGGATTCCAGGGCTGGGAAACCTGCTCCACTCAGGGCCACCGAGAGGGACCCGAGGCCAGGACACTTCCCTCCCTCATTCTCTCCCAGGAATTGCTGACCTCATGCAGAATGTCTGGGGACACAGAGGCACACGAGGCTCTGCCAGGTTCATGGTCCCAATCTGGGGTGGCACAAGGGAGGCACCCGTGGGTTCAGCAGTCCAGATGGACGACATAAAAGGGAGGTTGGGGACCAGCTTTGCCCAGGGTGTCCCCAGAGGGCGTGCCCCAGGAGGACCTGGACCCAGGGCCTTAGAAACCACATGGCTGCTTCCTGGCTGGGTGGGGCCCTTGGTCTAAGTGCCGTGCCTTGGTCCTTTGGCAAGGGGAGCAGGGAGACATCGTTCACATCCAGGGTGGCACTTATGCGTGGCCCTGGGCACATCCCTCACCTGCTAATGTTCTTCTCGAGAGGTCACTGTCCACCTTGCAGGAGCTCTAGGGAGCTGGCCAGCGTCTGTGGACGCTGCTGTCCTTACCTCCCCCTTGGCTGGGAGGATGAAGAGGGAGGAGGAAGGGCAGGAGCCCCGTGGACTTGAGCCTGCTTGGCAGGTGGGCAAAGAAATTTCTCTAACGAGGCAGAGTGGCCACGCCTTGGACCTGACCTGGCCAGCAGCCTCACAGCAGGGCTGTGTCCCAAGGCCACCGCTGTGGGTGGGGTGGGCCGTTAGCAAACACCAGGCTTGGGGGGAAGGGCGTGGTCCACGGGACTGCGGAGCTGGGTCCCTCCCCTCCGGGGCCAGGGGTCAGGGCTGCCTGCGCCGGATCCCCCAGTGTCTTTTAGGAAGACAGGAAGGGCCAAATGGCCTAGAGCCTCACACCTACCAGTGGCCTGAGAATATAAGATCGCCAGCTTGACTTGGACCTTCTTGGCCAAAACTGGAACATAAATTCCTAGACCTCTGAGCAGTTAAGGAACATGAGAGATCCGCTATCCTTCCCCTGCCTCAGCCTCCCTTTCCAGGAGGCTTGGGGTAGTCAAAGAGCACAGGCTTTAAGGCCTGACTAGTTGGGCTGCACTTCACATACCTTTGCTGTATGTCCTGGAGCAAGTGACCTCACTTCTCTGAGCTTGAGCTCTCCATCAGTGTTGCAAGGATAATCTCCTGGCTTTGTAAGGATTGAGGAAGATTAATTTCTCCAAAGAACGTATTTTTGGGGAGCCTGGTGCCAGAGGCTGTGAGACAGTGCCATGCCTGTTGTGGGAGGGGAAGCCATACCGGCAGGTGCAGAGGACTGGAGTGGGGAGCAGCAGGAGACTGTGCCTCCGGCAGGGGAGCCTTTCCTCCAGTTGGCGGTTGCCCAGCGCGCTCTGCCTGAACGGCTCTGGCTCCTGCTCGCTGAAATCCTCAGGAGACCCTGAGCCACGGGCGCAGGTGAACAGAGGGACCTGCGGCCTGGGCTGGAGCCCCAGCTCCACAGAAGCCCCCGGCTGCACCCCCACTCAGAAAGTGTCCTTTGTGGAATCAGAGCAAGAGCAGGGGCACGTCTTCCTGGGGTGGGGCAGAGAGGGGACGGCCCTCAGGGTGTGGGCCTCCCTGCACTTGGCCCCCGCAGCCCGCTGGGCGCGCCTGCAGTTGGGTCTGGAGGAGGAGCACCCTGGGAGCCCGGATGGCGGCTCCCTGGCAGGGTGAGCGCACAGGGGTTTCGGGTCTCCAGGCAGGAGACGAGATTGGACGGGAAGATGAGCTGTGGTGTATTAGTGGGGCATTGGTTTAATCAGGGACCTCGATGCTCTTGATTTTGGCGTCCTCTTTGGCACTTGCGGGGAGAGGCCCAGAACGCTGCTGGTCTCTCGCACCCGCCTGTGTCCAGCCCCTCGGGGCTTTTACCTGTGTAGGAAAACGTCCCCACATGCTTGTGAGATGGGGGTCTCCCCATTCCACAGGCGGGGAGACTGAGACTCAGCGGGCAGGGCCTGTGTGTGGCCCCAGGTGTGGCCTGGTCACACTGGTCGGGTCTGTCCCTGCCACTCTGGCCCCAGCCTGCCCATGGCCCAGGTTTAATGAAGCGGTGGTGATGGGGGAGGAAGTAGAGCCAAAGGGATGGGGGCAACCCCAGGCCCAGTTCCCAGTGTCTAGGGCGCAGGGTGCTTGGAGAAGAGAGGGGACTGGGCCGGGGCCTCGGGTGGTGCAGCTCTGGCCACCTCCCATCCCGGGGCCCCTCTTGCTTTTTCAAAGCCGGTTCTGTTGTTTTGTTTTGTTTTCTGGTACCAGGGATTGAACCCAGGGCGCTTGACCCCCGGGCCACATCTCCAGCCGTTTTAGATTTTCTGCTGAGACGGGGCCTCGCTGCGTTGCTGAGGCTGGTTCAGAGGCAGTTGGCTGAAGGGCCTTGCGGGGTGGAAGGTCCCCAAGCCAGCCTGGGTGCCCTGTCTGCTTCTCTCTGCTCCTCGAATGGGCCTGTGGGGTCCACAATGACCCTGTCCTCATAGGTGGCAAAGCAGCAGGAAGCCCCAGCACCGGAGGGCAGGGGTGGGCAGCCCAGTGGGCCGTGCTGTCCTTGTGGCCTTTACTCCTCAGGGTGGGGGGACAGTCTCATCCTATTTTACCCACGGGAAACTGAGGCCCAGAGAGGTGACAGGTCACCCAGCTGGTAGGTGGCAGGGCTGGGCTTTCCCCTGAGGTCTGACACAGGTCACATGCTCTTGTCACAACCGTGTGTCCAGCAGGAACACCAGGGCCCAGTGTGACCCTGGCCGGTCTTTCCCGTCGCGTGCCTCTAGGCGGGCCTCAGTGTGTCCACCTGTAAGCGGGGAGCCGTGTGTTCAGTGGCTCATGACGGTACTGACGTTGGTCTCCTTGCTGGACGGGCAGCTCTGGTGGCCTCGGCTGTGGCTCTCGCCACTGTCCTCGGCAGTGGGCACAGCACTTGGTGTGTGTAGTCCTGGGTCTCGTGTCCCCTAATCATGCAGTGACGTGGGTCTGTACCACAAACCCATTTTACAGACAAGAAAGCCGAGGGCAGAGGGGCAGCCGCTCCCCCAAGGCGGAGGTGAGTGGAGAGTTCGCTGAGGCTGATCCCCTGTCCTCGAGGGCAGGTGGCTGTGGCTCCCTGCTTCCAGGAGGGGCGCAGGGGTCTTCAGTGTGGCACTGAGCTGAGGCAGGGCCGGCGACCAGTTCAGCTTCCAGAGGCCAAAGGTGTCCTCTTAATGTGCGAGGCTCAGCCTCTGCCCACCCGCCGTCCCTCAGCCCTGTCCTCTGTCCCCACCCAGGGCTGGGCTCCGGCCACATCCGCGGCTCGCTCAACATGCCCTTCATGGACTTCCTGACGGAGGACGGCTTCGAGAAGAGCCCCGAGGAGCTGCGTGCCCTGTTCCAGGGCAAGAAGGTGGACCTCTCCCAGCCGCTCATTGCCACCTGCCGCAAGGGCGTCACCGCCTGCCACATCGCACTGGCCGCCTACCTCTGTGGCAAGCCCGACGTGGCCGTCTACGATGGCTCCTGGTCAGAGTGGTTCCGCCGGGCACCCCCGGAGACCCGGGTGCCCCAGGGCAAGGGTGGGAAGGCCTGAGCCGGGCCGTCCCCTGGGCACCACGCCTCCCGTCAGTTCCGTGGGTCCCGTGTGACCAGGAGGCAGCTTTGTACCTCCTGAGCAAAGAAGTCAACGACGTGTTTTTAGAATCGCTCTGCACAGCCCGCCCTTCCCGACCCCCGAATAAAGTGCCTTTTCAAGACTGTCCGCCTGCGTCTCCCTGCGCTGTCCCTACCCTGCCTCCGCCCCCTTCACCCCCCGAGAGTCCACCCAGGAAGGAGTCAGGTGGGCGGCCCTGGAGCATGGGGACCTCCCTGCATCCCCCACTCCTGCTGGGGGCCCAGCCCCTTGTGTGTGGGAGAAGGGGACAGCCAGCCTTCCAAGGAAGTGCCCCAGGGCCTCTCAGAAGCAAGAGGAAAGCAGCTTCCACCTTGGGCCCCCTTCCTGGCTCAGCATTGGACCCTCTTGGAGGGAAGGCTGGAGGGACTGGGAGAGGCCTGGCTGGCTTCGTTCAGGAGGCCAGAGGCGGGGCAGCTGCCAGCTGGGTGACCCAGCTCGCCTGGATTTCCAGTTTCCCAGAAACGGCCTGGGAACCCTGTGTGGGGCTGCGGGTGGACCAGGCCCCATCGATCCCGCTCCCCGGGCTGGACAGAGTCCTCCGGGCCTGGGCCAGTCTGAGCCTGAGCTGGCCCTGGGGCAAGGAGCTCGGAGACTCCGCAGACACTGGCGTGGGGCCCAGGCCTGCGAGGCTGGGCTCGGGCCCAGTAGCCAGCGGCCCCTCGCCTCAGGCAGCCCTTCCCATGCCTGCTTCAGGTGCCTTCTGGGCACCTTGATCGCCAAGAGCAGCCTCAGGGGTGACAATGGTGCCACTTCCACCCGCTCCTCCTGTCCTAGTTGCTCATCAGCTGTGGTGGGGCGCATCCCGGTGCCACGGCCAGGCAGGGGACACACCGGTCCTCCTGCCCCCTCCCACGGGTTCACAACAAGGACACCCACGAGGGCGGACCTGTTCCCGGGCAGAGTCCCAAAGCTCGTCCCGCAGGAAAAGCAGCATCGGAGAGACCAGCGTTGGGAGAGAGAAGGACTTTATTCAGCGTCCAACGGAAGGAGAAGCGGGAGCTGAGCCTGCAAACCACCCCTCGGCCCCAGGAGTCACGGTCGGCATCATGAGGGGGGGGACGAGCCACCCTGGGGACAGCCAAGTCTTTGCTTGAAACAGGTGAAGGTCCTGCCTCTGCCGTTCCAGCCCCTGTCATGCACGAGGCCCTAGGGTTGACCCCAGTACTGGGTGGAAAATTCTAGTCCCTTCCAAACAGCTGAGCTTCCATGCATCCTTTGAGACCCAGCTCAAAGGGCCCCCGTGAGCCTGAGCCCTCTATTGTCTCCTTCCCACCCCTGGGGACGTCCTTTGCCCTTGGTGGCATCTGTCTGGCACACAGTCTGGCACTTGGATGCCCGAGTGAACCACACAGAGACCCCTCCTGTCCCCTCAGGCCTGGCTCTCTCCCAGCCCCTCTTTCCCCAGGTGTGGGGACCAGTCCTCTGAGGTCACAGAACCCTGTGGATAGTGGTCGCCATGGCAACTCCAATGAAGGGCCTGGAGGGCTGCTTTCTAGCACCGCCCTTTGGTCCCTTCCAGTAGCTGCGCAGTTTGGGTCACGCTCAGGAGCTGGGATCGAATCCTTCTGCTCCCCACGCAGAACTGCTCGTGAGTGACGAGTGCCCGGCTGCAACCGGACCTGCCCTCCTCCTCCCTGGCCAAGACCTCTTGGGACACTCACTCCAGGTCAGAACGGGCCGTGGGTCCACCCTTCTGTGTCGCCGGCTCTGTGCCGGGCAGTACTTTAGGGTAGACAGGGAGCTGGACGGGGGTCACATCAAGTGGGTGACACTAATGGACAGCTGGCCTGGAGGAGCAGACCTGAACTTGAACTAACTTGGAGATGTGTGAAGGGCTCAGTGTTTGACCATCTGGGCAAAGTCTTTTTTTTTTTTTTTTGCTCTTTCTCCCTCCCTTCTCTCCCTTTCTCTCTCCCTCCCTCCCTCTCTCTCTCCCTCCCTCTCTCTCCCTCCCTCCCTCCCCCCCCCCCCCCCCCACTGGAGATGGCCCCAGAGCTGGGCACACATCTCTTCTGCAGAGCAGCAGCCCCGTCCCGCTTCTCTCTGACCCTCAGCTTCCCCTCCCTGCCAGCGGGTAGGTCCATGCTCACTCTGAACACCTCCGAGAGTCCAGGTGAAGACCCCAGCGTCCTGGGTGAGGGAATGCCTGCCACTTGTCATCTTTTACTTCGTGCCCCAAGCGCAGCGGCTGCGATGGCATCTATGACCGCACAGTCCCGCAGGCCGGTCTGCAGATGCAGCCGCGGTGGGTCACGGCTGCGGTCAGGTGCTGGGGGCTTCAGACTCGAGGACCAAGCAGAGAAGGACCCTCCCCCAGGGCCCTCTGGTGCCAGGACTCCGCTCCTTCCATGCTGCGTGGCCTCCCCAGGGCAGCCCTCCCCAGGGAGCGAGAGCCTGGGAGGAGCCCGAGAGGGCAGGGCTGTGAGCAAGACGGGGTCCATCTCCACACCCAGGAGGTGGCATGCCTCCCGTTGGCCAGGTCCCATTGGTTGGAAGCAAGTCGCCAGGCCCAGCCACACTCCAAGGGAGATACCTGCACCAAGCAACAGGGGCCCCTGGGGGCCATTCGGCTGCCGACCCTGTGGACCCCCTGGTCCCCAGGAACGCAGGCGTCTTCCACCCGGTCTCAGGGTCTCCATCCCGAATCCCATCCGGGTACAGCCTCCGCCCCCGGGAGCATCTGGTGGTGTCAATCAGTGCAGGTGCCCCCCGGCTCCTGGGGTCCCGCTTCCCTCGCTTGGCAGGGCTGCTTGAACCCCCGTGCGGATGTGGGCCCAGGGCGGGCACAGGAGCTGCTCCGGGAGGTGTTCCCATTCAGCTGTGGGAGGTGAGGAGGTGGAGGCCGGAGGAGCAAGGGTCCAGGGCGACCCTGAGGGAAGGTGCGCTGCTCGCTCCTGCTTCCATCTGGGCTTGAACTTCAGGGCTCAGCTCCGCCCTGCAGACTCACACCCATGCTGGGGCATCCTTTCTGGTTTTTATTTTACTTTTTTAGTTTGGCCTCCTTTCATTGGTCACTGTCTCTGCCCCTTCCTAGGCTGAGAGTGGAGTGGTTTTCACAGTTTTGTCAAAGCAGGTCACTCCCAGGAGTTCACTGCTCGGACAGAGCCGGCCCTTCAGGGGCGACACCCTGAGCTTCCAGGGGCTGGAAGGTTCCTATCCTTGGTCTCCTCCCAGGACCCTTTGTGTGACTTAAAATCACCCCAACCTTTGAGGGTCATCAGGCTGTTCAGTCACACTCTTGGCCTCCTTTCCTCACGTTGCTCTGAAGTTATTTTGTCCTTTATTTTTATTTATTTATTTGGGTACCAGGGATTGAACTCAGGGGCACTCGACCACTGAGCCACATCCCCAGCCCTATTTTTTGTTTTGTTTAGAGACAGGGTCTCACTGAGTTGCTTAGCATCTCACTTTGACTGAGCCTGGCTTTGAACTCGCGATCCTCCTGCCTCAGCCTCCCAAGCCACTGGGATTCCAGATGCACCATCATGCCCGGCTCTTTCTTTCTTTTAAAAGAAACTTTTTTTTCAATACTGGAGAATGAGCCCAAGGGCACTGGACCACTGAGCTACATCCCAGTCCTGTTTAGTTCTTCGTTGAGAGGGAATGTCTTACTAAATTGCTGAGGGCTGGCCTCCAACTCCTGATCCTCCTGCCTCAGCCTCCCTAGTTGCAGGGATGACAGTCCTGTGCCACCACACTCAGGCTTTGAAGCCATTTTTAAATTTTGTGTCTTTTGTCATCTGGAGGGGTGGGATCTTTGGCACCATGACGCTTTGACTCCTGGGGCCTCAATGCTCTTCCTTTGGCCCCACCCCCCACATGTCACCACAGCAGGAGGGAGCCAGGGACACCTGAGCCACTGTGTGGGACTCTCCCGCGCTGGCCCCTCAGCTCGTTGGTTGCATGCTCTGCTCTCCATGTAACAATTCTGCCACTGCATCAAAGGGTCTTCTCTGACAGGCTCCTCGTTTCCTTCTGTGTCCCCCCTGGCAGGGCGGTGCCCTCCAAGTCCAGACACCTGCCTGTTAGTCATTTAAGGAGACTGGGCTTTTCCCATCATGCTCCTCGAGACCCTCTGAGGCTCTGCCTGTGCCTGGTCCACAGGCCACGCCCCCTTTGCAACACCCAACTCTTGGTACCGAAATTACCGAAATACGTACTTGTCATCTTCCGCTGCATAAGGAGCGGCCACAAGCTCAGCAGCTTAAACCCACATGCTTCTTAGGGTGCCAGCCGATGATCTCGCAGTTCCTAGGGGCAGGACCCTGGTGGTGACCTGACCACGTCCCTGGGCTCAGGGTCTGCTGCAGGCTGTCATTCAAGTGCCCTCTGGGCCGTGTTCTCCTATGGGGATCCCCCAGGGCATTCAGGGGCTGGTTCCCTCGGGCTCGGTTGGCGAAGGGCCTCGGTTCCTGTGAGGGTTGGTCAGGGTCACCCTCAGCTCCGCCTCTCTGCAGGGCGGCTCAAAACACGCAGCTGCCGCTCTCCGCTCTCCGAGTGATCAAGAGAGAGTGTGGACAAGAGAGACGCCACCCACCGATCCCTGGAGGTGACACGCCACTGCTTTGTCTTGTCCTTTTGATCAGCAAGTGGCTAGGTCCAGCCTACACCACGGGCAGGGACCACACGGCCTGGGAACCCTGGGTAGGGATCACTGGAAGTCACCGCAGGAGCTGCGCCATCATTAAATAACGATCACGACGCTCTGCGGTGTGGCAGATGGAACCCGGGCCAGCACCCTACCGCTGAGCTGCAGCCCTCCGCAAATAATGGCGAAAATTCAAATTAATAGGGTGTTTTGCTTTCAAGGGAATAAAAATCGATCTGGTTGCTACCTGCTTTGAGCCTACGAGCAAATCAATTTGCTGGGTGACCTCAGACAAGTCACTCTGCCTCTCTGGGTCTCTGTCCTCAAAGACCCTCAAACAAGCCGTGACTTGTTTCTTCCGTTCCTCTCATTACAAAGCCGCCGGGCAGGGCCAGCTTTTATGTTGTTCACACTATGAAAACCTGGCAAGACCCCCATGTGATAAAATAAGAGGAAAAGATTCCCTAGGAAGCAGGAAGACAAGGTGAAGCTGTAGGGGCTTTTCAAGCTGCCCCAACGGCCCTTCCTCAGGGAGGAGTCCCTGGGGCCGGGGTTCCTGCCTCTGCACGTCCGGGGTGGCTAAGCTGCTCTGACCCCTGACCGTGAAGGACTCCCTGGGAAAATGGATAAAATCCTGTCTATGGAAGAAAACCATTCCTAAGTGGAACTGGGGCAAGGCCCACCAAAGCCAGGGGCCTGCTTGGGGCTCCGGGGTGGTGGTGCTGGGGGACAGGGGACTAAGGAGCCTGGGTCCCAAGATGGCCTGACAGAGACCCAGGAGGCCCTGGTGCTGCCGTGACCAGGGCAGAGCCTGCAGGGGCCCAGGAGGCCCAGTGCCAGGGAGACGGGTGGCCCGGGGGGCACCTTGGGGCCAGGTGTACCTGGGGGCCAGGTGAGCCGGGGAAGCAGCTGCAGCTCAGCTCGAATGATCCTTGTTGACAGAGATTGTCATCTGAGACGCTGAAACGCTTTGTCTGCAGGACACGCTTGGAATCACCTGTCCCTGGGCAAGTCGATGGAGCTAGGCCCCCGAGCAGGTAGGCTGGGGCCAGGACACGCCGAGTGCGCGTCCAGGGCTTCCGGAGGGTCTCCTGGGGGTGGCTGGGGACAATCCCCACTTCATGTCCCTCGTCCTGCCTGGGCCTCCTGCAGAGCCACGGGAGGAAATGGGAGGGAGAGGCTTTGTGGGTCCCTCCATCCGGCCAGGCCTGGGGATTCTGACCCCAGAGGCCCCTCCTCAGGCTCTGTGGGGAGGACAGCAGCGCACACCAGAAGGGCAGGGAGACATAGCCAGCGTCCTGGGTGCTCAGGTGGAGGACTGGGCAGATCCCGAGGGAGGGAGCCAGGGCCCGGTTGGTGTAACACAGGAGGAAAGAATGTTCTAGATGCTGGGAACTGTGCATGACTCAGGCCCAGAAGGGAAAGAGCTGGGCTGCGGTGGAGCCCTGACTTCTGGAGTGCGCTGGGTCCACCAGCTCCAGGGTTTCCCCTGGGGTGGGCACTGGGGAAGCAGCAGGCCAGTGGGGCTGGGGCCTCCTACTGACAGCTTCCTCCAGGGCCTCTTCAAACCCCCAGATTCCCAGGCTTTCCACGGACTCCCTAACTCCGCAGCTCGGGGACAGGCCCAGACCTGCGTTTTTTACGAGTGTGCAGGTTATTCGCATAAATGGCCAGATTTAGAAAGATGCTCACAATCCTGATGCTCACCATAGCAAGTGAGGCGGGAGTGACCTGTCCCCTCACAGCGGAGCGGCTGGAGGAAAGGTGGTGTCACAGTGAGCCTGGGGGACCCAGCTGCAGGCCTGCCACTTGCCTTCCTCAAACACTCTGCTCCAGGGGACAGGGGCTCATTGCTGCAGGCCAGCACTTGGATTGGTGAAATCTTGGCTCAAGGACACAAGACACATCCAGCCATTGAAGTGTCCTAACCCCAAAGCAGGTTCAGGTGGTGAGCAGGCAGTTATAGCACCAGGCGCCCCAGGGGCCCCCAGGAGCACAGGCCAGGAAGCGGCTGGCTGCCCACGACCCCGCTCCTGGGCTGGGCCTCAGGGTGCCCAGGACAGGGTGAGGGCCAGGGCTGAGCAGGTGGGCGTGGGTGCTTCCCTGCCCTCTGCCTCCACTGCTTTGAGCAGAGTCCCCATCCTCTCCTTGTCCCCAGAGGCCCGCTGGGCTGTCTGCTGGCTTGGGCTGAACCCAGAGGAGGGAGGGGGACCCCGTGGTCCAGGGAACAGGTTTTCCTCTGCCTTTCCTAAGGGAAGGGTCTGCAGCCCGCCTCAGGGTGGGCAAGGGGCTCTCCCAGGCGGTGACAGAGGAGCAGAGTCCCCAGGGAGTGAAGAGAGCCCCAGGGCTGGCTGAGCCCAAAGCTTCAGTGCCTTTTCTGTAAAGCCGACCTGGAGCGGGCTGGGCGCCCCGCAGCGGGGCGGTGTCCACACCTGGGTCGCCGGGGCCCGCGTGGAGCAGAACTGCAGGCTCTGGGTTGTTTCCTTAACATCAAGTTACACAGCCATGCCCAGAATCTGAGCTCACTCATGCACCACAGGAAGCAGGGCCGCTGGCCAAGTGTGCAACCTGGGCCTGAGGAGGGGCCGCCCTGGAGGCCTGGACTCCAGTTGTGCAGTTGGAAGGAACATGCCCACTCCCTGGGGGCACGATACTGGGCGTCCCTGAAAGAGAACAAGGCTGGTTAGGCAGGAGCCAGGGCCACTGAGGGTCAGGTGGAGTTGGTGGCTTGGCCTGGAGGAGGCGCAGCGCTTCTGGCACTTGGACCCCTCAAGGCGATCACCCACACCCCCCGATGCACCCCACACCTTCTCGGATGGGCAGGGCTTTCTGGGGGACTCCATGACCCTCCCCTTCTCCAACAGGGGACGGGGACTGCTCCCCATTTACACGTGCCGTGTGCTGGGGGCGTTGGAGCTGGGGAGCAGGTGGGACCTGCTGGGCGGGTCGGGAGGTCAGGTGGCTGCCCTGGGGAAGCTAGGATTTCGACTGAGGAAAGGAGTGGCTGACCTTCCAGGCTGTGGGCTGGGCCTGCTCGAAGGCCAGGAGATGGGGCGATCCAGGGCCTTCGGGGAGGGTGGGAGTGGCAATCAGCTGGTTTGGAGCCAGGGCCGCTGCAGGCTGGGAGCAGGAGGCTGGCTGGCCCTGGGGGTCGGGGGTCAGGTGGGATGAAGGGGTGGGGAGGGGCCAGGTGGGAATGCACGGCCCACACGGGGGTGGAGGACCAAGGTGGGCGCTGAGGAGCAAAGGCCCCAGTTCTGGTACTTCTTTGGCATGTGACTTGACTAAGCCCCAAATTCTACCAGTCCCCAAGGCTGATGGAGTCCCTCAATGGATTGCTGGAGGGTTCAGCAGGAGGAAGGGAACTAAGGATGGGGGCAGAGACTCAAGAGCCCAGAGAGGCCAGGTCCTCCTCGAGGTCGCAGGCTAGGCCTCAGGGCTGGCCAGTGGGTGGTCATCTGCAGCGTGGGGCAGCCTGTCTCTAGCCTGTCCTCCCTGTCTCTCTCCTTCCTCCCCCTCCTCTGGCTCCTCTGCTTTCCCTCCCTTTCCTGTTCCTGGATTTCTGGGGCTCTGTCTGGGGGCTCCCCTCCCCGCCTCTCGGCCCCAGCCTGCTCCCTCCTTCTGCGACCCTCCGTCCCCTCCTGGTCCCCTCCAGTCTCTCTGACTCGCTCTCCCCCTGTTCAGGCACAACCACTTTGACCCAGACCCACCTGAACAACAAGGAGGCCCAGCAGGACACAGTCCCCTGGAGCACTGCCCGCAGCTCCTTGGACACCTCCAAGTTCAAGTGCCAGGTCCCCCTGTCCCCAAGGAGCCACCAAGGCAGCTCCCCGGGGAGCAGCTGCCCAGAGATCCTGCCTCCGCCTCCAAGCGCGGCCAGCAGGGGCTCTCTGTGTATGGACCCTCAGCCGGGGACCCTGACTGGGAACGCAGAGGAGGCTCAGCCCAATGAAGGCCCCATCGCCTGGACCCAGGACCACAAGAGGGCGCCGATGGGCCGGAAGGGCAGTGCCATTCCTGACAACATCCGCCACAAGTTCGGGAGCAAAGTGGTGGACCAGCTGGTTTCTGAGGAACAGGTGTCAAAGAAGGGGCCCAGGAGGTTGAGGGTGGCAGGAGGGCCACTGGTGGGGACTCACAGTGAGGGAAGTGAAGAAGCCTGCTCTTGAGCAGTCCCCGAGGTAGAGGTTAGAAGGCTGTGTTTAGTGAGCACCTGCTACGTGACAGGCTTGGCGTGAACCCTGCACAGAAACAGCTCAGGTCACCCTTCCAACCACCCAGGAGGACGGTGGTATTATTGTCCCCATTTCATAGGGACAAAGAGCCCAGTTGTGTGAAACAAGGACCCAGACTGTGCTGGCAGGTTCTGGGGCCCTGGCTCTTGATGACTTCGCAGTGACGAGCCTTCTGTTTGAAGCGGGTGTGTTCAGTGTGGACGTGTCTCCTAAGGGAGAGCGTCCAGCAGACGGACATTCTCCAGGAATCCTAAGAGCTAGGTTTGAGTCTAGGTTCTGCCCACGGATACTGAGTGTCTTTGGGTAACTTACTTTGCCTCTCTGGGCTTCAGTCTCTACGCCTATAAACTGAAGCAGTCTGACTAGGTCAGGCTGACAGATTCACGGCACGCAGACCCCAGGGCTCCTGCCTGCCTTCATGGCCGACGCGACCGGGGGACGCTGGCCTTCTTCCCCACCTGATGTGCCTTTCAGGCTGCCACTACCGAAGCTTGAGGTAAAATTCCCCTTCCTCTTCTGGCCAAGCGCTCATGGCCCTCCTGGCCCTCCTGGCCCTCCTGGCCCTCCTGGCCCTCCTGGCCTGGCATTGTGAGACATTTCCACAGCCACCTTGACCCTCAGAGAAACTTCATGCCAGGCAGGCAGCTTCTGTTTAACGGATGACAAAGCTCAGAGGGGTGACGGTCTGCGTGGGGGTCACAGAGCAGGGACATCTGTGCTCACAGACTGTGGGTCAGGCCCCTCCCATCTGTCCCCTGGAGGCCCAGCACCCCGACCTCTGAAACCTCTGTGCCCCTGAGAGCGGCCCCTGCCCCTCTCAGACTTGGGAGGGCGTCACTTCTCTCTCCAGCCTCCCTGGTCCTGGGCTTAAATCGAGACACCTGCTTTTTCTGTCCAGCTCTAAGTGTCCTTGGGCCAGCAAGGGTCAGAGCTTCCGAGACCCCCGTTCAGCCTCCACCCACGCTCCACAAGCAGGGAAGCTGAGGCCCCTGGGAGCAGGACTGGCCGGTATCGCGGAGCTGGACTCAAACCTGGGTTTCCTGCCTCCCAGGCCCGGCCCAACTCCTGGGGCCTCGGTTTACCCACTGGTACCAGGAAGGAGTTGGCCTCAGTGAACCCTGAGGACTTTGACCTGTGTGACACCTCGATTGTGGTGGCACCCAGGTCTCTGGGACGCCCTGTTGTGTGAGCCGGGCAGGTCTGGCCTCCTGAGGGTCAGTTTCCTCATTTATAAAATGGCAGGAACGGTGTCCCCCCACGAAGACCCCTCCTGAGGCTGCTCATAGCAGGTGCACAATTGTGGGGAGCAGTTAGGGTCACTGCCGTTCCTGAGGCCCCTGCCCCTGTAGGAGGCCCCCCCGGTTCCCCAGCCCCGGGGAGGTTGAGGGCTTCAGGCTGAGCGGGGCAGGGGGTGCGAGGGCAGGTCAGGGCCGAGGAGTTCAAGGGCCATTGGGGCTGGTTCCATCCTTGGCTCTTCTCCCTGCCTGCAGGCTCAAGGGGTCATCAGCGAAGTCCTGGAGGGCCAGCGGAGGGCGAGCTCGTGGCCCAGCAGGACCCGGAGCTCTGCGGAGATCTCCTCCATCTTTTCAGACTACTATGACCTGGGCTACAACATGCGCTCAAACTTATTTCAAGGTCAGGCCAAAGGGCACAGGTGGGCTTGTGAGTTCCATGGGCCCCGGGGCCTGGGGTCGGGGAGGCCTTCAGGGCATCCACCCCACAAAATGCTCCAAGCCCACGGGCACCCCCTGGACACCCACTCCACACTCCCAGAGGGCTTCCTCCATGCCAGGCCCTCTGGGGCACAGGGAGCTTCCTGTCCCCTGGCAAGCCTGTGCCCGTGAAGCAGCCCTCGCCAGGCAGCCCCTCCCCATGCCCCAGACACCTCTGGTTTCTTAATCTGCCAGTGGGAAGCTCAGGCAGCCCGGCCTGGGCACCTTTGGGTACAGTGGCACGTTGGGTTTCTTGGGTTCAAAACTCAGCTCAGCCTCTCACCATGGGCTGTGACCTTAGGCAGGATCCTGCCCCTCTCTGAGCCTCAGCTGCCTCCTCGGTGCCACGGGTTGGTAAAGACAGTGTGGCCCTCACTGGGACGTGGGCAGGAGTCTGTGAGGACACCAGGCGCTTGGCCTAGAGCACTGAGCAGCTGCCAGGCCATCATTTTCTTAGCTAGGGCCTGGGGTGCACCCCCTGGGAGAAAAAGAAGGGCGTGCGGGGGGCCACGCCATTTCTGGAGGGTTTTTTTTGAGTCCTCGGGGTCCTGCTGGGCCCAGTGGGGACACAGTAGCTGCATTTCAGACAGGATTGAGATCCACTGCTCAAGTCCTCTTGCTGGTCTGAGTGGACCTGGGACTCACATCCAGAGCTCCGTGATCTTTCCCAAGAACAAGCTCAGTCACCTCCCTGGCTATGCCACTATTTCTGAGGATTTTCTGATGTTGGGGGGGGGGTCTGCTGCCAGCATGCGGGGGCTCCTCTCTGTCCCCACTCACCAGCCCAGCTTCCTGCAGAAGGTCAGCTCCTTCTGGCCCTCTGCTCTCCTCCCTCCTCAGCAGCCAGAGCTTCCAGGACTTGGCAGACCTCCTCTGCCTGGCTCGGATCCCTGTCACCCGAGGAACCAGACACCCCTGGGAAACCTCTCTGGGCTTTTCTTTGAGCTTGGAGAAGGGGTGGTGCCGGGAGTGGGGAGCAGAACACAGCGCAGATTGTCCTCCGTTCTGGCCCTGGGGGCCCTGCCCTCCCCTCTCTCTTTGACGGTTATTGCCGAATAGTTCTTACAACTTGTATGAGGATGTCCACGTGTGTGTGAAAGAATCAGATTTTGAAACACCTGTGTCCCCATCACCCAGCCTGGGCCAAGGCCGTGCCGGAAGCAGCTCAGACCCGCTCACCCGGCGCACAAGGGTTGATTGTTCAGTGTCCCTGAACTCATTGGCGTATAAATGCTCTCTGAAACTGACTGTCAGGGCAGCATTTACACCTGGGAAACTGGGGAACAGTGTGAATGGGCTTCACCCTGCAGCACGTCACTGTCTGTGCCCCACTCGTGTGGCCTCGTGGGCACCATCGCCCAGGGTTGGTCATGGCACTCGCTGCCCAGGGTGGGTGAGGCACCCGAGGCTGTGCAGGAGGGTGGGAGGGGAAATCAGGGAGGAAGCCGGCTAGATCATGAGGACCTGGAACGTAGGACGCTGTGATGGTTTGGATCTGGAATGTTCCCCAAAGGCTCAGGTGTTCCAGGTGGGTCCCCAGTGCAGTAATGTCCAGAGGTGGGGCTCTTGGGCACTCCCCAAGATGACCCCCACTGGATCATGAGAACTCTGACCTCATCCATAAATTAATCCAGTGGTGGATTCGTGATCTGAATGGGCTGTAAAGAGGTGGTGGAAATCGCAGGAGGCAGGACCGAGTGGGAGGGAGTGTCCTTGGGGTGTGTCTCTAGGGACTATATCGTGTCCCTGGCCCCTTGTCTCCCTCTTCCTCTGCTTCCTGGCTGTCATGAGCTGTTCCTCCCTCCCTCCCTTTGAAGTAAGTTCTCCTCGGCTTCGCTCAGACGCGGGGTAAGCGGCGCAGTGTCAGACATAGACACTGGGAGTTAGGTGAGAGCAAGTGAGTTGCGAGCTGCTTTTAACTCTCTTATTGTGGAAATGTCTTGTCCCTATATAGTAGTATGAGCCAATTAAGATTTATTACCTGTTTACCCTTATGTTAATTAGGGTTTGTAACCGTGTCCAATCATGTAACATCCAGATGTGTTAAATACGGGGATGGTACCTCGTCCAATCGTGACTTTGCTTACAGTCCAATCCGAACCCCTCAAGGTTTCCCTGGCAAGAGCCATGCTAATTATGGGGAGGTGGTCTTGCTCCACTGATCAGCCTGAGTGGAAAGCGCCTTCCTGCGGGTGTGCCTGCCAGGCCTGTGTGAGTGGAGGTTCTCCTTACACAGCTGAGACATTCACAGCTGCCAGCCAAGAGCCGGGAGCCTCTCCCACATCCCTTCCACCTTGAGGTTCTGTTGTGCCTTGCGCCACAGCAATGAGCTGGCTGGCTGCAGACTGAAGCCGTGAGCCAAAGTAAATATGTCCCTCCTTTAACGTTGTTTTCCCAGGTATTTTGTCACAGCAATAGGAAACTGAGTACCATAGAAGCCATGCTAGGGCTTCAAGCAAGATAAGGGACTAGCGAGACGTATTTAAAAGGATCGCTCCCGTTGCTTCGCTGTGAACAGACACAGGGAGGTGGGGCAGGAACAGGGACCCCCTGAGGAGGGGGCCGCAGAATCCCAGGTGGTCAGGGGATGGTGGTTTGGTGTGTCAGGCAGCTTTCCCTCACCGTAACACATTCCTGACACAATCAACTTATAAAGGGAAATGGTTTATTTTGGCTCAGAGTCTTTAGTCCATGACTGGTGGGCCTATAGCTTTGGGCTTGTGGAGAGGCAGCTCTTGAAGGCGGGAGCGGTGGATGAGGAGGTTCAGAAGAGGAATAGAGAGAAGCCAGGGTCCCAGGCCCTTTGCAGACACACCCACTAATCTAAGACCCCCCCCCCCATAGGCCCACCACTTGATGTGTCCACTACCTGCCCACAGCCCTAAGCTGGGGACTATGCCTCCCACTCACCGGCCCTGAGAGCCAAACGGTAGCACCTGGTCTAGGTTGCCAGGCTAGGACATGGCACAGATTTGGAGGGTACACTCTCGCTCTGCGGCTGCTCAGGAAGGCGAGGGTGGAGCAGCCTGTCGGGTAGGCCTCTGGGTATTCAGGCCCAGCAGACTGCTCAGCAGACTGAGGCTGATGTCCAGGTATCGGGCTTGAACAACTGAAGGATCTTCCTCCTGCCTGTGCAGGGAGAGCAGGAGCAGCAAGTGGGAGAGGTCCTGTCCTGTGCTGAGTCACAGGGATAATCCTTCTAGAATCTCCTAAACCACTTCATTTTGCTTTTCTCATCTAAGACTTTAATCCACCTGGAGTTGGTTTCTGCTTTTGGTGTGCAGTGGGGATTCGTTTTAATTCCTTCTTCCTGTGGATTAGTGATCATCCCGGTACCTCTTACCGAGGAGCTCCGTCTCCCCCGTGACCTGCAGAGGGGCTGTTGTGACCTGTCAAGTTTCCACGTGAGCGTGGATCCATCCAGCACACTCTGTGCACGGGTCTCATATTGCACTTTGAATTCCCAGGGGTTCTGTGTACCCCGATGTCAGCTCCCTGATATTTCCAGGACCCCTCCGCTGCCTCCAGCAGCTCGGGCCCGGTTCCTGGCTCTTTTACTTTTTCAGACACATCTTAGAATCAGCTTGTCAATGGCCATGAAAACCTGGCCAGGATTTTGATTGGAAGTGTGTTGAATCTCCAGCTCAATTTAGGGGGTGGTTGTCAGCTTTATTACAATAAAATTTCCAATTTATAAATGTGATATATAACTCCATTAATTTAAATTTTCCTTCAACATCTAGCAATACCATTTTGTAGTTGTTTTTTCCTATAAAGATTGTGCAGTTTTTTATTAGGTTTCTTTAGGAAAATCTC
Source organism: Glaucomys volans (assembly GCA_020662805.1). Lineage (NCBI taxonomy): Eukaryota > Metazoa > Chordata > Mammalia > Rodentia > Sciuridae > Glaucomys > Glaucomys volans. Next base: position 70,259 of record JAJEJO010005157.1, on the reverse strand, counting down.
TTACTTTCATAAATTTTGTTTTTCCATTTACCATAAATGGTATCTTTTTTAAAATTACATTTTCTGGGGCTGGGCATGGAGCTCAGTGGCGGAGAGTGTGCTTAGCGCATAGGAGGCCCTTGGTTCAATTTTCAGCATCAGAAATAAAGAATCTCCTTTTCTAACTTTGCTGTCGTTGAGATGCACAGAAGCAATTTACTTTTGTATGTTAATCTTGTATCGAGAAGCAAGCTCAGCTCACCAACTAATTCCAGTAGTTGTCAGGAGATTCTTGGGGGCTTGGGGCAGTTGTAAAGCTACCTTTACGTGTGGCATGCGGCACGCACCAGGCCTCGCTCTCCAGACTTCACATCCTGCTTCATTTTTACAAGAACCTTGGGTGGGAGATGCTCTAATTCCACTTTTTATAGATAGGAAAAAAAAAAAATGGAGGCTTGGAACAAGAACACAGCTGCCTGAGGTCACAGGAAAGTGCTGTTTGAGTCCAGGACCAAACCCCTCTCTCCCTCCTCCCTGTTTCCTCCTTGGTAAAGCAGGACTGGCCGCAGCACCCGCCCGTGGAGTGTTTACAAGAGTATTTCAATACCTGCCCCTCCCTAGATCCCTAGATCTACAGCACCCAGCGGCTGGTGGTGAAGGAGGAAGGTGGAGGAGGTCGAAGGTCAGTCTGGTGCTGGGCAGGCTGGGCCCACGTCCTCCTGGCTGCTGTCTGAGCCCCCAGGGCCCAGGGTGGGCGGGAGGGGACCTAAGGTGGCCCCAAGGTGGCCCAGCTTGTTCCCGCGGTGCTGTCCTCTGAGGATGGTTTCCTGCCATCTTGCCTGTTGGCAGGGCCCGGAGCCCAGTGTTCCTTCCCTGGGCGTTTCTGTGGGTTCTGTGGAGCCCCCACTAGGACTGTGCCATCTGCTTCGTGGGGCAGGGGCCCACCATCCCGTCAGCAGACCCCCAGCTCCCTGATGATTTGGGGTTTGGGGGTGTCCTTCCCAGCACCTCCCCTCTTGGCATGCATCAGCCCTCTGAAGGCCCAGGGCCCGGGGCTGGTCCTCGCTCCGCTGCCCACACTTGGTCTCCAGAAACTTCGTGTCCCCTGCAGCGTTGGGCATGACTGGCTACAGAAGTCACAGCCTCGGTGGCTGCTGAGCCCTCCAAATCAGCCTCACAGGCCCCTCTAATCAGACTTGGTGTGAAATGGGGCCGGGTTGCCACCTCCACCTCGGGCGGGTGACTCAGGGCCTTGCTTGCCAAGGGATCCTCCTCAGTTGCCTGGCCGGCTGGCTGGCTGGCGTTCCTGGATCTGGCCATTTTCCAGCAGCCGTTAGACGCCTGCTGTCAAGTCCCCCCCAGAGGAGCCGGCTCTCAGTGGCTTTGATCTGTGATCGTGGGCAGGACTGAGGCTTCACCCACTTCTAACTTGGCATTCTGTTACGTAAGCATTTCCAGCCCCAGATACCGAACTCTAAAAATGGCCTTAAACACGGCTCTAGCTCCCTGGGACCACCTGCAGAGAACAGCCGGGTGGAGCCCCATCCTGTGAAATCACCGTGGGTGTTTATAGGCCGACTGGCGTTCACCTTTGTAGGTGACCTGCGGGTGCCTGAAATGACCTCTCAAGTTCAGGCTTCATGTTTGTCCCGTGGAACAGCAGGCTTGTGTCAGTCACCCCTGCGCCGATCGCCTTCCTCAGGGATCTTCTCTGCTTGGTCTATTGATCACTCAGAGGCCTTCTAAACCTTCCCGGATGGTGCAGATCTGTCCATCCCGCCGTGTCCCGTTGCTGACCTGCTCTATTTGATATCATTTCAGGGCAGCAGGTTTAGAAGGAATGTGTCACCTTATTGAATGGCAGTCTTTCCTTTTAGAATGTCTCAGGGCTGTTGCCTTGTGGTCTGTTTTGTCTGATACAAATATAGCCGGGCCAGATTACTGTTGCTTAGTCTTTGGTTCTGGATCTCTTTCTATGCATGTTTACCTTCTCCGTTGCATGCTTTTAACAAAGCATTCCGTAAGTAAAATGTATCTGGAAAAGATTTTCCCTCGTCCGATAATCTGTTGGTCTAGCAATGGGCTTAGTGCATTTATATTTATTCATTTACTGATATATTTGGATTGATTTCCATGACCTTATTTTGTGTTTTCTTTTTCTCCTCTCCTTTTTCTTTTTGGAGTTGCTTGAATTTCCTTTTCCTCTCCATCCTGCACATCTGTTTTTGGGGCTGGGCCTCCACCCTGGAGCCTCATCCACCCTCAGCCCCTGCGGACCACCGACCTCTACCTCCAGCCCCCTCAACTTCTGTCCTTTTCTGCTCTTCCTGTGCTTTCAGTGGTACATTGAGGGTTTTATGTGCACGGCGAACAAATCCTAAAGCTGATCAAGATATTTAGGTTTTCCTGAACACTACAAGGACCGTAGCGGCTTCGCCTTTACCTCCCACTCCTTCCTCAGTTGGTAGGTTGTTATGTTACAGAATTTTGGCCGTAACCAAAAGTAGCTTAAGCTGGGGGGCTGAAGCACAGGTCTGGGTTTGAGTCCTGGACCTTTTCGCATACCAACTGTGTGACTTGAGACAAGTTACTTAACCTTTCTGTGTTTCAGTGACCTCAGAAGTAGAATGGGGGTAATAATCACATCTACTTCTTAGGTGGTTGGTAGGATTCAATAAGGAAGTTCATGTGAAGGTCCTAGAACTGAGCATGCGGTAAACCTTCAAAAATTTTTAGTGGGCTGGTGGTGTGGCTCAGCGGTAGAGTGGTATGCACGAGGCCCTGGTTCCATCCCCAGAACTTGGGGGAAAAAAAAGGTGGGGTGAATTTTTGGTGCTGCGTTCTGCCACTGAACTGCACCTCCACACCCTGTAGCTGGTCATTTAAGTCCTTGCCATCGTTTGGGATTGGGTCCTCCATTAGATGTTTCTGCCAGCTTGGGACCCTGGCAGCTTATCTCCCGTGCGTGCTTGAAGTTTATGAATGGAGAGATTTTCTAAAACACAGCTGTTAAGCAGCCGTGTCGGACGCGCCCATGAACGTCCCATCATTTAACCTTTCCAACCTTGCAAGAAAATTTTATTCCTTGGTATGGATGAAGAAACTGAGGCTCTGAGAGGTCGGACACTTGTCTGAGGCGATGCTGCCCGTAGGTGATGCCGCTGGGTCTGAGCCCCTCCCTGTACCCCTTCACATCCACGACCTAGTGTCCGCGATGGAAACTGAGGCCCAGCCTCCGCTGACGCGGGGCGCTGAGGAATTCTTCATGGTACCCCCACAGGCCCCCCCCAGGAGACCAAGAGTCTCATGAAGGCCTCCTACACGCCAGAGGTGATTGAGAAATCAGTGCGAGACATAGGCCACTGGCACGGCAGGAGGACGGATGACCTGGGTAAGTGGGGAGCTGGGGTGCGGGGACAGGGGCCTTGGTGCTGAGGTCTGGAGAGAAAGCAGAGCCCTGGGGGGACTTGGAGGGGTTCAGGGTCCCCCCTGGGGCCGGGCCCTCCAGAGGCTGTTGGTGACCTGTGCCTGCTTCTCTCTGCTCTCTGCAGGACGGTGGCACCAGAAAAATGCTATGAACATGAACTTGCAGAAAGCGCTGGAAGAGAAATATGGAGAGAAGAGCAAAGCCAAGAACTTGAAGTTCTAGAGGCGCAGGAGGGTGGCCCTATGGGGAGAAGGCGCTAATAAATAAAGGCACAGAGCTGAGCACGACTCCTCCGCTTGTGCCCCGGGGGGTTCTCATTGTCCCCTGGACCTCCACGCACACATGGTCACTTCTCATGGTCCCCGGGACCCCAGGATCGGGAGGAGAGCAGGCGGGACCGTCTGAAGCCCAGGGTGCCCGCCACTCATGGTGCACACCCACCCAGGTCCCTGGCTCGCACGCTCAGCACGAGCTCTCCCCACCACGGCGGGAGTTGCTGGCTCCAAGGCACAGGGCAGCCAGTGGCTTGCAGGGATGGCTTATTGTCCCCAGTTGTGCAGCAGGGCAGGGCTCTGCGTCCGGCTTGTTCCTGCCCCTGTGGCTTCTGCTCTCACAGGCCTGCTGCGTCAGCTGCCATGACTTCTGCAGCTTCGATGGGGACCACAGCTGGGGCTGCTGGCCTCGCCAGCCTCCCGGGGCTGCCTCTGAGGCTGTCCTGGGCTGCTTCACAGTGTGCTTCCGGGTTCTAAGCAGTTTTCCAACGGGACAGGATTCAGGTGCAAGGGTTTGTCAGGGTTTGCATGTTGAATTGACAGGTCCCCGTGGTAAGGGGCCCCTGGCAATGCCTCAACCTTGCACGAGGAGCTCCATGAGGTGCTTGCCGTAGGTGGAGGGGATTCACTGGAGACCAGCAGTCTAACTGGTGAGCCTCTTGCTGTGGAAAAATCAAAGCCAAAGGAAGAATCACAGTCATTGCCAGAAAAAGGGGAGCAGGTTCCCCCTCTTCTCCCAGCCACCTCCCTTCCCACAAAGGGGAATGACTCTAAGGCGCAGTCGGTGCAGGCTGCAGGGCAGGGGGTAGTGTGCATTGATTTCTCATTGAGGACCCGAGTGTGCCACTTCCTCCCTGGGGAGCTGGTTTTCACAAGTTGTGGTTGTGATGCTGGGAACGTGGACTCTTTCCTGCTGCTGGGATTGAGCCCAGGCCATTCCAACGGAGCTATATCCCCCGCCCTTTCCAAACTTTTATCTGGGAGCAGGGTCTTGCTAAGCTGCCCAGGCTGCCTCAGACTTGCACGAACTTCGTCTTGGTTAAGTAGCTCCCATGTGCCCGGCACAGGAGGCTCCTGACCACTGAGTCACCCAAGTGTCATGGCTCAGGTGGGCTCCCTATTATTCTGGTGCAGAAATGGTCACACACCACGTGTGTTATACACACGACCTTGCTTTGTCCTGACACCAGCCCTCACAGCTGCTGTCACCCGCTCCTGAAGGCGAGGAAGCAGGCTGGGAGAGGCCGCGTAACCTGCTCAAGGTTATTCCACTGGGAAGCTGGATGAGAACCAGCAACTCCAGCTGAAGCCATTTTCTACTCCTACCCTGGTGGCACCGGATGTGCACTGAGCAGCACAAATGCTGGGCCCTGTTAGGTGCCGTGGGGAGCGGGATACGGGTGCAGTGCCGGCCTGGGCCTCTCGACCTTCCAGCCTGATGAGGAAGAAGGTGGTAAGTCAAGGCACCTGGCCTCAGGTATGTCAGTAACTAGGTGCCCAGGAGGTGACACATGAATCAGGCTCATATGGAGACAGTTAAAGCAAGGAGGACAATGGGTGTCACCTGCACTTGGGCTGGGCTTACACTATGCTTGCAATACACTAGGCTTCCTAGAGAGGCCGCTCTTGAGATGGATCTTGGGAGGAGTGCGGGTACATTCAGGTGGACTGGAAAGGGGTACAGCTTCCCAGACAGAGGACACGGGGTGAACCAAATCCCAGCATGGTGTATTTGGGGAGATGGGGGTGGCTCAGGAAGCTGGGAAGGTCAGGCTCCCGGGAGGGGACCTAGAGGAGGTGGGGATGGCAGGCAGAGCCCGCACCTGATGGGGCTGGGTCCCGGGAGCACCCTGATTCACACCCACCCCTCCACCTGGGAGCTTTTGGCCTGGCTGACAAGGAGGGGTCAGTGGCTAAAGAGGCCACATGGGATGCTGAGAATCTGCTCAGTGTCCCGAATGGCCAGGGGCACATTGAAACAGCGTCAGACTGACGTGGTTAAAGGCAGATGCAGTTGAGAATGAAGGAAGGCAAGACTCTCGTGTGTCCAATGAATCAGGAGCAAAGACCAACAGGGAGCCGTCAGCGACATTGAAATGTCATGACCTGGGGGAGCCCTTCCTCGGGTGTGGAGGGAGTCCTGGGACATGGAGACTCCACTGCAGGGCTGAGCGTAACGGCAGGGACGTGTCTCTCAGTGGGAGAGTGGACAATGGCATAGGGCAACGGGAAGGGACACGCCACACATGCAGACGTCTCCCTGTACATCGCAATGGGCAGAAATGATGGTCTGCAGAATGAGTCCCACCACAGGAAGTGCCCTGGCCGTTTTGGCCCCGGGTCCCCTTACAAGAGGGTAGACAGAGGCTTGGAAGGTCTCTACCGACACCCGACGTTGTGTCCACCTTAGTGTTTTCCAGAAGCAGCCTTGCAGGGGCTCAGGACGCCTCCAGATGAGGGGACTCGGATGCACAGAGTGGCCTGGTGACCCAATGCTGGTGAGCTGGTCTAAGCGAGGGATTTCCATTTTGACATAAGTGAACAGATGTGACAAATTTTACGACTCATCTTCCATGAAAGAAGCCACCTCAGAACATTCAGAGGAATTCTTTTCAATCAAACTTTTTTTTTTTCTGAGAGCACTCAAGTAAATACTAAGCACTAAAGCGAAAAAAAGTGAACTAAATACAACATAGGTTTTTTTTTGTTTTTTGTTTTTTTTCCTTAAAGGAATCCTGGAGCAACACTGGGGCTATTTCCACCCCTTTCCCGGCTCTTGACGTACCCGAGGCCCCTCGATGGCGGAGTTCCCATCATCGTTGGTGTCCCCGAGGCCCGGGACCAGGTCTCGGGAGTGTCAATTCACATCATGGGAAATTCTTCCCCCTCCAGTCCAGGAAGGGCTTCATCTGCCCAGGCGACTCAGAACCAGCTTCATGATTTGTGTCATATTCGAGTTCACCAATAGAAGCACTTAGGATGCTCTGGGCTAGGACACAGTGGGCCAGCCCCCCAAGCACTGAGCTCATCCATGTCACCCATTGCCACCTCCTGGTCTGGGAGCCCTGGGACCCAAGGATGGCTCAACCCCGTCTCCCCCATGGTGCCCCACGCTCAGCACATAGCAGGTGTCAGTAAATGCCAGCCCACTGGAAAGGCACCTGGACCAGGAGAGGCCCTGGCCGGCCTCCAGCCGTTGCCCAGGACAGTCCCCAGTCCCCCTTTAGCACCGCAGCTGCTCAGGGAGGCTGGCAGCCCTGCACAGGGCTAGAACCTGAGTCCAGCTCGCCCCCTGGTGGCAGTCATTCCAAATCGCAGGCCCAGAGCTTAGGAGTCATCATCCACAAAACCCAGGCTGAGGGTCCTTCACACCATTAAGCTACATCTGTCTACCTGGGCCTCTCCTGCTCCCCACCCACAGCTCCATTTTATGGATGAGGAAACTGAGGCTCAGTGGAGCAAATGAGTGCTTACTCCTCATGAGAACACTCCACATTGCCTGCTTTGCAAATTCAAACTCAACGCCTACACAGTGGCAGGCTGACCACTCCCCATCGTTGCCCCAGGAATCACTGTCTACATAATAAACAGGAACAGCAAGAGCCAGAGAAAACTCGGAGGAGACCCCAAATGCAGGCTTGCAGTCAAAAGGCAGCAAGACTCTGTGAGGCTGGGGTCTCTGGGAAGGCCAGAGCTGGTCCTCACTGTGGGCATAGCAATAGAGGACCATCTGTGCCTCTCCTGGAGGTTATTGTAAGGATTTCTCCAGAAAATGTACCCCAAATCTCCGGCAGTTTCCTCCCTCCAGCTCTGGTTTCCTATAGGCATTTCAAAGAACAGTGTGACATTCTGATAGATGTGATATAAAAAATTGTCTCATTGTCAAATGAATGTGGGTGATGCTGGCTAGTGCAGGACTTCTCAGAACCTTGAATATGCACCCCAAGTTAGTTCACATAGTTTTCCTGTGCCCCACTGTGCCCCACTGTGCTTGGCACAGACAGGGAAATTCGTGGCTATAATAATGATTTTGTAAAATGGCAGGTTCAAAGCCTGGGAGGTCACCTGGGAAGAGTAGCTGTGTTTCTTGGGGTGCTTAGATGGACTGGTGTTGCTACTGTATGGACATTGAATGTCCCCCATGGAGCCCAGCTTCCTGGTGGGAAATGAGCCCCCTGAACAGAGAAAGGGCCTGGGCTTAAGCAGGTTATTTTGAGGGGTGGTCTAGGGAGCATGTAGCAGTTTGCTTGGACACTCAGGAATGTGGGCCTTTTGGTCAAGGCCTGTGGGCAGAGTCTAAAGAGGATTTACTGTGGAGGAGATGACGCCTCCCAGAGACTCTTTCTCTTGAGGATGATGAAACACCTCCTCCCTGCCTGCAGCTGGCGCCTGGAGAACATCTGTCCTGGGAGATGAAGGCTGTCAGTGCATGGCCTCCATCTTCACTCCCTTTTCTCAGGCCTCATTATCTTGGGGATTTCTCATTCTCCACGCCCATTACAGGTGAAGGAGGCGGAGAAGCTGCAGAGGTGTTTGGTGAGGTTCAGGTGAGAGTCAGCCAGGAAATGACCCTAAGGTTTATGGGTAGCCACCTTCAGGGCCTCTTGCCCTGTGGGCCGGAAGTCACGGGACCACCATGCTCCCGCGACACCCAGGGAGCCTGAGGGCAGAGGCTGGTGTCGTTAGAGAGCCCCAGGCTCCCTTATTAGCCAATGGGGAAGCGAGGCCAGGTGGACAGAGAAGTGGACTGTCCAGGTCCAGAGGCAAGAGAGAGGCTCAGCTCGAGATGAACCCAGGCCTCTCAGCTTCCTGTGTGGTGGCCTCTCAGGGACCTTGCTGCCCTGTGGCAGGGAGAGGGGGACCAGGACTCAGGCTGCCAAACACCCCCGAGGCTCTGGGCCCCTGAATGTAGGGGCAGCAGTGCCCAGCACAGGGCAGGCACTGGGTGAATGCGCCTGAGCCTGGACTTTCCATGTGCTGAACCCTCGCTCCCTAGAAATCACAAAGAAAGAAGCAAAGACAGGAAAAGGAAGGCACTCTGAGGAGAAGCAGAAGAGCTGACGGAAAAGCTGACGGCAGCCACGGATTCCCTGGGGCGGGATTCCCATGCAAAGGTCTGCTGAGGAGCCCCGACGGGAAGAGGCCAGGAGGCAGCGGAGACCATTAACCCAATGGCCACCGGCCTCTGGACTTCAGGACTCTGGGAAGCTGGAGGGACCCAGCACCCCCAGTCCTCCATCAGAAGGGCAGAGAGCTGCTCCTGGCGGCCACCTCCCTGACGCTGGCCCTCGGGCAGGCTCCACTGAGCATCCTCAGGGGGCAGGGCAACACCTGCGAGGCCAGCTGGGGGAAGGCGGCGCCCTGGAGTGGTGAAGGGCAAGGCCAGTGTCAGGGAAACGCAGCCGCTCGCCAGTTAAAATGGCAGAAGCAAGGTTTATCCAGCAATTACCATGAGAGGAAAATAGTACACAATTCAAATATATTAATTGACTTTATTTTCTCTTCTAGAATCAGGCAAGACCTCATTCCATGAAAGACAGTGTTTCATCGGCTGGTGGAGGAGGTTGGTTTGCAGACCAAAAACAAGTCCTGAAGAGAATTACTTTCCCTGCAAGGCAGGGCAGGAGAAGCTGCTAACTGCAGGTTACTTGAGGTTCCTCTTTGGGGTCAGGATTAAGGCAGAAGGAACTTTGTTATCACGCCACCGGAAACTGGCACACTTGGGAATTTATCTCAGTTGTCTGTTCTCTCTCTAATTTCTGGGCAGTTCAGATAAACACCTTACTTTTGGCTCTGTGATGTGGAACTTTAGCATGAGTGACTCCATGTTGATTTTCAGCCAGTTCTGTTGGGTCCAGTACAGGAGCGGAGTCCAGAACTGCCACTTCCTCAATTTCGGTTTTTGACATTACTAACGTAGGGAAACTGCTGGGCTGCTTTCTGATTGACACAGAAGTGACTGGGTGTATGAAAGGGAGACCGAGAGGGCCAGGGAGAGAGCAGGGAGAGAGCAGCTAGCTGGACATTCTAATAGTTGGGCCCCTGTCCTCCCCCAGAGACTGGAGACAGAGAGGCCCTGTCCTTCCTGACGGTTTCGTTTCAAAGGAGTGGCTGCCAGGTCCTTGAGAAAGATACTCCTGAGCTGTAGGAGGTACATATCCATCTGGAAGGGACAGGGAGGGTCGCCACTGTCAGCCCCTTTTAGTGAATGCTGTATGAGAGGGAGCTTAGGGGCCCGGCCAGGTGCTGGCCAGAACCCCAGGCCTCTTCCAGGCAGCCAGGCAGGCAGGCAGGCATTTTAACAGGGAGGTGGGGCATCTAGGGACGTGGCCTTGAGCTCCTGGGAGTCCTGCTGGAGCTTGGTGTCCTCTGGGTGAAGAGGTTGGACAGAGCCTAAGTGCTGACAGCCAGCTCCTTTGCTGTCCCGGCTCATGTCCCGGACATGGGCCGCTCTCTCCCATGCACACACTCACGGGTACACCATGCACGAAGTCACGTGTGGCCACCTGAGCAAATGCATGGCTCAGGCACACGTGCTTGTGCAAACAGGTGCACGACGCGGTGCACACCCAGTGTACACACCTGGACACGGCACACGTGGGTAGGAGTGTGAGCTCCCGACCAAGCACAGAAGGTGCCGGGCTAGCTTTCTGTGCTCTATTTTGAGACAGGGTCCTGCTAAGTTGCTCAGGCTGGCCTTGAATCTGGGATCCTCCTGCCCCGGCCCCTTGAGTTGCTGGATTCCAGTCGTGTGCCACCCCGCCTGGCTCTACAGTTACGGTCTTGAGCTTCTTAAGCATTTTCCAGCACGTGGCCCGCGCTTCCATTTCGCGCTGGGTGCTGGCACGGATGCGCCCACTGGCATTCTCCATCTCCTTCTTGTTTTGCTCCTCCTCAGGCCTGGGTTTCACACTGCAAGTTCCCAGGAAATCTCCATCCCGGCTCCTGAGACCCAAGGGCTTAAAATAGGAGCGGCCTTTGCAGAGGGGTTGCGGTAATGCCGGACCCGACCTCCAGGTGGCAGCCGCGGGCCGCCCAGGCCTCCGCAGAGGCCTCTCTGAGCTGTTCTTCTGCCAACTCATTTTTAATGGCTTATTTTTTTTTAAACTTGCAATTACCAAAGCAACACATTTTGTTATAGAAAACAGTCCTCCAAAAATGTGGCAAATCATTTGTACTTATTTTGGTTCTTTTTATCAAACGATATACAAAAAAGCATCTTGTCCCCCAGGCGGCACGTGCTCCTGCCCCTCACGGTCTCTGGCCCCTGCGTGCATTTCTCAGGCACACCCCGAGGCACACGGGCAGCCTTGGTCACCCCGATGGACGCATGTTGTACGCAGGGCTCCGCGATCCGCCGCTTCACTCCGTATGACTCAGGCCCGTTCCCCACTGTGTGCCTAGGCCAGCTCGGCTGTCGGCCATGTGGGTGGAACACCCCAGCGCCTGGCTTTGGCATTGCTCCGGGAGCAGGTCACCAGGTGGGCTGCACTGAGGCCCCGAGCCTCCCGGGTGGGCGGTGGAAGCCCCCTCTGCCAGGCTGTTTCTTTCTGTCCTTCTTTCTATTCCTTCCTTGGTGTCTGTGGCCATCTGCCTAGTCCAGGGTCCAGTCCCAGCCTCGGGTCCCTTGAGTCCTTCCTAACACACTGAGGAAGACCCTGGGCACTGGGATAGCCTTCGCAGACAGGCTGCTGCAGGACACCCCCGTGTCGCTGTCCCATCCTCTGCACCCACTGGGAATGGCCGCCGTTCCCTTCCAAGCTTTCCTCCGGATGGCAGAGATTCCTCAGAACCCCCTTCCTCTGTGCCCTGGCTTAGTTCCTCAGGGAGGCTCTTTGGCAAGTTGAAGAAGGCAGGGGAGAGGGCACAGCCACCCGACACGGACTCTGGGACCTGGAACGGGGACGTTCAGGCAGGTCCTGAGGAGATGGATGTCTTGAAGCCCCAAGTCCTGCCGAGCCTCTGTTATCAGTCGGTGCTTCTTTCCCGCCAGTCTGAGGAGATGGCCTTGCTTTGCCTGAAGACGTGGAGTACCAGGGTCCTTGGGACTCTGTAGTGGTCTTCCTTGTAGACCAGGGACGATGGAGGGGGAGGCCACCTTTGAAATGGGCTCCCTGAACTTGTGTGACCCAGGGGAAGAGGAGGCCAGGAGAGAGGCCTTGGTCAGGTGGGCATGGTCATAATAACCAGAAGTGGATGAAGAGGGGAAATGAACACATGCCCCGAGAGACCTTTTGCAGAACTGAATTAACCACAGTGTCCTGAGGACGGATACAGTTGGGCAACCTGTTAAAGTTTTGTTCTGTCAAGTGAAAAACTTTGAGTCTAGTCAACAACCATGGGACTCCCTACACGCTGTGCCCTGTGTCCAGGTCCCAGAACTGAGCCTGTGTGCAGACCCAGAGCCCTCGAGGGAAGAGAAGCATGAGCCCCTGTGGGGAGGGACCCTGCTACGCTGCCAGGAATTCAGAGGGTAAATATTTCTTCTAGTCTTCTCACAGTCTCTGCATCCATAAAGGGAAACACCCAGACTTTTGGAAGATTATTGGCCCAAGAACAAGGGTCATGAAGGAGGGAAAACATAATTTTTCCTCTACCCTTGTAAGTTTGTGCAGCTGAGACAGATTCCAGCAACAAAAGACAAATTAACAAGAGAAAAATGAGCAAGGCAGGCGAGGTGGTGGGGTGTGCTATAATCCCAGTGAGCCAGGAGGCTGAGGCAGGAGGTTCTCAAGTTTGAGGTCAGCTGCAGCAACTTAGTGAGACCCTGTCTCAAAGTTAAAAATAAAAAGGACTGGGGATGTAGCTCAGTGGTAGATGAGCACCTCTGGTTCAATTTCCAGCACTGAAAGAGTCTACCTTAAATGGCATTTCAAAAAAGGAACAGTTTTGTTTTTTTTTTTTTTTTAAATGTGGTACTGGGGATTGAACCCAGGGCCTTCGGGCTTCCAAGCCAAACACTCTACCAACTGAGCTACATTCCCAGCCCAACTGTAAGTTCTAGAGAAGTGACGAGGCCCAGGTATCAGAGGTGGAAAAACCAGGAGGTAAATTTAGGAGAAAAAAGTTCGCTTGAATTTCCCTCTGGCACCGCCGTCTCTGAACTGAAAAGCAAGTTTCTTGGTAAGAATTGGCATCCCCAGCCCTTTCTATTTTTAATTTTGACGAAGGGTCTCCCTAAGTTGCCGAGTCTGGCCTCAAACTTGCATATTCCTGCCTCAGCCTCCAAGTTGCTAGGATCCCAGATACGCACCACCATGCTCAGCTCAACATTTATATTTTAAGACATTAACGGGGCTTTGTGATCCAGTAAGGGAAGGACAGAGGTCAATGATACTTTGGAGAGTGATATGATACAGGTCTTTTAGGGAGAGAAGCACAGCTTGGTTTGATGGAGGGAATCAAAGGGAGGGATCTTCTTATTGCCTCTATTTGAAAATTAAAGAGGGGTTACATGGGTGAGTGCATCCTGGTGGACTGTGCTGGTCGGTATGAATCACTTGGCGTCACCCCTCCTCCATCTGAGGTCTTTGCAATTCCCAGAATCCTTTCCGGTGTGGACTGGTTTGAATGTTTGAACATGAGGCACCCTAGGAGGGGGAGTCCAGGAATGGTTGGGGAGGCACTGCTCTCAGGGAGCAGATGCAGCCACTTTGTGTGAATGAGGCTCACGCTTCCTGGAAACTCCAGAAGCAGCAGCATGGTGTGAGATCCTTGCTGCAGTGCCCCCGCCTTTGCTCTCTCTGTTCTTCCATCATATCTTCTGTCCCCAGCGCTCCATTCGCCCCTCCACTCCGTGAGGGGAGGGCTTTGCCTCCCCGATGGAGCCTGGTCACCGTGGTGCTCATGCCGAGGCCCCGTCAGAGCATAACGGCCATCTGCCTTTGTGCTGCACCAGGCTGAATGGCCACAGCCTTTGTGAGGGGAAGGGTCCTGTTTTGGGGCATTCTTGTTGACGAGTTGTGTTTTTTCTGTGAATTACCTACGTATCCATGTTTTTCCCAATTTCTTTTTCTTTCGATGTGACCCGGCTCCACTATCCCCTGAGAGAACTCCCGGCAATACCAGGATCCCCGGTGGGACACATCTGTCACGAAACTCTGGGCAGGAGCGCCTCCCACGCCCACCTCCACCCTGGGGAGCCACGCAGCCCTCCTCCTGTTCTCCCTCTTTTCTTGTCCCTGGGCGGTGGGGGAAGAGGCCCCTGCTCAGGCGGGTCCTTCCCTGGGCCACCTACGATCGGTCACGGGGACCCTCCGGCCTTCCCCTCTTCTCAGGACCAGTCCCCCCACCCTGCAGTTTCTCTACCCGGGACCATGAGATGAGTCAGGGTAGTCGGCTGCAAGGCCGATCCCCAGGGGCCCTTGGTGGGTCAGGAGGTCTCGAGTTCTCAGGTTCCATGTAAGGACCGCTCCCAGGACGGCCATGGAGACCCAGCCAGGTGGCGTCTTGATACCTGGGAGGCCATAACCAGGCCTCTGCTCCTGGATTAGAGAACAGCTTGCGCTCCTGCTGAGGGGACCAGTGCCCGTGTCCCTTACGCATAGATCGTATCCCAGACTTTATTCTCCAGATGTTTATATGCCCTAATCCTTCCTTTGTCTATGTATTTTTTTTTTTATGATCCCTGGGATTGAACCCAGGGCCTTGCACATACGAGGCAAGCACTCTATCACTGAGACCCTCTCCAGCCCTTTTTTATTGTATTTTGAGACAGTCTTGATAAGTTGCCCAGGCTGGCCTTGAACTTGCATTCCTCCTGCCTCAGCCTCCTGAGTCCCTCTGCTCCAATGACAGATGTGCCCCACTGTGCCGAGCTGATCACAATTTAAAAAGAAAACAAAAGCATATAATGAACAAATGAAAAAGTCTTTATTGCCAGAGGATAGAGAAAGTTAATAGCAGTGTAAGGAAACCTGATACGGAATCTTATGCCAATCTTTGGAAAATCTAGAGGAAATGTACAATTAACCAGTAAAATACAGCCAAGTGTTTGTCTTGGACAGTGATGACAGGGGAGCGCAGCTGGCTGTGGAAAGGGTGCTTCAACAACCGACAGTCCCTTCAAATGGAAAATACTGGAAAACAGAATCATCACAGGAAAAATAGAAAAGCTTATTTAATAATTAACCACTTATAAATATATCAGGTCTCCATGGCTTAACTGGCAAATTCTTCTAAGTTTTTAAGCTCATTTAAAATTGCAAGTTCTTGGATGGCAAATTCCTTTTAAATAACAGATAATCCCCGTGCTGTTCAATAACACCCTGGGAAAGGTCAAGGTGTAAGGAAATCTTCCCAACCTGCTCAGGGAGAAAGCACACAGGCTCCCTCAGAAAGAGACCCTGGAACTGGGGAACCAAGGTCCTCTTTGGACTGGAGGTCAGCTCCTGGGAACCTGGCTCTCCCTGGGGAGCCTCGAAGCCCACCCCTGCCCCCACCCCTGTTTTGCTTTGCTTGAACTCAAACTCCTCTCTCAGGAAAAAGAGAGAGAGAGAGAGAGGAGAGAGAGAGATCCCTTGATGCTAATAAACACACATTTATTCTTAGTGACACTTATTAAGACTCTTTGAATAATTTACTTGTCTCAAATGCTTGTGAAACATCATTCAGGCTAAATCATACAGTTCATGAAAATTGACGAAGCTCCAGAGGAGGTCGGCAGATATGAACGGTTCAGCTGGACGTTTAGCAAGTTTCTTAAGGGCTCGCAATCCTGGGAGATGTCCTCGCCCCGTGGATGCTTGCCTGGGGGGCATCATGCTACGTGAAATAACCAGGCAGGGAAAGGCAGAGCAGCCCTGCTCCCTCATCTCCGGAAGCTGGTCTTACAAAGCAGGTCAAGTGTCCCCATCAGAGGCCGCAACACGGGGCTGGGGTGGGGCGCACAGAGGGCGGTGACGGGGTCCAGAAATACAGTATGGGAGAGGGAAAGACCCCTCCTCAAGCACCACACGTTGACTGTCTTTGCAATAATTCATGGCACATTTCAAAACAGCTAGAAGAAAGGATTCTGAATGTTCTTGACAAAGAAATGGTAAATGTTCCAGGTGACGGATGTATAATGCTGTGAGCATCACACATCCGTGCGTCAGAATATCATGCATACTCTAGAAGGAGGAGCGATTATCATGTATCGATTAAAAATCAGAAGGAGAAGTCCCGCCGCTCCCTGCCAGAGCACTCAGGTGGTTTAAATCATGAAAGCCCAGCTGGGAAGCCACGCTTCTTTATTTACAGCTTTCTCCTCCACGTTCCTCGGATCTGATCAAGGTGGTACAGAAGGAGACCTACTGGCCATGCCTGCTCACAAATGCAGGCCCCAAGGCACCAGTGAAATATTGGCAGATCCATCAAAGCCAGCAGTACCTTCGAAGGCATCTGAGACCAAGTGAGCTCATTCCAGTGATAAACACCCGGTCAGGCAGCGAGTGGGCTCCTGAGTTAGAGCAGTCCCCGGGGCAGTGGTCCCCTGTTTTTAGGGTTCCCAGGGACTGTCCTGCCAGCTTCCTATCACCAAGCTGGACAAAAATCGCACAAAGGTTAACAGGCAGGCAAGACTTCCTACAAGGCCATTGCAGCAGAGGAGGGACCCGGACGAGGACTGAGCTCCACCCTGGAATGAGGGTGGTGGAGGGCCTTCAGGGCTGGGGTGGGAGGAGATGGCGGGCCACTGTGCTTGCCAACGGTTTGACCCAAAGGAAAAGCAATCTTTCTTGTGCCTTTGGGATGCAATAGAGTTTTTTTTAAAAAAATGTTTTTTAGTTGTAGATGACACAATACCTTTGCTTTTTATTTATTTATTTTTGTTATTTTTATGTGGTGTGAGGATCGAACCCAGTGCCTTGCACGTGCTAGGCGAGCACCCCGCCACTGAGCCCCAGCCCAGCCCACTCGATACAGTTTTGTAACTGAAGAAAGGAGCCTCCGGAATTTAGGCTCCTGCCCACCCACAGGGACTGAGAGAGAGAAGGGCACCATCTTCCTGGTGATGACACTCCAGAGAGATGGCGCCTGGGTCTGGGGGGAAGACGGTCCTCGCAGGAGGCTTTTAAAAAGATTTACCTACATCTCAAAGGGACAGAGAAAGATTTTGTTTTTGGGGGGCAGTACTGGGGACTGAACTCTGGGGCACTTGACCACTGAGTCACTTTCCAACCCTGTTTTGTATTTTATTTAGAGACAGGGCCTCACTGAGTTGCTTAGGGCCTTGCTTTGGCTGAGGCTGGCTTTGAACTCTTCGTCCTCCTGCCTCAGCCTCCTGAGCCACTGGGATTACAGGCATGCGCCACCGTGCCTGGCACCAAAAGAATTTTTTTTGCGGGGGGTGGGGGATTGAACTCAGGGACACTCCACCACTGAGCCACATCCCCAGCCCTATTTTATATTTTATTTAGAGATAGGATCTCACTGAGTTGCTTAGGGCCTCGCTAAGTTGCTGAGGCTGGCTTTGAACTCAAGATCCTCCAGCCTCAGCCTCCTGAGTTGCTGGGATTACAGGCGTGGGCCACAGTGCCTGGCTGAGAGAATTTTTAATGGCAGATTTTCCAAAGAAAATGCTTTAAGAAAAGGAGGCTCAGGGTTTAGAGTCAGCAAGAAGCCTGTGTAAAGCTCAGTGGAGATCGCCGGCCACTGGGGTCCAACCACGAGAGCCTTGGCTGGGTTCGTGTTATGAGACATCCCACGAGGCGGCATGGAGGCAGAGACGGAGACACCTCCTGGTGTGGACCCGGGAGAGTGAACCCTGCCGTCCTGCACAACAGGGTACAGGACGTTCTCAGAAATCAGCAGGAAGTCCTGAGAATGGTGAAGCATTAGTCTCTCCCTCTAGATCTCAGGGGAGACGGTGTGGAACATTCTGGCTAATGCAAGTGGACAGGAACCATAAGTAAAAGGAGCATTAAACAGCAAAGGCAAAGTCATCGCCACTTGGAGCAGCTCACGCCACTGTGTCTAGGGCACCTATAAATTTTGATTAAGAATTATTCAACAAATCAGACATCCGGAGGAGCTGGCTATCAATCCCTGCACAAAGGTCAATGGCTTTCCCTTCTACCAGTGATACTCAAAGGAAAAAAGATGGGTTAGGGAGACATCGGCCAGAAATGAAAGAGAAAAAGAGAGAGAAAAGGGGACGGGGTGTGTGGGGGGGGTGCAGCCCTGGAAATGGTTGAGCTGGTGAGCCATAGTCACTGGCTCAAAAGGCCCCATATTACAAAGTCCAAATGGTCAGATTTTTCACAAATTAAGAATTAAATTGAGTGCAATTTTGATCAAAACTCCAAAAAGACATTCTCATGACTTGATAGGATTATAAAGATAATTTGGAGCAGTCATGGAGTGATAGTACCCAATAAAATATGGAACAAGCAGAGTCACGAGAGAGGGTACCAAACTCACCATAAATGACAGAATTGAAAAAGGATGGGGTGGCCACGGAATTAGAGAAATATTTCCGTAGAACAGATCAGGCTGCCTTAGCAACCCAGGTCTCATGACACCGAAGCGTGAGGGCTCTTCCTCTGGGGAAGGGAATAATGTCCCCTTCCTTCCTTCCATCCTCCCTCCCTCCCCCATCTCTCCCTCCCTCTCTCCCCCTTCCCTCCCTCCCTTCCTCCCCCCTTCCTTTCCTTCTTTTCCTTTTCTTTCTGCCTCCCCCCGCTTCTTTTCAATCTGTCTGTGCCAGGTTCCAGGTCCTTCTGGAACCACCTTGCTCTCTCCAGCGGGAAGCGATGCTGCCCTGCCTACAGGTGTCCAGCTGCCTCTGTGGTGGGCTCTGGCCCCCTGAGCTTGGAGCCACTTGCGTGCTGTCTGGATACGGATATGTTTCTCTTAAGCATTAGAGGGGAGACCCTCTGCTAGCCTCTCAAGTAGGTAGAAGAACATGGCGATTGGACGCCACAGACCCTGGTGCCCTCTCCGTCTGGCTGCTGTGGGGGTCCCCGGGGGGCCATGGGCAGTGTTGCTAGTGTGGGCACCGTCTGAAGGAGAGAGGGCTCTGAGCCAGGCTGAGATGGCCCAGGAGGTTGAGGAAGGCCACCTCAAGCAGCCTAGGAGCCGAGGCAGACGTAGACCTGTGCCTGGCCTGTCATGGACAGGAAGTACAGAGGGACAGTTGTTGACGAGACTGTCTTTTGATGTCGTGCCAACTAGAGCCCTTTAATGGGGGCTCAGGGAATCGCTTTGCCCTCTGCCTGGAGAGGGAGGCCTTCCTGACCTGGCCCTGGAGCCAGGCACGCATGGCCTCCAGCCCACTCAGGGAGGGGACCATCCTGGCCCACGTGTGTGCCGGCCTGCCTCTGGTCACAGTGTGTGAGTCAGGGTTCTCCAGAGGAGCAGAATCTGCAGGAAGTGTGATTATAAAAGGGGGTTGATTAGATTGGCTCACACGACCAGAAGCTGGATGGTCCACAGTGGCGTCTGCAGCCGGAGAGCTGGAGGAACCAGCAGCTGCGCAGTCCAAGAGGCTGAAGCCCCAGAACAAGGATCAACAGTGCCACCCTGGGTTCTGGAAACTCCCTGGAGAATCACTGGCAGAGTCCACCTTGGAAGAGTGAAGAGGCGAGAGTCCGATATCCTCAGATGATGGGAGCAGCGATCAAGGACCCGTTCAGGAAGAGCCGAGCCGCATCTGCTTCTGCTCCTCGTTCTTCCAGCTTTTATTCCATCCTATTGGGCGGTGCTGCCCGCGCTGAGGGAGGGGCTGCACTTCAGTTCCCATCCCACATGCCAATCATTCCTAGACACGCCCTCATGGACACACCCAGAGGCCTTCTGATCATTGACATCTCTTAATGCAATGAAGTTGTCAATTCAGATTGACCATTACACAATGCAATGGGCTTTTGTCCCTGTGGGTGTCCAGTTCCACCCCACACTGGCTGCCCAGCCCCCACATGGGGACTCAGACTCAGTGACACCTGGACTCCATCGGGTGGCTTCCCAGGGAGACGTGCCCAGGTGAGGGCATGCTGCACTGGCTGGCTTCAAACCACCCGCTCCTGGTTGGATTTTTCAGGACAAAAGAATACACGTCTGGGCTGGGCAGTGGCTCAGTGGTGGACACTCGCCTAGCACGCGTGAGGGGCAGGGTTCCGTCCTCAGCACCACATACAAATACATAAATAAAATAAAGGTATTCTGTCCGTCTACAACTAAAACAAACAAACAAGAAAGAACTTGTCTGAGAGTTCAGGAAACGATGCCGGCTTCCCGGATGGCGCTCAGAGTGGGGCTGGATTTGGATCATAAACGCCACCATGAGACTTCTTGGTCAAAACACTATTTCCATTTGTCAGACCCCAGCTGGCATGAGTCAGAATCTCGCTGTCACATCTGCCAGGGCAGCATACAGGACCCTGTGGCGAGGTCCCCAAAGCCATGTGGAGACCAGGATTGAATCAGGGTGTTTCACTGTCCTTTGGTGGAGTGAGGAGCCCACGGCGGGGTGGCTCGAACCCGGGAGTTTGAGACTACCCCGGGCAGCAGTGAGGCCCGTCTCAAACCAAACAGAAGTTGCAAATGAGGAAGTGATGCTGACGGTAAGTCAGAGTTTCTTTTTCCATTGTTCTTAACTTAAAATTAAATAAAAGCTGGTATTCCTCCCACACGCACCTTTTTTTCAAATTTTACCCTCAATATTGAGGAGAAATCTGATGGAGAAACTGCACATGTGGAGGTTTGGAGCAGAGAGACAGCTGGCTCAAGGGAGGAGGTCCCCACACTGCAGAGCAGAGTGGCCGGGAGTCAGGAGCCTGGGGGGAGGCGAGTGTGGGCTGTAGGCTCCCGGGTCCAGGAATCCCTCCTGCCTTGGCCTGGAGATGGAGCAGGGGCTCAGCCACAGGGAGAGGGGGACCCAGCAGCAGAGGCAGACAGGTCACTACCCAGACAGGTCTGGGAGCGTGGCTTGAGGCCTACAGATGCCTCTGACCAAGGGCACCAGGGAGCAGCCGGGCTCAGAGAGGGCAGGCTATGCTGGGGGCCTGCACAGCACGGGGAGCTGGCTTTATGAGGGGCCTGGGAGGGGGCTGGAGGAGAAGGTGGGCTTGGGAAGGCCCTCCATTGCTGCCATTGACAAGGCCCTGCCAGGGCCCGCAGGGTGCCCAGCTTCTGGGTCCTGTGCTCCTAGTTGCAAATGTATGCAAATACATTGTGGGGGTGGTGGACAGCTGAGAACCTGCCTTTCTCTGGACTGACTGGTTAGTCCGGAACTTTCCGTGGCTCTCAGTGGATAACCTGATTCTTTGGAATGGGTAGTTCTGAATGAGCCAGGAAAGGTGAGCACGTCTGAGAGATGGGACAGGGTAGCTGACGGGGCGCCTCAGGGTGGCAGGCAGGAGAGAGGCTGGGGTTAGGTGGGGAGCCACTTCCCTGGTCCCCTGTCACTGTGCAGGGCATGTCACGGCGTTCTGCATCTGACGCTGTTCAAGAATAAATCTTTAAGAAGGATGACATCATGCAGATATAAAGGAACACTAAGGATTTCATTCAATTCATTATTAATGAGGGAACCACGCTGATGTCACGCCCCATTTAAGGAGAGCCCCCAAATCCAGACACATTTCCACTTATAGATCAGGAAGACCGGGATGAGCAGCAAGTGTGAGGGGTGAGGCTTGGGGGGTCCCCCAGGAGTGGGGCGTATTTGCACATCTAAGACAGGGACTATTCTGCGATCCTGTCCTTTACGCACAGTTTGCAGAATTGTGAAATAGCCGAAGGGTGACAGCCGTCTAGAACTGGACCCCGCCCCCACCAGGTGTTCCCCTGGAGACTCCCGGTCATCGTTTCTGCCGTTGCAAGCTTCCTGAAGGAACGTTCTCAGCACAGCAGGGCAGGGGATGGGTCGCCCACCCTCGGGAAAGCGGTGGGTCTGCGAAGCACTCTCTCCTATTTTCCGGGCTGTCTTTTATGTCACTTTAGTGATTATAAAAATGTGGGTCCAAGGACTTTGGGAACCTCACCGGCAAGTCTTAAGGGTTTGGTTTTTGTTACTCGAAGTCGGGGTGAAGGGGTGTGACGGGTGCACCTGCCCAGCCCATAGGTGCCTGGGGACTCACCGACGTCCTAGGTGTTGTAGGGAGGCTGGGACCCGCTGTGGGGCTCAGTCATCTCCACGAGTTGCTTCCAGGCACAGCGGGGTGGACTGCTCTCATGAGAGGGTGGGGCAGGCTCGGCCCCTAGGGATCAGGGGCCAGCTGCCCGGGAGGGCTCTGGAGAGTTCCCTGACCAGCCCAGCTCCTGGACACTGGCCCACGGGGGGCTGGCCTGGCGCCCTCCGCAGAGCCTTGTTGGAGAAGGGGCCTCCCCCTGGGCTCCCTGGCACCCTCGGTGGTCCGCAGACACACAGCCCTCGGCCTTCTTGGTCACCTTTGGGAACAGGCTCCCAGTTGGGGACAGTTGGGGGCATGCCTTTTTAAAAAATGGAAAAGGGCTGGCTATGTATTGAAATCCAAAGGGACATACCAGGAGTTCATGCCATACAAGGAAAGGGAGCCCTGGTGGATGGGATGAGGGCTCCCGGGGGGGGGAGGAGGGGGGCGTGGCACAGCTTTGGTACCCTGGAGGCGGTGACGGGAAACAGACGCCTTGAAGCTGCACCTTGGGGAGGCCGAGGGCCGAGTGGGCCTCCCTGGGCCTTTACCTTCCTTTCTTTCTTTCCTTCTTGTGCTGGAGCGTGAACCTAGGGCCTCGCACACGCTGGGCAAGCCCTCTATCACTGAGCTGCCACTCCAGCATTTCACTCTATTTGACTTAATTTAGCTTTATTTTATTGGTCAGGTCTCAGTTGCCCAGGCGGATGCAGAAAAGGGTGCTCACTTGGAACCTCATTTGCTGGGTCTCTGTCTGGGAGCTTATGAGGCTGGAGGCAGGAAGAGGGAGGAGGCCCACCTGGAGGTTGCTCCCACGCACCCAGAGGAACAGGAGAGACAGACACGAAGAGGGGTTTCTCCTGAGTGGCAACTGGGGCCCCTCCACACGGAGATACACCGGGCAAGAGAGAAGGGGAACTGACAGGCAAATGGAGGAGTTCGGAGCAGACCCTTTGACGCCAGGTCTTCTCTGCCAGGTTTTCATTTTAAACTTCCAGATAGGGATTTTATCTTTTCAAAAAATCTGTTTTTCTCCCAGGCATGGTGGTACCCGCCTGTAAACCCAGCGGCTCGGGAGGCTGAGGCAGGAGGATCATGAGTTCAAAGCCAGCCTCAGCAGCAGTGAGGTCCTAAGCAACTCAGTGAGACCCTGTCTCTAAATAAAGGGTAAAAAGGGCTGGGGATGTGGCCCAGTGGTCGAGTGCCCCTGAGTTCTATCCGAGGTACCCTCTGCCAAATCTGTTTTCTTGTTAAATAAAACACAAGTACCCCAAACCACATGGGGTTTGTTTGGCTTAATGAATTTCTAGGTGAACATCCATGCGGCTGTCCCCAGGGGAGCAGAGACCGTGCCGGCCTCCCAGAGTCCCCCACTGCTCCCAGGCCAGCCTGGGCTCCAGGCAGGCTCCTCAGGGCCCTTGCCCAGGGGCCCCTCAGCACGGGCCGGGCTGCCTGTCTGTAACCTGTGGCCCCCTCCCATCTCTTTCCCCTCTTTTCCGTGTATCAGGCTATGCACTTTTTTTCTTGCCTATGTACTTGGTGCTGAGCGGAACCAGCCATTTGTAAACAGATATTTATTATGTCAAGAGGAAAATGCTGCAATAATTAATGATGGAGAAAGCTATTAACTTTATGAAGACAAACCATAATTAAGAATGCTGAATCGTTGGGTAGGAAATAGACTGATCATTAACACAAATATGAAGAGAGCGTCTGCTGGATAGTGGGAGGAGGAGATCTGCAGGGATCCAGCTTGACCGGACTGCAGCCATCTTGAGCCATGGCTGCTCCCGAGCGTCCCGGGCCCTGTCCCTTGCCTGGCCTCCAGCACAGCACAGGTAGACATAGCCACTAGAGTGCTGTGTGGGCTTCCCTGCTGGACGATGTGCCTGGCGTCTCTGATCTAACTGGATACAAACCAGGCGCATTCCAGCCTGGAGAAAAGCCACCTGTGTCCACTGCAGAAGCCCCGGGCGTCCCTCTGACGCAGGGTGCAGGGATCCACCAGTCTTGCAGCCGCCTTAGACCCAGCTCCTGCCAGCAGGTCCCCAGGGATCTCACTCCAGCTTCCCGTTCTGCTGCCTCCTTCTTGACTCCCGAGGCCTCTGTCCGTGTTAGTTGTGCTTTTACTCTGGATTTTCCCAGAACAATATTCTAGATTGTTTGAACTTATAGAATTTAAATAACAATGAGAGGCAGAATCAGGGCGATTTAATTACACTGGGAATCTAATCTTTGTAGAGCTTTTATTGCTTAGAGAAGTATCATTTAATGCTTAAAGAACTAGCATTCCTTAAATGAAATAAAACCCTTTTAAGATTGCTATGTCTTTTTATTTTTTATTTTTTTGTGCGTGGTTTAATTCCCTTTGGGCCATAGATCCTCCACGCAGAAGCTGTGTTTGAGAATTCTCTGCATCTCAGAAGGAGTATTTGGAACAAGATCTGAACTTTGTCACGTCCACATTTACAAGGAGAAAAAAATTCAGAATCAAGTAACAGAGCCACAATCAAATGTCCTTGAACCAGACTCAAAAAAGACAACGGAGACAAAGAGGGAAGACTCTGTTAACGGTGAGCAGGTTTTGCTTGTTATCCATCCCCGAGCATGTGTTAGGAAAGAAATCCCTGATGGTTTTGCGCCTCTGGGGGCCAAAATGTAACACTAGAAATGATGCCAGGGACTGCCGAGGATTGTCAGAAGTTGTAGGCAAAGACTGCAAGTATCTCCTGAAGGACAGAGAACCTTCTAGAAACTTTTATCTGAATAATGTTGTGAGCACAGGAAGCTGAGGGACGTTGTCCAGTGGGCTGTGGGACAGGAGCGGTGAGCAGCTTGCCCGAGGCCTCACAGCTGGAAAGAGGCAGAGCTGAGATTCTGAACCAGACAGGAAGCTCCGGCTATGAAATAACCTGTTCTGGGATGTTTCTTCTCCTGACGCCCCTCCTGGAACGGGGTGGCAGGAACGATGGCCCCAAAGGTACCCTTCTTATAGCACCAGAACTGTCCACGAGGTTCCCTTATCATTATTTAGTTTAGAAGTATTTTATTGTTTAAGATCTTCATTAAAAGATAATGAGGAAGTTCGTTAGATGAGATGATTTGCCCAGGGCCATCCCGTCAGCAGTGCCAGGGCGAGAGGCAACCCAGGTCTGTGTGGCCCTGGTCTGTGACCTGCCTCGCCGTGTGCAGCCCCCTGAAGCAAAGGAGGAGACCCCACTTGCGCTGACGGGAAGCACGTGTGGGGTTTGCGGAGAGAGTGGTGTGCAAATCCCCCAGACACGGGGACAGCATTTGCGAAGTCAGTAACGCCTAAAATAAAATTAAAGAATAACTGATATCTCGATGACCCCGGTTCTGAGAAGCCGGAGTTGCTTCCGAGAGACACTTGCGCTGCCCCTTCCTGCTTCTCCTCTTCCTCCCACTGCGGCATGAATAAATGGGCGGCCCGAGGCTCACTGCTGCCTGGAGGCTCCCGGAGGAGGCTGGCCTGTCCCCCGCACAGAGGTAGGGCCTGGCTCCCGGGGCAGGGCTGAAGGGTGGGGAGTCCAGGAGGGAAGGGACAGGGAGCTGGGGGTGGCCAGTGGCAGCTTGCTCTGGGGACTTGGAGAGGTCAGGGATCAGGTGTGGAGGAGAGAGCGTGGGAATCGGGAACTTGTGCTCTGTCCCTTGCTTTGCCACAAGGTGCTGTGTTGAAGGTGTTGGTGACAATGAGGGTACTTCCTCTCCGCTGGGGGCTTCTGCCTCCCATCTTTACACCACACACATTGGAGGGGACGGTTTCTGAGACCCAGCTCTGACCCACCTGTGCGCGTGTGTGGTTGTGCGTGTCAAGGGGCCCGCAGGCAGGGGGAGGAGGGGGCAGACGGCAGGTGGGGAACTCGGCTCTGTTCCGGTTCAGAACTTGGGGTGGCTTGGGGAGCGAAATTCAGGGGCTACCCTTGTGCAGAGGTGTACGAGGACATGGACTCTCCAGGGGCACAGCCACCCCTTCCCAAAGGTTGCAGAAGGTCCTTTAACTTGTGACCTTGTTAAATTCACTTGGCTTTAACAGCTTTTTAGAAATAGCTCCCTTAGACGTTCTGTCCACGTGCGTGGCATCTGTGAGTGACAGCTCACCCCTGCGTACGTCTTGTACCTCCCACAGCCCAGTGCGTTGGTCAGCTAAATTGCTGGGAGGCTGAAGAAGTCACCCAGAGATGTGATGTGACCTGAGGTTCTTGGAGAGGTGCTCCCGGGGGAGAGTCTGTGGCTGGACAGATGCTCCTTGGTTCCACATGGTGCATCCTGTGCATGCCCAGAGACAGTGCCTCTGACCTTCACGACACTGTCCGTGGCTAGAGGAGCGCTTCCCTCGGCACAGCGCTCTGATCCGCACCAGGGCGGCAGGGTAGGGGTGATAGCTTTGGTGACAGAGGCAGCATTGGCTTAGCTGGCTTCGCGCATTGTCCCATGGACCCTGGTGTGCATGCGAGAAAGCAGCTTTCCACGGCAGCACGAACTGCCCGATTCCCAGGGCAGGTGAGGGAAAGCCAGGACACTGGAGGGACCACGTCTCTGGGCGTTCCAACCCCACTTGGGCTCACTGTTCCCGTAACCTGACCTGGTTCTTGGGAACAGCGAGGGGCACTGCAGGGACAT
The DNA here is from genome assembly GCA_020662805.1 of Glaucomys volans. Lineage (NCBI taxonomy): Eukaryota > Metazoa > Chordata > Mammalia > Rodentia > Sciuridae > Glaucomys > Glaucomys volans. Next base: position 43,848 of record JAJEJO010005157.1, on the reverse strand, counting down.
GGTGTTTCCCTGTCCTCCTTTTCTCCAGGGGTGACGCACCCTGCCCACCATGTGCCTGAATGCCCTCACAATCCCACTGTGCCCATCTTCCATCTTTAGAGATGTCCCTCTGGTGGCAGCCAAATCCCTTAACTGTACAAAGACCGTCCGACTGTGACAGGCCCTGCCGTAAGGGCGAGCAGCCGAGAGACCGCAGCGGAGCAGAAGCAGGATCAAAGCCGTGTGTGACATGGGTCTCATCGTGAGGACGGCCAGCGGTATATGCTCAACCCTGTTTACATGAGGCATAGGCGCCTCGCGGGGCTGCCGTCCCCACACCTGGTGCCACTCTGCTCTGAAGCTCCATCCTGCACCTGGATTCTTCTCTGAGCGAAGCTCTTCCGGCTGCGTATTAAGGCGGAGGCGCGTGCTGAGCTCCAGCCTCAGCCTGGAACCCATGTCACTGCTCGAGTGGGTTGGACAGCTCCGTGCCTGGTGGGGGCCGCGGATACCATGTGAAGCACGTGGGCTCCTCCCTAGTGCATCAGCCACGCTAGTCACAAGGCAGGCGTGGCCATCTACGGGTGCCCATGCCCGTGCCCATCCCCGACCGGAGAGATAGGCTCCTGAACTAGGGAGGCCCTTTTCTTGCTTTGTGGTCCTAAGTGGTCACAGAGGTCCCCGCTACACTTGAGCACAGGGCACCTCGGCAAAGCCCGGCCACGTTCATTTGTCCCCATGCCGACATGGGGTGTCTTTAAAAGGAAGTAAATCTCAGTCCAGGTCCGCAGGGCAGTTGGTCAGCGGTGGGCGCTGCTCCAGCCTGCCACGCCTGTCCCTTGCAGCAGGGCGGCTGGCTGCAGATGCCACAGAGTCCAGTAGGGGGCGACAAAGGAAGCGCATTGCGGGCGGGCCAGGGGTTCAGTCCGCAGCACAGGGACCAGCTGAGCTCTCAGGGTGAAGGCGAGACTCAGAAGGAGCGATCTCCATTAGCCAACCCTACACGAGCAACCCGACCAGCCTGCGTGAATCCCAGCCTGGCCCCGGGGTGCGGGTCTGCGCCCTGTTTGTCCCGTGGTCTCTGCGAGGAAGAGGATCACAGCGGGGGGTTGTTACAGACCACAGTGAAGTGACAGGCTCTTCTGCAGGGAGCGGAGGCCCTGGGTTAGTGACTTGAAAGAGGCGATCCTACAAGTCCAGGCTCTGGTTCTGTCTGGTCGCAGTTCCTTCCCCAGGGACCTGGGAACCCACCCCAAGTGACCAGCACTTCCTGCCCAAGGCGGGCAGGTGGAGCCGCGGCACGCCAGCCCTGAGCTCCCTGGGTCCTGAGTCTAGAGTCCTGTCACCGCTCAGGAAGTGCTGGCAGGCCAGGACGCCCGCCAACTCCTCCCTGGCAGCTCTGGTGTCCCTCGGGCTCCGGGTACTCGCTGTCCATGAATCACCCAATTTGTGACAATGTTGACGCCTGATGGTATGAGTTATCCGCAGGGTGGAGGGGAGAGTGTCAGCTTCTGGTGTCATGGGGACGGCTGGAGTGCCCAGCCTGTGACAGTGACTCTGAAAGCAGCTCCTTCCCGGAGCCCCGTGTGGGGCCCGAGCCAGGCACGCGCCACGGGCTGGTCACTCTCCACCGGTGACACTGATGCCCATTGTTCTGGTTAGAAAATCAAGGCCTAAGTTCCCCATGGTCTGTCCTAGCACAGGGCCACCTAAGTGGCTTCCTGCTGCTCCTGCCTTCAACATCTCCTCCTGTCACCGGGGGTCTCCTCTAGCCCCCTGGGGGGACAGGTCCTGGGTGCAGGTTCAGGTGAATGTTCCTCCAAACGCCTGTGGACCCCAGCAGGAGTGCACTTTCCAGCTTCTCTCAAGGGTCAAGGTCAGGGTCAAGGCCAAGGTCAAGGGCAGCTGTGGACCATCCTCAGAGCTGGGGGCTGGTGGAGGGCCTGCAGGGCGGAGCTCTTCCTGGTGCCTGCGAGGAGGTCCCTGCTGGTGTGTGCGGGCTTCCTTCCTTTCCAGGGATTTGGCTTTTAACTGATTGAAAGCCACTGTGACCCCTAGGGGCAGCTCAGGGCAAGGCAATGGGTGGCTGTGGACTCCCTTTCCTGGCCTCTGAGGGCTCGTCCATCTGTTACGACCCCTCAGCTACAGGTCAGCAGACACTGAGGAGGCCCCGGCCTCAGGTTGGCCAGGTCTGCAGCCTCCCTGCCTCCAACATCTGCAGGAGAGTGGGTTTCCTGGTGTCTGAATTGCAGGGGTGTCTGACTGCGTCCCTTCCTGTGCCTGGCAAGTGGAGAGAAGCCTGGGCTGCTCCTCCTTACCTTGTGGACAGACGGACAGATGGACAGACGGGGAGGGAGGCTTACATGGGACCACACATCATGTGACAGATGTCCTCACAGAGGGACCCCTGCTTTCAGAAGGTGACCACAGGGGAGGAGAAGGATGTCCACCTGTGGAGAGCTCCTGCCTGCCAGGCCTGGGAGCGGGTGTCTGTCCCTCTAGGGACTCAAGGTATAGGGAGAGGTATCAGCAGCTGCCTCCTGCCCAAGGTTGGGATGGTGGCAGAGAAGATCTGGTCACTCAGGACCCAGTGCAGAGCGGGCAGGAAGGCCCGGGGGAGGTGGAGGAGCGGGGTCTCCCCACAGCACGGGGCAGGCCCTCTCCGGGAGAGACTTTGGGAGGGGGCCCCATGAGCAGGCGAGACCTGCCTCAGTGCAGCCCGAGCGCAGGGCTTCAACAGGAAAATGGCCAAGGCCCCAGAATGAGGAGAGCGGGAAACTCGGTCCCACAGGAGGAAGGCTGAGCCTGGTCAGGGCTGCCGAGGACCAGGGCAGGGAGGGACACGGGCTGCTGGCCCATGAGCCTGGGGCTGACTTGGTGCCCTTGGCCCAACTGGAGGGCGGGAGGTCAGTGGGGGCATCGTGGGGACATGAATGTGGCACCCAGAGGAGTCGTGGGAGGGGAAAGGCAGCTGAGATGGAGTGAAGATGGACCCCAGCCCAGAGACCTCCCATGGGGGAGAGGGCAGGTGGTCTTCTCAGGCCATTCTGCTGCCCCTTCCCCCAGCCCATGCATGTCCTTCAGAGGCCAGGGGGCCCCTGCCCCACTAATGTCCTACCTCTGTTCTCCGCAGGGCGGCCTCCGCAGATTTTGGAGACTGTGAGGTGTCACCTCTCACCACAGAGGACCCTAAAGTTGGCTGCAATCCACCCTCCGGCCCCTGTCCTAGGCTGCCAGGTGGGTCCCCTGGAGCCCTGGATGCCGGGAAGCCGGGGTTCGAGGGCTATGTGGAGCTCCCAGCAAGCGTGGGCCAGTGTCCCAGGTCCCCCCTGGGCAGTCCTGCCTCTCCTGTGTCCAGCACCTGCCTCCCGAGCCCAGGGGAGCCCCGGGAGGAGGTGGCTCTGCCGTCCCCGCATGCTGAGGGACTCCTTGTCCTGCAGTAGGTGGGTGACTGCCACCCCCTCTCCAGTATTGGCCTGACAGCTCCCTCCCAGGCCAGCTGTCCCCTCCCGGAGGTGGGGACATGTCCTTGGACTCATGTCATGACTAAGACGTCCTTGTCTGGGCCTGTATCAAGGGCCAGGTATGATGTCCCTCTTCCAAGCAGTGACTTCCAAGCAGTCCCTCTTCCAGCACTGGCCTGCGGAGTGACCAAGGCCTGGGAGTGTGGCTGCCCCTCTACCACAGCTGGGGTGGTGGCACCTGCCTTCTGGCCCTGTCCCATGCCCGGCTGCTTCCCTGGACTGTTCTGTGAGTCCCGAGGATGCCGTCGTGGTGAGGAGAGCGGTCCTCCGAGGTGGCTGCACATGGAACCGGCCTCCACGCTGGTCAGAGCTCTCGGGTCAGGGGTTAGGGCTGCTGGGTGGGGTGCAGGAGTGAACCTGGGGCGGGCCGATCCTCGGGGCAGCAGACCTGCTCTGGATGCAGGTGGACAGGGGTCATTGTTGTTTGTCAAAGTGCGTCGAGGGTGTGGCACCAAGAGCACAGCCGGGTGGACACGAGGGGCTTTGGGGACGATGACCTCTCGGTGCAGTTTCCCAGTTGTCGCAGATGTCGTGACTGCCGACGGATGGGCGGGGCCTTCTGCCCCCAGCCTCCACCGTTGAAATCCTGACCCCCAAGGCCAGGGGCTCAGGAGACGAGGTGTTAGTGCCCCTGTGTAAGAGACCCCAGGACACGCGGCGCCCTCCTGCACAGCGGGAAGGCCTGAGGAAGCTGCGCTCCTGGACGCCACGTTCAACACGTCTCATCTGGGACTTCAGCCTCTAGATCCGAGACACCCGTGCCTGCTCGTTAGAACCACCCAGATGGTATTCTCCTTCCTTTCTGAGCAGCATGCTGGCTGGGGACACGTGGGAACCTGTGGACCTTGTTCTCAGTCTGGTTGTGAGCCTAAGACTACTGTAAAAGGTAGCGTAAGCCGGACGCAGTGACCCCACCTGCAATCCCAGCAGCTCAGGAGGCTGAGGCAGGAGGATGGCAAATTCAGTCAGCCTCAGTCATTTGGTGAGACCCTGTCTATGAATAAAAATGAAAAAAAAAAAAAACCAACAAAAAACGGGCTAGGAACCACCCAGCACCCCTGGGTTCAATCCTCAAGACCAAAAAAAAGTAAAAATATTTTGAAAAATTCTAAGAAGTGGGAGACTCAGCTCAGTAGTTAAGCACCTCTGGGTTCAATCCCCACTACCAGAAAAAAAAAAAGTAGCATAAGAATACCATATCTCCACACTGCCCCAATCCTGGAGGTTCTCAGTGGTTCCTCGCCCCCAATGTTGACCAACCTGGTGAGTAAGAAATGTGTCTCATTTTGATTTGAATATGTCTACTTGGTGGTAAGGGCAAGAAGCCCACCTTTTATTTATTGCCATCTGTAATTTTCGAGGATAATTCAAATCATTTAATCATTTTTTCCCCACTGGATTCTTATTAATTTGTGGAGACTCTTTATTTACCATGGCGACTAAGCCTTTCTTTGCCATCTTCAGCCCCAAGTCAGCTGGGGCTTCCCAGCCGTGAGCTTTCAACATGGGGTTGCCTCAAAGTCCCACACCAGTGCCAGGGATGTCACCCCTGCCCCCCATGACTCCATATTCCCAGAGGCATCCAGCCTCCCTTCAGACCCTGCAGCTCCTTGCCTCTAGGAGGCTGGGAGTGTGGAGACACAGGGCAGCAGGGAAAACTTTCCTGGACCCTGGATCATCTCACATCCACGTGTGGATCTAGAGGAAAGGCCTCCCTTTCAAGGGCAGGTGCTGAGCCTCCAGGGCCAGGGTTTGAATCCTGCCTCTGCTTCTGACCAGCTGGTTGACTGGCGAAAAGTTGGGCAACCTCTCTGTGCCTTCGTTTCCTCCTACAAAAGGCAGGATAAGGACCATGTCTCCATCAGAGGGTCATGAAGACAGAATGAGTTGGTCCCATGAATCGCTTGAGCCAGGGTGTCCGGAACAAGCTCTCTGCCATTCTCAGCTGCTCTTAGGAGCAGCCCAGTCTCTTGCTGAGTTCTGCCTTCTCGTGACTAGTGGTCAAACACAGGACGCCCAGGTTTCAGGTGTGTGTTCCTCCCTCCCTCCTGGATTGTCGCGGAGGCCCACCTGCTCCTCCTCTACGCCACAGCCGGGATCTCGGCAGGTGCCTGGCCCCGCAGAGGCCCGCACTCATGGCAGGGCCCGGAGACCCAGCGTCCTTCTGTCCTAGAGCACCCCCCTCCTGGGACGGCCCCCTCCACCCAGCACGCACACACAGGGTCAGCCTCAGTTTTACTTAATACCATAAATATATTTTTTGCAATGTCCACCTCTTGACAATGCATGATATTTTGGACTCCTTCCTAATACGCGAAGGTCCAGCTCATTCATTTTCCAGAGACAGCTCAGCTGGAATGGGCAGCACGCTGCCTGGGGTGGGATGACCAATGGACGCCAAGGGTGCTTATGATTCTCTCAACCACAGACGCAGCTTGATGCCGGGGGCTCGATGGAGAAAAGACAAGGAGCAGCCCCCACCACTGGCAAGACCTGTCGCAGAACCAGGGCCATCTGGACAGTGGGAACCCTGGAGGGAAGGGCGCTGGGACAGGAAGCCCAGAAACCAGAGTCCATTCCAGAACTTTCCGCCTCGTAAGGCGGCATTTCAGACACGAAGACGAAGAATGGGACGATCCGAAGCGGCGGAGACACCTGGCTCCGTGTTCGGGGACAGCAGACAGCGCCGTCTCACGCTGACGGGCTCCAAAATAATTAACATTTTACACGAAATGCTTGAAACACAAAAGGAATCGGAAGAGACACGAAAGCAAGGTCAAGGCAGCTCCACCAGGACACAGCCCCCGTCAGGGCGGCCCCACGGGAGGAGGCAGCTGGGGCCCCTCCCGCCAGGAGCCAACACCAGGTGCAAAGTTTTAGGGTGAACAACTAACCCCGGGTCACTTGCACTTCGGGTGAAAGACCACGTGTTTAAAAAACTCCGTCAGAAAAGAGGAAGATCCGCCCACCAGACCTCAACGGGCTCAGCCAGCAAGACGCAGCCGTGTGCAAGATACAGATGTGTGTGCAAACTCGGGGCCGTGGGTAATGCCAACCACAGGGTAATGCGGTATTTTTGTGGATCAGAGAGGCAGAGAGGTCACAGAACCGTGATTCCCCAGGGCCAGCCGAGACCGGCCACCACTGCCCGGCTCTGGACAGCAGGACCCAAGTCTCTGGGGAAGGGGGGCAGCTGGCCCGTCTGGGCTGGACGCCCTGGAGCGTGGCTGCCCTTTGATCAGCCCTCGTTGTCCCCGGGGGAGCAGTGTCCCCAGCTTCTCTACAGTGGACAATGTGGGTTCTGGATTCCCTCCCCACCCAGCCCCTCTACCTGGCTGTAACTGGCCCCCACCTGGTCTTATCCAGAATCCTGGGTTCTCTGTGTAGCAAGGGCTTCTAGTCCCATGAGACCCCTCCCCTGTCATCTCTGCAAGGACCAGTGGGGCCCCCTAGGAGCCCCTGCACGCCCCCTCTGCCACACTGTTGTTTGGAGTGACAGTTGAGTTGGCTCGGGGACTACCTGCCGCTGTGGTGAGGACCCCCTTCCTGGAGCCCCATCAAAGTCTGACCCCCACCTGGAGCCTCCTGCCTCCTACCCTTGGGCTAGAAGTGCATCAGTGTCTGCTGGGGACAGGCAGGTGACAGGTCCTTAGGCGCGCTAGACAGGCCACACTCAGAAGAGGCCCACTAGGACCCCAGCCTCACTCCAATACTGAATCAATGAAAAAGAAGGAAGATTAAAAAAATGAAACAAGAAAACCTGATTTTTAAAAAATGGGAGGGAGGTAGAGTGGACATGGGTGGACAGCTTGAGTACCCAAGACCTAAAAATCAGAAACTGGAAAAGAGAAATGTGTGAGAGAGAGAGAGACAGAGAGACAGAGAGAGAGACAGAGACAGAGGGAGAGAGAGAGAGAGAGAGAGAGGCAGAGAGAGAGAGACAGAGAGACAGAGAGAGAGAGAGAGAGAGAGAGACAGAGAGAGAGAGACAGAGAGAGAGAGCAGGAGAGAGGCAGAGACGGCCTCTGGGAGGACACTGGGACATGGGCACTCTCTAGGTCCCCCATCTCAGCAGGGGAGCCTCCTGGGCTTGGCAGAGATGGCTGGGAACAGGGGCAGGGCCTGGGAGGAGGTCCCCAGGCCTGCGGGCATCCCAGGGAGATGGTCCTGATGCTTCAGGGACTTGAAGAACTGGACAGCCGGCACCTGCAGCCTGGGCTGGCCTGGGGGCTTCTTGGCGGGGTAGCCCTGGCTTAGGTCCCCAATCTCAGGACAGGGGTCTGGAGAGGGGGGCTTGCTCTGGGGTGAGACAGGCCCAGGTCCGAGGCCAGGAAGAAAGCAGTAGTCACCCACCTGCTGAAGGACTAGGAGTCCCTCAGCATGCGGGGACGGCAGGGTCACCTCCTCCCGGGGCTCCCCTGGGCTCAGGAGGCGGGTGCTGGACACAGGAGAGGTAGGACTGCCCAGGGGGGACCTGGGACACTGGCCCACGCTTGCTGGGAGCTCCACATAGCCCTCGAACTCCAGCTTCCCGGTGTCCAGGGCTCCAGGGGGCCCACCTGCCGGCCTAGGACAGAGGCCGGGGTTCTGCACCAAGGGGAGGCCCAGAGGGGGAGCCGGGGAGACAGATGGGGCCCCCACGGGCAGGGCAAGAGCGAGGTCTGCCGTGGTGACATAGTCGGAGGCCACGCCAGGGACCGCAGGGTCTCCAGAGCTCTCGGGCAGAGCGGCTGGGCTGCGCCCCGGGTCCTGCGCCTCCACCCTCAGCCCAGGTGCAGGGGGCGTGGGGCCTCCCCTGGACTCCAGGGAGGGGGCCCCCTGGGCCAGGGGGCTGGGCTGACCCGCCACCTCCACAGCCTGGCCCTGCCCCATCACCTGGGCCAGGGGGACCAGCTGCACCTGCCCCCCAGGGGGCAGACACAGGTACTCCAGGGAGCCTGCCAGGGCTGGCTTGTGGCTCTGGGGAGGCGCCGGCTGGCCCGGGAGGTTGGGCAGGGAGCCGCTGAGGGGCGGCCCCAGGTAGGGGCCATTGAAGTCAAAGCTGGGAAGCCGGTTCTCAGACCTGCCCGAGGGGGCTGGCAGGCCTGGCTGGGGGCTGGGGGGCGGCTCCGTGGGCGGGCCCGAGGCAGCTGGGGTGGTACTGGGCCCAGAGGGTGGATTGCAGCCAACTTTAGGGTCCTCTGTGGTGAGAGGTGACACCTCACAGTCTCCAAAATCTGCGGAGGCCGCCCTGCGGAGAACAGAGGCAGACGTGGAGACCACCGCACAGACCCTGTGCGGGCACGGGCAGGGCGGACCTCCCCCTTCCACAGCCAGCACCAGAGAACAAAGGAGCAGACCCGGGTAAGGGACACGGGACACCGACGTGGTGTCCCCGAGGATCACCTGCTCAATCCTTGGTACTGAGTTCCAGGCTGTCCACAGAGGTCGTGGCCAGCACCCCTGCCCCTGGCAGCCCTCGGAGACCAGGCCATGTGCCTCCCACCCCGACTCCTTCCACAGTGCCGACAGCCACGCCGTCAGCCCTGCCTGACACAATGAGCAGCCACACGGGGCTGAGGCCCTGCAGCCCATGTCCTTCAGCCACCAGTGGGGCCTCTGCAGGGGGACACCTCCCTGGACAGGAGGGCAGGGAGAGGCCATGTGCTCCAGTCCCCTGCCTCTGCCCCAGCCTCCCTAACCTGGCAGTCTGGAAGTTCTTCCTAATATCCACCTGGGTGTCTCCTGCTTTAGTGCAACCAACCCCTTTGGATCTCTTCAAGGTGAGCCCCAGGACAGCTCCTGAGACGCCCGACACACACTACTCAGTGTCCCCAGCCTGCTCCCCAGAGGCCCAGGCCCCTCAGAGAAACACACTCACCTCTCCAGCTCAGGGAAGACGCTGTCCCAGGGTCCCTGGGGAGGCAGAACCCTGCTGGGGGCAGCCCCCAGGTTGTCTGGGGGCCAGGGGCCTGCACATCCGTTCTGGAAGAGAAAGGACATTCGTGCCTGTGGGCATGGGGGCTGAGGAAGGTGGGGACAGGTTGGAGGACAGGGAGGGAGGAGGGATTCAGGGGACCCTAGCAGGGAATCCCCACGCTGTCAGGACATCAGGCCCTCTGACACCAGGAGGAGGAGGCCAAGCAGGGCTGGGGCCTCCCTGGTGCCAGGCTCCTGAGGACAGAGGCTGCGCCCAGGGTCCTCTCACCTGGCTGTCCCCACACCACCCTGTCCTCCTGCTCTCTGCATGAGGTCCCCACGCCAGAGCCACCCTGTGACCTGACCACAGGGCTCCTGGCCCCAGGCACTGTGCCCACCAGGGCCACCCCCCAGAAGCCTGGCCTCACCCGCCCTCTACAGCACCTCCTGAGAGGCTGGTCTCCTGCATGTGCCCAGGGACAGCTCCTGCTGGCCAGGCCCTCCAAGCCCACAAGGCCCGGCCCACCCATCTCCACCATGACCTCCCCGGGGAAGGGGAGGGAGGCGGCAGGACAGGTGGACCCAGCAGCAGAGGAAGCCCCTCCCAGCCAGACCTACCTGGAACAGGTGGCTCTTGCCGGGGTTGGGGATCTTCTCCCTCCACTTCCTGTTCAGCCTGCAGCAGGCCAGGGAGGGGACAGTTGCAGAGACCCCAGGGCCCGTGGCTCCCATGCCCAGAAGCAGGGGACACGGAGGCCAGGGAGGGTGGAGAGCAGGGAGTGGCGGAGCCAGGCTGTGCCCTCGGGTGGCCCTGGGGCCTGGTCACTTGCCCACGGATGTCCCTCACCTGTAGCCGTAGATGCCACAGAATCGGAGCACCAAGAACAGGAGCAGGGTGACCATGACCAGGACGAGTGCCAGCAGCCAGGTGGGTAGCACTGCGGGCAGCAGGAGGAGGACACTCAGGACGGGAGGGACAGGCTGCGGGTTCAGGTCAGGCCTGGGGCTACAGAAGCTCCCTGTCTGGGGGTGGGGACAGACACCCAGGAGGGGCCTGGCCGAGCCCACCCTACTCAGGGGGCCTGGGGTCTCGGGGCCTGGCCAACCCCAGGAGCTATGGCGAGGGCTCTGGCTAGTGCTGCCCAGGCCATCATGGCAGCTTCCTGGAGGAGGTGGTGTGGACATGGCCATCCAGGTACCAGGAGGACTTGAGAGGGCAGAGGGACCAGGAGCTGGCTGAGGGCAGCAGGCGCCAAGGCCCTCAGACGCCAGCACTTCCTGTTGGGGGTCTGACCCCTCGCACCTGGGCCCCTCGGGGATCCCCCTCTCCTCTCCCTCGGCTCCTCCCTCCACAGCTGCCTGGGTGGGGCTCCCTCCCACCCGTCCTCCACCTGCTGTGGACACCCCTGTGTGTGCCCAGGTGGCCACCGTGGGAAAAAGCCAGGGACCAATGGAAGGGTCAAGTGTGGAGCTGTCCACTCCCAGGGCCCAGTCTAGAGCTCCTGGTCTCCTTACTGACACCGTGACAGGAGGCCCAGGCTGGCCCACCATGGAGCAGAGGTGTCAAAAGGCTCATTCAAGCAAGGGGCATATTAATGGAGGCAGAACCCTTATTTGAAGGAGGAGTGAGAGTGAGACCTACTCCTGTCTCTCAAGTCCTCACCTGGGGTGTGGGGCACAGCAGGTGTCCTTCCAGCCAGGAGAGCGTTTTGGGAACAGAGGCTGGGTACTGGGGTCTGGGCCTCACTTCCCTGTGCCCTCTGCCTAATGGCTGACCCACAAGGGGCGCTGGGTTTGGGCTCACCCCACTCCGTGGTCCAGGACTGTTCCTCACTCCACTCGCTCCAGATCCCGTCGTAGACGCCAGGCGTGGGCCTGACCCTCACCCGGGCCCAGTACTTGGTGGAGGGCTGCAGCGTGGGCAGGGCCATGCTGTGGGCGCTCCGCAGGGTCTCTCTCTTGTTGTCCTGGGGGGCGGGAGGCTGAGAGGGAGGCCCTGGCCAGGGGCAGGGCACAGCAGCAAACCTCCCACCATGGGTCTGGCCTCCCCTCCTCCCCTCCTGTCCCATGGCGCCCCCTGCAGCCCCGCCACAGCCTGGTGCCCACAGGGACCGCGCTCCAGCGCCCCACGGGGGCCGGGACCCCTGCTCTCGGCTCCAGGGGACACCGAGGTCCAGGCCCTGGGGACCTCCTCGTCCAGCCCTCTCTAGGAGACCCCCAGCCTGCCAGGTGCTCACTGCGGCTGTTCCTGGAACAGTGCAGGTGGATCAGGCTCCGGGCCCTGAGGCAGGAGCTCAGGAGTCTGGAACCTTCTGCTGCCTCCACCCAGAGCCCCTCCTGGCCTCAGTTTCCCCGTTCCCTGCTTGGGGCCCTGGGGAGGCTCTGCACAGGCCCCAGGGCTGCCTGGAGCGGGAAGGAGATGGTGCCCTGGCCGGGATCCCTGCTCCTCAGGTCCGCTCTGCCCTGCTCTGGGGTCCGGGTAGGACAACTCTGAAGCGCGTGCCCAGGACTTTCCAGAACCTGATCGCAGGGGCTCAGCCCTGCCTGAGGGTCTCAGCCCCATTGCATTCCAGGGACCCACCACCTCGCCGCTCTGAGCCTCAGCTCCTCTACAGGACAGGGACCAGGACCTGCTGGCCACACAGGGGCATGGTCCCGCATCCCGGGGGACCTCTGCCTGGTGCCCCTCTCCTGCCCCCCACCGAGCCTCCCCGGACGCAGGCTCACCTCCCACTGCTCGTCGTCCCTCCTGTACTGGACCTGGAAGGTGTGCTCGATGTGTGTGTAGAGCGTCTGCTCCACCTGCCAGCGCAGGCTGTAGCTGTCCCTGTCCTTGGTCACCCGGAGGGTCGGGGGCTCCATCTGGACTGAGGGACGGAGACTTTTAGGGGCGTCCGTGACTCGGCCCCTCCAGCCCATTTCCTGTGAGTCAGGATGCCACCAGCTATCTCCCCAGCCACGACCCCAGGCCCAGCACTGGGGCCTTTGTGCCCCCCTGTGTCACCATGTCTCCTGGGAGATGCCTGGGCGGACTCCTGGCGTGGAGGCCCCAGCCTGACTTCCTCCTCATGCTCGATGTGAGAGGCCGCCGGCCTCTCAGCCACAGCTGCACCCAGCGCCACGTCCCAAGCTCGCAGTGCTCACTGGGAGCAGCGGAGCGAGTTCCCCAGACAGCAACGGTGGCACCAGCCGTCCCCACACTGCTCCAGAGCCTGGAGACCTGCTCCATTCTGGGCTACTGTCCCTTGACATCCCAGAGGGACAGGGAGATGTCTGAGGCCATGGGCAGTTCAAAAGCTCTCCCCTGGGAAGCCTGCAAGAGTCAGCTGCAAAGGGCCTTCGGTGACATCCAGGGGACCCTCTCTTCAAGCACATTGCTGCTAAACAGAAAGGTGAAGCCCCTTTGGGACATCTCCTCCCCTGTGGCCAGCAGACCTCAAGTTGGAAAATGCAAAGAACAGAGAAGGCCGAAACTAGGTGTTGACTCAGAAGTTCTGCGTCTCAGCCTTGATCCACCTCTAGCTAGTTGTGCAACTTTAAGTAAATTACTCAACCACTCTGAGCTTCAGTTTATCAATCAGAAAGAAATTGAAAAAAAAAAAAAAAAAAAAAGAGGGAGAATGGTCATAGTCTAATGACTCTGTGGGGCTTTTAGGAAAACAGCACAGTGTCCCCATATGCTGAGTTGTCCTATGTGCCGTATGTCACTCCAAGCTCTTTATATATCTTGTGCACTTGAACCATGGGAATCCCTTTAGGCAGGGGTGACCCCAAGAGAGCAAGTGGTAGATTGGAACCCAGGTGACCAAAATAAATGAGCTACGGCCTTTGTCATGCCTGAAGAGTGGGTGGAAAGGCAGGCACCTTGGCACAGGTCTGCAATCCTGGTGACTCGGGAGGCTGAGGCAGGAGGATCACCAATGAGATACAAGCCTCAGAAACGGAGGGAGACCCTGAGCAACTTAGGGTCACCCCTTCTCAAAGAGCAAAGGACTGGGGATGTGGCTCTGTGGTAAAGTGCCCCTGTTCAATCCCAGTATGAAAAAACCCTGAATGGAAGAGCTCGCCATCGGAGGGGACCCTGCCTGGGTCCCTGGTGCACCGCAGAGAGGAGGGACAGACCCTGCCAGGCCTCAGTCCACCCGCACACACCCCAACCCACAGTGAAAGGGAAATCACAGATCCCAGCAGCGGGGTCAGAGGACAGCGAGCCAACCGTCCAGCAGGGTCTGAAGACGGGAGGAGCAGAGGGTGGGCTCAGGGGGCGGGGGCAGCGAGGCCGCAGAGGACCCAGACAGGAACCAGGGTTAGGGTTTAAAGAGCAGTTCACTTCCAGTCACTGGACAGCCCTCCCTCCACAGTGACACTGGACAGGCCAGGAGGGACTCTGGGGGGGATTCACGGAAAGGGGCAGCACAGCACCAGGTCCCCGCAACCCAGGGCCACTCACTGTGCTCTGAGCTTTTGATGAAGCGCTCCTCCCTCCGAGGGTGGACGGAGATGATGTACAGGCCGTGGGCTGCGGGGTCGGGCACGGGGATCTGGCAGCGGAGCCGGGTGTCCAGGTCACTGAGCACCTCCGTCAGCACCGGGGTACACTCCTCCTCCCTGAGGGCAGGGATAGGGAGGGACACAGGGGGACACTCAGACCCTGGGCTGGGCCAGGGCAGGCCGAGAGCAGGGAGGATGGAGGGGGACACTCACTGTGCCTCTGGACTGGTCGCATAGAAGAGGCCAAAGGAGAGCGAGTTGGCCACGGGGGACCTCAGCTCCCAGGAGCAGCTCAGCGCGTGGGCCCCGTCGAAGGCACACTGCAGGTTACGGGGCTGGGCCTCATCCCCTGGCAGGACACATCCCTGGTCACCGCCCTGCCTCCCTCCAGAGCTTTGGGGGCACCAGGGGACTCAGCACGGGCAGGCCCCAGGTTTGGGCAGCAAGCCCGGGTGGCACCCTCAGCCGGCACCTGCCAGCCAGGTGCCCACAGGACAGAGCAGGGGTTCGTCCACTCCGTGCCCAGGCAGGGACCTCTCAAAGCTCCTGGTGGGGGACTGGACACAGTGGCCTGCGTGGTGGTGATCATCCACACACGGCTGTGAGGACGGTGTCTGGTGACCCGAGAGAGCTCCCGGGACAGGGGCCTGCAGGGCCCGGGAGGGGCTGGCAGAGCCGCCTGCAGTCGGGCTGCCCGCAGGCTCAGGACATGCAGCCCCAGGTGCAGGCAAGGCCACGGGAGGGGACGCCTGGACTGCCACTACCCGGGAGGCCCCGCCCCAGAGGGACATCCCCTGCCCGGACCCTAGTACCTGGTTGCGAGTCCCAGAGGATCTCGGGGCTCCACTGGCTGGGCCGCCCCGATAGGCGGGAGCCGGGGTCCAGGCGCGTCCGCACTCGGGCCACGTAGGTGCTGCCGGGCACCAGGTGCTCCGCCTCTAAGACGGCCCGGGAGGAGCTGCAGCGGAGGCTGGTGGCGTCCTGAGGGACAGAGGGCGCTGCAAGAAGGGCCGGCCTGGTCTCCCCGGGGACAGGACCCAGCTGAACCCTGCCTACCTCCCAGGAGTCGCTGAGCCGCTTGTAGACCACCTCAAACTCCAGGTCCCCCTGCGCCAGCCAGGGTGTCTGGGGATCCCCAAGTGCCACACTCCAGGTCAGCAGGAAATGGTCCCTGGCCGTGCTGATCTGGAGGTCCTCGGGTGGGGGCGGCTGGACTGCAGGGCGCAAGCAGAGGGCATGTCAGGGCCATGGGGCCACACAGGGCCTGCCTGGCCCTACCTGTGGATGGGCTTGGGTGCCTGCCCAGAGCTGCCCAGCAGCAGAGTGACCACGACGAGCAGGGGCCCTAGCTGAGTGACTCTTCATCTGCAGAAACAGGGGTCCAGGGTGCCAGCAGGGACCACGGCAGGTCACCGTGCACAGGGACCGATCCCCAGCCCAGTAGGCACGTCAGGCCTCCTGGGTTGGTCCGGCAGAGGCCTTCGAGAGGCCTCCTAGTCCCCCAGGTTTCTGTGGCTCGTGGCTGGGAGATGACTTCAGGCAGGGAGGTTGAGCGTCCCATGGTGGCCGTGGGACATGGAGAGTTGTAGCCTGTCCCAGCTGGAGCTTGGAGGAGTCATAACCCCAGACTGCTCAGCACAGAGTCACCCTGTCCCCACCCGCAGCCAGGACAGCAGCAGTCATCGATGGCTGCCCTCTGGCCCTGAGACTGGCGGAGGTGGAGCCTCAGCCCGGGGCCCTGCAGGTGCAGCCAGCGGAGCTGCCTGGGGACCAGTTACCACCCTGGTCATGTGACTCCAGTGACTCTCCTCCACCTGGTCCTTCCACAGACAGAGGAAGCAATGGAGGAAGTGAGTGTCCCAGGTCTGCAGGGGCAGGCTCAGCGAGGCCAGATGCACATCTGTGCCCCCCGCCCCTCCCAGCCTCCCTATCAGCGCCAGTGAGCCTCAGGCAGCCAGTGTCCTGTTCCTGGCCCCCTGGGGCCTGCGGGCGCCCAGAGAGAACTGGCAGAAGGTGAGGTGCCCCCATCCTGTGCCTGGCGTTCCCATGTTCTTGTCCCCTGTGTGTTTGCCACATGGAGACTACAAGTCCAGGCTGCTCAGGCCACATCAGGACTCCAGCCTCCCTGCCTCCCTGGCCCTTTCATCCACCTGCACACACCTGCCCCCAGCGTCCTCACGCCAGCCTCCCATTGTGGCTAGAGGGTCCCCTCCAGTCCTGCACAGGACAGAGCCCCCTCTGCACTCGGGCGCTGCCTGTGGCTCCATTGTCAGCCCACGCCCCCCGCTCTGCACCTTGTCGCTCCACAGACTCAAGGACCAACTTTTACCAGCATGCCGCATCCTCCTGAGCCTCCTGGCCTTTGCCGACGTGGTCACCGCTGCCAGGAGAGCTCCCTGACTCACCCGCTTCCCATGGCGGCTACGGCCTCCCTGCCTCCCGGGAGGCTGTCCTGCTCTCTCAGCCCCTGGCCCTCTGCCCCTCACAGTGCCCGTCTCCTTCAGGTGGTCTCACACAGGAAGTGCCCAGGGTCTCAAACATCCTTTCAGAGGAATTCCCAGTGCCTGCCCTGCCCTCTCTGGGCAGCAGCTGCATGGCCTGTGGCCAGGCAGTGACAGAGCAGGGCTCCCTCCAAAGCTGCTGAGCAGTGGGGCCAGCCCTGGGTCGGATGCAAGAAGGCAACCTGCCCGGGGGAGCCCAGCTCAGTGTCACCCCCACGCTGGGCAGCCTCGGCACGTCCCTCCCTCCTGCCTCAGCTTCGTGGGAAGTCAAAAGCCACATGACAGCCCTCCCCGGGGGCCTGTGTGTCTCAGCCTCCCCACAGGCCCTGCGTGC
Organism: Glaucomys volans; assembly: GCA_020662805.1. Classification (NCBI taxonomy): domain Eukaryota; kingdom Metazoa; phylum Chordata; class Mammalia; order Rodentia; family Sciuridae; genus Glaucomys; species Glaucomys volans. The sequence continues at coordinate 27,121 of JAJEJO010005157.1, read as the reverse complement.
ACAGGCTGGATAGTCACACGACCTTTATCAAGAGCCCCCTCCCTCTTTCTGAGCAGGGCTGCAGTGAATTCCAGGGTCGCATGCACGGTGGGCGAGCCCTGCCACTGAGCTCCACCAGCCCGCGTTCAGGCTCCTCGGCCGTGAATCCATGAGTTTGAAGTGCCACCTGTATTTCCTCCTAATATCCAGCAGGTCACACCTCGCTGTACCCGATGGGGGTCTGCACCCTCCCAGACCAGGTGGCCTTGGGAGCCTGCACGGACCCACAGTGCAGCCCTGGGACCCTGGCAAGGGCATGAGGGGACCGGCCCTTGTCTGATGTGTGGGAAGCCCAGGGAAAACTGGACCCGTCGTGGTCACCTCTGCTTCGTGGTGACTCTGGCCCTAGCTGGGCTGAGGTGGGAAGGAGAGAAGGTACCACCGACGGTGGCTCCATCAGTGTGCCCCCAGGAACGGCTCTCCTCGGAGGGAAGCCTTGGGACTGGCAGCCAGGGGCCTGGCAGGCGGCTGCAGCAGCAGCAGGGGAGCCGTGGGCAGGGCCCGGCCATGGCATCTGCTCCGAGGCCAGCGCTGTGGGGACGCCATCTCCCCCCCAGGACTCAGCCCTGGAGACTCATGCCCGGCCCCTCCTGCAGCCCAGCCTCCCTGGTGCCCTGTGTAGACAGGCCAGCCCTGGCTGGGTCCCCAGGTCCTCACCATGCTGGGTCAGCCGCACTGAGAGCTGGACACCCAGCGGCCGGTCTGCTTGGAAGAAGTAGTAGTCGTTGTCAGCGATGACGAAGTCCTTGTAGGGAATGTGGCAGCTTCTGAGCTCACAGTGGGCCACTGGGCAGGCTGGCCAGGGCCTGTCCTCACCAAGGCCACAGGACACTGGCTCTGGAGGGTCCCTGTCAGGAGAGGACAGCGTCAGCTAAAGCAAACCAGAAGCAGTCATTCATCAATAGGTAAAGAAAATGTGTCTGCACACACGGGAGGTTTCTCCACCGTAAGGAGAATGAATTGATGGCGTTCGCCAGAGGACGGATGGAGCTGGGGAATGTCCTGCTCAGTGAGATCGGTCCATCCCCAAATCCAAAGGCCAGTGTTCTCTCTGGTGTGCGGATCCACCTCACAATAAGGCGGGACAGGGGAGGGAAGGAAGGGAGGGGGGAGCAGGAAGAGAACAGCGGTCGGTCGTGAGGTCCTGTGCTCACAGGTGAGTGTGCGACACCTCCCGCACCCCCACGAGGATGGGGCCTCTCGCTCCGTGTGCGCCCGGTACGTCCGAACACCTCCTACTGCCTTGTGCTTCTAAACAGACCAAACTTGAGAAAGAGAAAAAAGAGCCCTCCATTCATCAGGTGGTCACTGAGTGGCTGCCACGTGCCAGGAGGTCCTGGGTCAGGGGTGTCAGTGACCTCCCCAGATCCCTGCCCGCCCAGGGGCTGCCTGGGGGCAGAGGCACAAGCTAGACCCCTGATAACAGAAGGAGTGGGGACAACTTCACCACCTTTATTTTGAGACAGGGCCTCACTAAGTTACTAAGGCTGGCCTTGAACTTGGGATCTCCTGCCTCAGGCTCCTGAGTTGTCAGGATACCCATTTGTTTCACTTTTGATGATCCCTTTTAGTAATCTGTGTTCCTCCACGAGGACAGCCGAGCAGGGAACAAGGGGTCTGGGAGCTTTTGGGGTGGGGGATGCAGTTTGAAGAAGAAGGGGACAGAGAAGGCCTCACTGAACAGGTGACCTGTGAGCAGAGCCCCTGAGGAGGTGGCCAGGAGAGTGCAGGGCCCAGGAGAGGGGGCCCAAGGTTACTGGAGGGGCCCCGTAACTGGGAGGCTGCCCACTGGGTCCCCAGAGTGTGGGGCAGGCGGCCTGCGGCTGGGTGACAGGTTATGACCTGACCACGCGGTGCTCACAAGCGGTCTGAGTGGCCAGACAGGACTACTAGGGACTGACCACCTGTAAGGATGGAGTAAGAGTCAGCTGAGTGTAACCGAGGGCCGACCCACAGGGACCCTCTGGCTTCGCTGGCTTAATGGACTTTAAAATTCACTAATCATGGAAATCCAACCGTGAGTCTCCCACCGGCTTGGCGCCTCTGACCAAGGCTACCAAGTCTTCAAACAGTTCCCCGGCAGCACTGCGTCAGCTCCTCATCTGTCCTGTACCTTAAATTGCAAGTTTAACTATTCCTGGGAAAAAACCTAAAAGACCCAAGTCATAAACTCACTCATCAGTATCTGGCCTCTAGAACCCAGGACATCTGGTGGCCTCCCGGTGACAGCAGGTGTGTCAGGAAGGCACAACAGCCTGGAATTGATGCCCACGCTGGGCCTGCCCCCGGGCCCACCTCTGAGCCTGAGCTACTGCTGGGACACCTGCCTGAACCTCAGGTTGCCACCAGCGGCCAAGATGGTCTTTCCTGGCGGAGCCTGCCATCTCCGGGGTCCCTGGCTTTCCAACCCCTTTCACCTCCCCAACCAGCCCCTGAGGACTAGCTTGTGAGCTGTGAGCCAAACAGACCTGGCTCTGGTCAGGTAGGGAATTAGGATTTCACTGTGAGTTGGGGGCAAAGGTTTGGAGAGTGAGGAGCAGAGGAGGCGTGGCCTGTGGACCAGGCCACCAGGGGTCCTCGGGTGCTGGCTGTGGACAGAGAGGGTTGGGGCCGTCCAGCGGCTCCTGGATCATCCCCGATAGGAAGTGGTTTGGACCAGGGAGGGGGATCAGCATGGTCAGACTGCAGTGCTGATGGAAGACACATTTGGCAGCCTCTGGGTCAGGTGCTGAGAGGTGATGGGGGACTTTAAAACCAAACCAAGACGCCTCGCTTCGCCTGAGCCCCATGGCTCCTGGCTCCACAGTGGGGGGGGGGGGGAGAGGAGGCAGGAGCGCCTTAACGAAGGCCCCATGTGGACAGGGACATCTGGAGTCAGACACCTACTCCAGGTGACATGTGGAGAGGCACGTGGCCCGGTCGTTAGGGGAGGCCTGGGCCGGAGATTTCCACCTGAGCTGGTGCCCCTGGCCTGAGGCCAGATCTCTGAAGATCGGCTTTAGACCAGAGAGGAGGCCAGCAGCGACCCCAGCGCAACTCGCCCTTTCCGCTGAGATAAGGAAGGAGGCAGAGAACCCAGCAAGGGCTGGCGGGGGCGCAAGGGGCTGGGGGCAGGGCACCGAGTTGGGAGCGACAGGAGTCACATGGACACTTGGTCACTGGGGACAGGTGCCTCCCATGGTCAGAGAGGGAGAAGGTCAAGACCTCCCCTAGCTCCCGGAGGCATAGCTGACTGACAGGTGGCGGTGGGGACAGCAGAGTCCTGGGAAGGGGTTCATGGAGGAAGCACCTCCATGGACCACCAGGTACATGGAGCACCAGGTACAGTGACCTGATGATTTCAGGACAGCCACTGTGAGGGACAGCAGGGAGGGGCTGGGGCTCTGGGATGCAGGACCAGGAGCTGACCCTGGGCTGCAGTCACTGTTGGCATCTGGAACCCAGCATCAGCCACACTTGCCAGGTGATGGGAGTGACCTGGGGGGGCAGCATCAAGGACACAGGGGAGGGTGGGGACTGGTGGCAGCCACGTCCTAGAGCAGGGAGACCTAAGATCTGGGCTCAGGGCTCGGGCAGGGATGAGGCATAATTCCCTGCAGGGGCCAGTGCCCTGACCAGGCCAGGTCCAGGGAGGGGACAGGTCAGGGAATCAGGGGAAGGCTTCCTGTCCAGGCTTCTGCTGTCTCAGGCAGGGGAAGCAGGTCACGGGGTCAGGGGAGGGTGGCACTGGGGACAGGGGAACAGGCACAGGGAGGACTCAGGACTGCAGGAGAGCACTGAGGGGAGGTGTGGGTGGCAGAGATGGTCCCCCCAGGAGCGGCCTCCAGAGGCCTCCTGCTCCTTGGGACTCGCCTTTAATTGTATCACTTGTGGCTGATTCAGAAGCCCGAGGCCAGAGTGAGGCAGCCAGCCACCTCCCAGGCGGCCCACAGTGGCCACCCCTCCTTGGGAGGTCGTGGGGCCACAAAGCGTGGAGCCCTGGGGCAGCAGGCACTGCCTCTGTGCTGCCCCTGTCCTGGCTGCCCTCCCTGTGGCCAAGGGGCCGCTCCCTGGGCTCCATCTCCTCCTCTGGGAACTGGGCCTGGCATCCTTCCCCGTCCACTTCTGGGGAGGATGAACTAGGTCCCCTGGGGAAAGACGCCCAGTGTGGTCATTGTCATCACCACCACCACCATTAGTGTGGGGCTGCCCATCCCAAAGGCCCCGACACCAGGCACCAGCGTGCGGGCCTGGCCGGGCCGCCCTGTCCTGTCTGGTCCAACCCGATGCTGACCGACATGCCCCTCTCCACTCACAGCACAGGGGTCAGGCACAGAGGACAGGATGCCCCTGCCCCTGCCCAGGCGCCAGGGTCACTCACCCATTCACCCTGCGGTGGAGGGTCAGGTTGAGGAGCCGCCGGGCGTCTGGGGTGTCCGCCCACCTGCAGGCGATGTGGCTGCTGTAGTCGTTGTAGCAGCGAAGCGTCTTCAGCGGGATGGTTTCTGATGGCAGAGCAGGAGGGGTCACTCCTGTCCCCTCCCGCGTCCCTTGCCACCACCCCAGCCCTCAGGGACGTGCAGCCCTGGGGGCGTCTCCTGGGTCCCTGGGAGGTCTGGGCTGCGTGGGCTAGGGCCCTGAGGGTGGGGACCCTCCCCTCCTGACAGAAGCACAGAGGAGTGGTCCTCAGCCCCTGGGCCCCGCCATGTGCTGCTCAGGTCCCTCAGGACAGGCCCTGCCTGGGGCACATCCCCTGCCCCGACCCCATGAGCACCATGGAGAAGAGGCTGGGCCAGGCCCCAGACTCTGTGAGCACTTCCCTGCTGGGCCCAGTGCTCCCTGCCCACAGCCTGCCAGGCTGGGTGTGGAAAGGGACCCGGGTTCCCGGGTCACCTGGAAGTCAAGTTCCCCAGGGGCTGAAGCCAGAGAGACCCCAGGGCCTGGAGGAGGGACCCTGATGCCACCAGAGGAGCAGAGGGTCTGTGGGGAGGGAGGGCAGAGGGGCTGGACCAGCCTGGAGGCAGGGCCTCGAGGGCCAGGCTGAGGAGTGGGCAGAGAAGTGACTGTGCCTCCGCCAGTTTCTCCAGGAGGCCAGAGGGTGGGCAGGGACGTGGGGCGGGGGTGGGGGTTTAGGGGGAGGAAGGGGAGGGGGAGGAGAAATGAGGGGAGTGTGGGGAGGAGGGCCAGAGCCAAGGTTCTGGGAGCTTCTGGGGTTCAGTGGGGGTGGCCCCTCAGGGCCCAGCAGTGAGCAGGGAGGGAGACGGGAGGGAGCCAACAGACTCACCTTCTGCCACTGTGACCCTGGGCCCCCATAGGGCCAGCAGGGCCAGGAGGAGAGTCCCCCAGGTCAGCACCATCTCCTAGTCAGCTTTGGTCCTGCAGGTGGCTCTACGGGTGAGCCCTGGCTGTGGGCAGGGTGGGGGTCCTCATCGCCCCAGAAGTCTGTGTTCCTGTCCCTCCAGACGCTGGGCCTGACCCATGTCACCGGTTCCTGTGATTCCTGTCTCCAGGACTCTGGCTCCTCTGGGCCTGTAGAAAGACAGATCTGCTGGGAGCTGCCCAGGGCACAGCCCCTGTCCTGGGGGAGAAGCCAGGCCCCAGTGACGCGCCCTGCAGCTGGCCCTTCCCTGGAAGCTCAGTGTCCTCAGGCGACGGTGAGGGGGATGGGCTCAATGGCCTCTGGGACAGAGGGTCCCTGGGTGCCAGGGTGCAGTGGCTGAGTTGAGAGCACCTGGGAGGGACGCCTGAGCTTTGACCCGAACCCAGCCCCAGACGGCCTTCCGCCAGCTGCTCTGGGAGCCGGGGCGCTGGATGCCACAGCATCACCAGGTGTGAGCTGCCTCCGGGCCTGGCGCTCCCCGCCTCTGCTCCGTTTACTGGCATCTCTCCCACAGGCCGTCTGTCCCCCAGTTCTGCTTTCCAAGAAGAGACTGGGGATTTCCTCCTGTCATTCGCTCCCCAGCCCCGGGAAGTACCCAGGGAGTCGGGTGGCTCCTCCCCCCAGGGCTGTCCAAATGTCACTCAGGACGCACAGACCAACCCATGGGCCTGCCTGCCTGCCTGTCCATCCTCTCTCTGTCCACCTACCTACCTACTTGTCAGTGGACACAATAGGGTTAAACTGTATTTTACTACATTTTCCTCCATAAAGAAGAAGTAAACAATGTGAAGTGAAAGAATATTCCATTTTTTTAAATGTTAGGGTAATTGAATAACCAGTCACAACCTACATCTCACACCATTCCCCAAATGGAGATTAACCGAAGAAAAGTCACATCATATTAAACTTCAAATGATAGAAGTGACCTAATTACACTTAAAAGCAATCAAAGAAATCAGAGAGATAAAGACAGACAGATAAAAGTGCATCAGAGCAATCTTCTGTATTTTATAAAACTAGCTGAATCCTGAGGCGAGGCGAGGATGCACACATGGATGTTTGCACCAGTGTCTTAATCTGTTAGGGCTGCTGCCCCCAAATCCCACAGAGCAGGCAGTTTATACACAGCAGATGTTTACTTCTCTTTTTCTGGAAGCCGAAGTCCACCATCAAGGTGCTGGCAGATTGGTATCTGGAGAGGGCTGCTTCCCATGGACTCTCCTCTGTACCCTCATGTGGAGCTCTCTGGCCACTCCTATAGGACACTAATCCCTTCCAGGGGCTCCACCACCCAAATTCCAACCTATGAGTTTCGGGAACACAAACATACAGACCATAGGGACCAAAATGGTAGAAAACAGGTTGCTATCTTCCATGTGCATGAGTCAAATATACCGATATCATTAAAGAAGGCAAACAGAATATTCACACAAGCCCAGAGAATTCTCCTTAGTGCCTGGCAATTGTTTAATGCTTACCATTCGCCAGGCACTGCTCACAGATGCTAATGCACCTGTGTGGGCTGCAGTTAGGATCCTGAGTTTGCAGATGAGGGAAGCCATGGAGGCGGGTTCAGTAAGGGCCCCGGGAATCACAGGGCGGGTACGGGACAGGCTGGCACCGAAGCCCAGGACTTTGCGTTCTTAGCCGAGACGTCACGAGTGGTTGCAATTCCAAATCGATTGCCAGTGTCAGACAGGCCATCTCTGACCTAGACTGGCTTGATGGACATTTCTACAGCCCTCACAGACATGGCCGAAAGAAAGGAAAACCATGAACCCTGCAAGTTCACATCTGCAGGGAGACTGGAGACCTCAGAGCTATTTACAAACACAGACTTCTGTGCAAAAAATAGAGCCCAGCGTTCCTCGACTGTGGATTGAAAGATCAACAACCAGCCTAATCACAGAGCGCATACCACAAGAGATTGCCTTGCCGAGACAGATGACCAGGGCGGGTGGAAAGTTCTAGAGACAGATTGAGACCTGGAAAAGGATCCAGGAATTCCAACCTCCAGAAGCAGAGGCAGAGGGAATAGGCACACACGGGAGCAGTGCCACCTGCCGGCTGTCTGGTTCTCCTGGTAACAGAAACCCACGCTGGGCATATTGCCGCACAAAATCAAAAGTTATATTTGTTATCCTTTTCTGCTGGAAGGCACGGTCAGGGTAAAATGATGTCCAGGGAGATGTGAGTAGAAGCTATATGTGTCTTCCAGAAATGGCTGCTTAAAGGACCCAGATGGGAAGGGGTCTTTTGTTGCTCTTCCTCCTCCCTCCAAGTCTGCGCTTCAGAAGTGATGGCCGGAACTCCAGCAGCCATCTGGACCATAAGGTTACCTTGAGGATGGAAGTCATATGCAAGGACCATGCAAGAGAAAGAAAGGAGCCTGGTTTCCTCGTGTTGCTTCAGAGCAAGTGTACCAGCCTGAGATGACCGACCCCTGGACATCTCCTATGTAGGGGGAAGTGAATTTCTATGTTGTGAGCACTGCTGCTTGGGAATCTTCCACGTGCAAGTCCACAAGATACAGTAGCAAGCGTTCACAAGTCTCTGAACAAGACAACATTCTGCCAAGGGAAGAACAAGGTGACTTTGTTTTTGTTTTTTTTTTAAGACAACAAGGAAGACTTTATTTAAGGGGGCAGGGCTACTGTGATGGGGGTATAATAGAAAAGAGATCAGGCTTAATCCCAAGGTTCCTCTCCAGCAGAGCCATCCCCAGTTATATGCAGACTGGGCTTTTCCATCTTCCCCAAATAAAAGGGCAATCCTGCAAAAACTTCCAGAAGGAAGTGAACAAGCAGGTTACTTTCAAAGGGACAAAGGTCAAGTTGGAGAGAGATCTCTCAGGAGCAGCCTCGGATCCTAAACGGAGTGCGGTCTTGAAAACTTGCGGGAAAAAGATGGATAACCAAGAATCACAAGAAACAAAGTTTTTTTTTGTTGTTGTTGTTGTTGTTTTTTGGGGGGGGTTGGGCATTCAAGGGCAGCAAAAATTTTTTGGTCACATAAAGGTAAGGAAAAAATTTCAGATCTTTTCTTTAAAAAAATTAACCTAGGATATATTTCAGGAAAGACAAACTTCAAGAGAGGAAGATCACATGCAGTGCTGGAGAAGAGACATCGCCAAGACTTAGGGTTAAAGGATGAAGAATTGTTATAGCATAAGGTGTCAAATAAGAAGCAAATATAGGAAAATGATGTCAAACTAAAACTCAGATGGCTGGCGAGGGAGTTGGCTGTGAGGTCGGGGTAGAGGGAACTGAAAACTCCTAAAGACCTCTCCTTGTGTTGGAAGAGCACACGTATGCTAATTAAACCCAAATGCTGGTAGAAAATGTAAATTAATGCTGCTGTTAAGAATGTTAAGTGCCAGGGATGGGAGGCGCACACCTGTAATCCCAGCACTTGGGAGGCTGAGGCAGGAGGATCTCGAGTTCAAAGCCAGCTTCAGCAACTTAGCGAGGCCCTAAGCAACTCAGTGAGACCCTGTCTCTAAATAAAATACAAAATAGGGCTGGGGATGTGGCTCAGTGGTGGAGTGCCCCTGAGTTCAATCCCCAGTACCCCCAAAAAGCAGATCAAAAAAAAGAATGTTGGGCTGGGATCGTGGCTTAGTGGCAGAGTGCTTGCCTAGCATGTGTGAGGCACTAGGTTCGATTCTCAGCACCACATACAAATAAATGAATAAAATAAAGGTCTATCAACATTTTTTTTTTTAAAAAAAGAATGTTAAGTATAAGCCAGGTATGGGGGTGCACACCTGTAGTCCCAGCTGCTCAGGAGGCGGAAATAGGAGGTTGCATGAGCCCAGGAGTTGGAAACCCATCTCAAGTAAACAGACAAATAAAGTAAAAAATAAAAAGTTACTAAAAATAAGGGGTGTGCCTAGGGACAAGAGAATGAAAGAGAAGAGATGGAGGAGGGACAGAGAGCGCCTATAGAATGAACAGGCACATCTAAAGTCCTCGATTTAGGAAGAAATTGAATGGTAGGAATAAAAACTGAAATGAAGAAGCAACACACAGATTCACTGCAGACAGAAGCAACTTCACGGGACCCCATCACACAGGTGTTTTAAGGAAGGGTGCGCGGTGACCAAGTGGGACAATCCCATCGGAAGGAGACCCAGCAGTGAGACCCAGAGAAGTGGACAGAGGAGATGCAAAAGGAGGGGTGCCAGGAGAGACGGACTGCTTGACAGACCCCCCCCCATGTCTGGGTGAGGCACAAACCACTCCAGATCAGATGAGAAAGCAAAACTCACCCAACCAACAGCTGGAGGGGACTCTGGTGCTCCAGAATGTGCCAGAAACCTCAGGCCAGGTCGGAGGGGAACGCTGGCGCCCCCTGGAAAACGTGCCCGCGGAGGTGCCCACTTGCCCACCTCCCAGGGTCTTTCCTGCCCCCACCTAAATTCAGTGTGATCCAAGGATTCGTAACCGACTTGACCAGCCCGGCCTAATTCACAACAAACCAAAGATGGAAGATCTGCTTTGTTTGCCAGAAAAATAACAAAGGATGTAACAGGAGGACCAGAAACGAGGAAAACAGCCACACACTGGGAGGACTTGGGAGCTGCACGGTCGCGTGGAGGGACAGGGCTGCACCCTGCGATTTTCAGATAACCAGCCAGTAATGTTTTAAAAAGTTAGATTATAACTGTACTTAGGATTCATCCCTCCAAATTCCAGGTGGATTAAAGATCTAAAAGGGAAAAGTAAAATAAGGTAAATTAAATAAAATAAAGTTAAAATAAAAGTAACTGGGCACGATGGTGCACGCATGTAATCCCAGCAGCTCGGGAGGCTGAGGCAGGGGGATCGAGAGTTCAAAGGCAGCCTCAGCAACTTAGCGAGACCCTGTCTCTAAATAAGTATAAAAACGGGTCTGGGGATGTGGCTCAGTGGATAAGCGCCCCTGGGTTAGACCCCTGCACCAATAAACAAATCAATAAAATGAAATCATTGATATTAGGAGTTGAACCAGAAACCAGAAGGAAAAAAAATAAAAATAATGACAGCTTTGACCTCTAAACTCATGAGCAGAGCATTTTTATATGACATGAGACATCTTGAACGTGGCAAAGAAAAGGAAGTGGCAATCTGGGAGGACGAGTTTTCAACCTGTGTAGATAAAGCACTGAGCACCTGGTGAGTGAACCCGCTGTAGGGCGAAGCGCCTCGCAGAACATGGATGAAGACCTTCCCTGCGATCACCATAATTAAGGGGCCCAGTGGCCTGTGGACGAGGTGCCACCCAACCTAGTCAGGGAAAGGGGTCAATCCAGCAACGGGAGGGTTTTCATCCAGGACGGGGACAAAGTGAAGCGAGGGAAGCTTCCCCGGAGCGGGGCTGCCAGGCACCTCCGGGCCGTGCGGGCTCCCTCAGCCTCGCAGGGGGCGATTCGACGGTTCCTATTAAAATTTTGAATGCATGACCGAGATCTTGCCCGGCAACTGCTGCTCCTAGGATCCCAGGCTCCAGAGGCACTTGGATGGGGAACACAACTGGCTCAGCCTAAGCGACTACAGTATGGGCTGAGCTGGATGGCGAGGTCCCCGTACTGACAAATGCCACCTCTTTCTCAGGGCTGGTTCATGAGTTGGATCCGTAGGAGCCGTTGGGGAAGGTTTTCCAAAGCACAGTGTTAAATGAAAAAGGTGATTCATGGAACAGCGGGTGGGCTGGGGTCCCAATCCTGTTCAAACGGAAACTGTGCCCTTGTATCCCACCTGGGGAATATTCCGGAAAGATAACATGACAGAGTGAGCGGGATGTGGGACTCGGGGTGGAGGTGGCTGTGGACGGGGCCCTTCGTGCTCTGTCGCTCTGGATTGTTCTGATTTTTAGTAAAGCAAGGGTGTCAACTCGTCTGGCACGAGGTACACTCAGCAAGCACCCCGGGAGCCCTCCCATGGACCGGCCTCTGGAAAGAGCGACCCGAAGCCACCGGGAGAGGTCTACTCGTTACAGAGCCATTTTCAAAGCAGGAGAGACGATAGAAAAGAATTAGAATCGGATTATGCAAAAACACAACAGCCGGGACTTTGAAGCAGGATCACACTAGCTGTCCCGAGCCCCCACGCACTCACGCCCCAGGGAGGACCCGACGCCTGCCCTCTCATCTCCTGCCCTCTCATCTCCTGCCCTCTCATCTCCGCAGGACCTCTGCCGACCCTGGAGCAGACAGCACGGGCGCCCCTGCTCCGGCCGACCCCTCGGGGGACAGAGCACACACCCCCACCCAGACTCAGTAAGCAGTGGGGCTACGGAGAGGGTGTGACTTCACCCTGCTCTTCACCTGATCTCTCTGTGGCCCTGCTGTGTGTCACCAACATTCTCTCTTCCTCTCTAGGACTCTCCGTCCCCTCCCTAGTCCACAGACGGGGAGACAGAAGCCCAGGGCACAGCGAGTTACGCTCCCTGCCACCAACCCCTCAGAGGCAGAGCCCAGACGGTGCCGGACTCCCAGGCGGGCTCTCCACCCCGCCAGGCTGCGGAGGGTCCCGGGAGCCCTCACATGGAACCAAAGCACGTCCCACCCCACCTGCCTGGGGGTCTGGGCTTGAGTCTCCCCCAGAGGCCAAGCTCTGATCTCCACTAGTCCCCAGAGCAAGTTGTCACCCCAGCTCCCTGACCCTTCCCTCCTGGACTCCGCACCCTGCCCCCGGAGCCAGGCCCTACCTCTGTGCGGGGCCAGGCCGGCCTCCTCCGGGAGCCTCCAGGCAGCAGTGAGCGAGCTTCCTATTTATTCGCGCTGCCTGGTGAGGAAACAGAAGCAGAAAGAGGAAGCGAGCCTGAGCAGGGGGGGCGCCCTTTCACAAGCATCACGGCTTCTCAGAACTCGGACCTGACGCTGCCCTGCGGAGAGCGCACGTGACCTCTGTCTCCTGCCCGCTGCTCTCGGAAACTCCTCCTCAGCTCACGCAGGGCCTCCTCCAGGCAGCCCTCCCTGATGGCCCCCGTGGGGAGCAGAGGGAGGTGGCCCCGGCAGCAGGTGTGTGCCCGGGGCCAGGCCCAGGCTGAGCTCTGAGTCCACTGCTTCTTAGAGTGTGACCTGTGCAGACCACCCACAGGTGACGCCTCCCAGCCTCAGGACGGCCACCTGTTACTCTCACATTAGCATCGACAAGGCGGAACGGCTGCTGAGGGAGCCTGGTGAGCGGCCGCTCAGAAGGCTGCAGCTCAGAGCTGGGCACAGGGGGGCGCCCCCAGAGAGGTGGCCACCCTGTCCTGCGCTCCGTGGCTGTCCTTGCCCCACGCTGTCCTCAGGGCCGGCTTGTGTCTGGCTCCCATTTCTCTCCCCACACCCAGTCCATGGTGCAGAGGAGGCCCTGGGCCGAGGAGGCCCTGGGGGTGTGGGGAGTTAAGGAGCTGGGCTGGCTGGCTGAGGCAGGCCGCTTGTCCCAGGGCAGAACTTAAAGGAACACAGCAAATCTCAGTTATCCGCACAAATAGTGTTTTTATGCAACATGGCAAAAAATCAGAATGAATGCAAAAATCCTGTGGACAAAGCACCACTTAAAACTGAGGCAGCGTCCATCATAGCGCCTGCCAAGCCACTGGAGTCTCAGGCAAAGGGAGAAGCGGAGGGAAGGGAGAGGAGGCCGGAAGGCAGAGGAGGCTGCCCCAGGGGCCAGCGGTGGAAGGGCGGGCGGGGACCTGCTGAGAGCCTTGACCTCTGGCCTGATTGCTGCCTGCTTTCCTCAGGCCAGGAAGGCCTGGCGGGCAGCTGCTGAGCCCTGCCCTGGCAGAGGAAGCTGGGGCTGGAGGGCAGTGACCGGGCTGCCCTGGTGACGTCCCTTCCTGGGGTGGCAAGGTCAGGCTGCAGAGGACGGACTTGAACACTGGCCTGGCCTGCTTCCACCTGGGCTCGTCCACTGGGCTCTGTCCCTGAGCTCCCCTGTTGTGCTGGGCTGTGGCAGGGGACCTGGAAGGGGCCACCCGGGCGCAGACAGCAGAGTACCCAGGGCCAGGACTGACCGTGGTTCTTTAGCTCAGTTCGTCCCTGGCCTGAAGCCCTCGGCCTGACAAGCCCTGCCTTGCGGGGGGCCTGGGGCTCTCTAGGCCAAGGATGGATCGTTGCCACTGGGAGCGTGAAGGTCCCAGGGCCCAGGGGAGGCCTGAGCCCACTGCTCCCAGGAGAGGCTGGAGCTCAGTCCAGTGGGAGTGCGCTTTTCCAGGTGGAGCAGCGGCTCTTTCTCGCTCACTCTTCCTCCTTCACCGACTCCATTCTTTGCCTCCATGAGACCCCGAAGGAGACAAAGGCCGCAGGTGTGCCGCAGGCCCACGAGGCACAGGGACACTCTGCTCCAGGGCTTTCCTCTCTCCGGGCTCAGTGGGGCTCCTGAGGTTGTGCTGCCGCATCCTTGGGTATGCAAGGGTGTCCCTCAGCCTCGAGGCTCCCTGTGGGACCAGGCCAGGCCAGGGCAGCAGCCAGAGAATGGAACGTGGGACTCACCAGCGTGAGACTTTACCGATGAAATTGTCAGCGACCACAGCGCCAGCACCTGGGCCGCCACAGCGCCAGCACCTGGGCCGCCACAGCGCCAGCACCTGGGCCGCGGAGAGCGTGATCGCGTGCTCCAGGGGGCAGTGACGGGGCGCCAGGGCCCTGGGGGAGGCCTGGGAGCAAGGTCGCTCCCTGGGAAGGGTTTGCCCTTCCGGTTCCCTGAATGTCATGGAGCCGGGGTCTGCTCTGTCTGAGGCTTAAGTTTTTCTTATATAACCGAAAAAACTCTCTACTATATTTGCATTAAATAATTTAAAATTCACATTTTCCACGTGCGTGATTCTCAGGTGCAGAATGAGGTGAGAATCTATCAGTCCGTGTGCTCACCTCCCCACGCACCCAGGAGGTAGGACATTCTGGCCCAGCTGCCCTCGCTCCTGTCACTGTCTCTCCAAGGTGACTGCTACTCACTTCTGTCACTTTAGATCACCTCTACCTACTTTTTAAAAGATCTTGGTAAAATATACAAAACATAAAATTTGCCATTTTTGCCTTTTTTTTTTTTTGGTCCCAGGGATTGAATCCAGGGGTGCCTAACCACTGAACCACATCCCCAGCCCTTTTTATTTAGAGACAGGTTCTCGCTGAGTTGCTTAGGGCCTCGCTAAGTTGCTGAGGCTGGTTTTGATCCTCCTCCCTCAGCCTCCCAAGCCGCTGGGATTCCAAGCATGAACCTACCTCCAAGCCCAGCCATTTTTACCATTTTGAAGTGTACAATTCAGTGGCCTTAAGTGCAGACATGCTACTGTGCAACCATCACTTCCATCTCTAGAACTTTCTCTTCATCTCCAACTGAAACTCTGCACCCAATGAACAATAACCCCATTTCTACCTCTCCTGTCTCCAGCCACCTCCATTCTACTTTCTGTCTGTACGTCTGACTACTCTAGGGACCTCATATAAGTGTATAAGAATCTACAGTATTTGCTTTGTCCTGTTGTGACAGGTTTTTCTCACTTAGCATAATGTCCCCGAGGCTCATCCAAGTTGAAGCATGTGTCTAGGTTCTCTTCCTTTTCAAGGCTGAGTAGTATTCCCTCATATGCACACACCACTGTTCATTTGCCTGTTTACCCGTCAATGGACACTCAGGTTGTTTCCACATTTTGGTGATTACAAATCATACTGCTATTGCCATGTATATACAACTAACTACCTGCTTCCCCTTCTTTGTGTGTATTTCCAAAGAGAATTACTGCTCATATGTTAGTTCCATGGTTAAATTTTTGAGGAACCATTCATCTGAGTTATTTTTAAACTTGACTTGCATGGAATTACTTCATATTTGGTTGAAATAATATAATTATTTCAATTAAACAAGCCAGGAGATGAAGTTTCCTGACACCAGCCTGGTCCAGGAGTCTGCCCTGTTCTCCTTGGTCATCCTGACCTGATTCTCCCCGGAGGGACACTACTTCTGACTCTTCAATCCTGGTCCAAAAACAACCTGTGACTTCTGAGGAACTGTCAGACCTATAGATCTCCAGACTAAACGGCGGAGTGGAGCCAACATCAACCAAACATTAGGAAAATCAGATTTTAAAAATGTACCCGTAGCAACCAAAACAACCAAGGAAATGGAAGTGCCTTCGGCTCTCGGTTTTATGGTGCGGGTCTGGGATGGCAGAACCAGGCCTCGATGTGAAATGAAATTGCAAAGCCATCCTGGTAAGAAACCGATGCCTGGGAGGGGTCAGCCGCTCCCCTCTCTCAGCCTTCCTCTGGGAAGCCTCATTACCTGGGTTCCTACCTTTTGGATTGTGAATAACCTCCCTAGGAGGCTGAGGCTCCCCTTCAAATGAAATGCCCGAGAACCGAGCCCGTTCTCCTCTGCTCTGTGAGCGTGCTCTGCCTTAGAGGCCCTGCACCAGGCCTTCAGCCGCAGAGATTAGGATTTTTTTTTTTAAAGTAGGAAAAAGCCCCCATGATGGGATGGGTCTAAGATGACGCTAAATAACCTATTAATGTTGTGAGAAGCTGTGGATC
>JAJEJO010005157.1:0-11119 GCA_020662805.1 Glaucomys volans | reverse complement strand
CCCTCCCCTCCCCCCTCTCCTCCCCTCCCCTGCCCTCGTCACCTGAGCACCTGCGTCACCTGATCACCTGTGCGGAACTTCACACTCAGCTGCCTCACCTTCTCCTCAGGGACTTTCCACAGTGCATTGTGCCCAAAGACCCCAGAAGAACTGTCATTTCAGTTGACATGACAAGATGGATACCCCCAGGGTCACCTTCACCACAAGACATCTGGATCCTGGAAAATCCTGATCTTTAAAAGCGATGCTCGACTCCCCCAGGTGCAGGGATTCTCTAGAGAAGTGCCCTCCACCTAAACAAAACCCGAAAGATGAACAAAAACAGCAGGTTGAAGTCTGGGTATTGAACCAACAGGAAGTGAAGGCCCATGGCTGCCGAAGCAAACACCGAGGGACAGTCTGTTCACCTGGAGAGGGAGGGCGGGGCTCCCCTGCAGCCCTGGCAGGGAGCAGAGGCCCCGGGCTCCTCCGGCAGAAGCAATGACATCTCCCAGGAGGAAGCAGCCGCTCCCAGGGGCCTGGGCGTCAGCTCAGGAGGAGCAGGAGCCAATCACGTCTGCAGACCCGGCCGAGAGATCTAGATTCCCGGGATTTGGAACAACCAGATGCTGGGTATAAAAGAGCCGCGAGAGGAAAGGAGTGTCCTGCTCACTCTCCTAGTCTCCCTCCCTCTCTTTCCTTTCCCCCACGCAAGGAGTCTGAGTGTACCCAGAATGGTGGGTGTTAGTGGCTGGGGAGAAAATCCCAGAGACGTTAGTGCAGTCCTCTGAAGAGATGCGGCCTCACAGTCGCCCTTGAAGGCCCAGAGGACTCCAACGGTGGAGAAAGACAGACAAGGAGGCTCTGGACCAAGGTCGTGGTCTCAGGAGCACGGCAGGCAGGTCCCCTGGCTTGCTTTCCCTATGCAGCTAACCCACAGAGTGGCAGAGGGCAGGGATCCACAGCTCAGTACGTCTCAGCCTGTCTCCTCACCTACTGGAAATTCTAAGAGAGAAGAATCACTGTCAGGGCTTAATACCACCCCAACCTCAGTGTGTATGAAACCGCGTCTCTTACAAGGGAGGACATTTCCTGGAGTCTGAGCCACCCAGCGCAACACTGGGGAGGACATACTACTCAAGGTGACCCCGGACTGAGCATTTATACCACCGTCTGGCGTGGCCTGTGGTGTTTCCCCACCGATTCCATCTCTCAAAATATCCTTTGGGAAGCCATCACATTATCTTCACCTGCAGATGAGGAGACCGAAGCAGAAACAGTTAAAAAAAAGAACTGATCAAAAGTAAGAGAGCCGGCTGAGCTCATGGTAACGTTCTGGCGTTTTCCTTCCGTTCTCCCTTCTGTTCTGAGACCATTTCGAGACACAGATGGTGTGAAGGGCGGCACAGAGAACCCCATGTGCCCTTCGCCTGGAAGGCCCCTTGCGGTCTCACGGATGTCTCAGCGATGTCTTTGGTAGCCCAGGATCCTACCTGGACCGTGCGTCACATTCAGCCGTCCCATATCCGGGGTCTCCTGTGGATCAGAACCGTTGCCTCAGTTCCCTGGCTGTCTTGGAAGTCTGCAGGCCCTGGACCCTTGGCTTCCCTGATGATCAGCACCAGTTCATGCTCTTGGGGCCAGAATTACAGGAAGTGGTACTGGATTCTTCTCACTGCGTCTCATCAGGTTCAGTGCCGATTTGTCCTCTTCATTTGGATTAAACCCACTCTAAAGTTACTTTTCATAATTAGTAAGTATTTGGTGGGAAGATATTTTGAAACTTCCTCGCCTCCTTTCCCCCACTCATCGCAGTATGCCGTGATGGTTCTTCACTAAATGAAATATCAGCGAGCCCACAGGTGCTGCGTGGGGGTTTGCAGAGTCCCACCACCCTTTTGCGATTGTGATTGGTGCTCTACTGGAAGAAGAGATTTTTTTTTCCCCTTCTCATGTTTATCCACTTATTTAATCAGTGTGGACACAGGTTCTGGCCATTAACTGGGTTATAGTTTGTTGCTAGCTTTTGGATGCTCAGGTCATTCCAGAGTGGCCAGCGAGAGCTCCTTCTGATCAATCCGTTTCCTTTCTACCACTCAGGTCACTGCCTCTCAGGCGCTGCAAGACGCACCAGTCTCATCATGCCCTTTCCCGCCCAAGCCTTGGACTCGCTCATATCTCCAGCGAGCTCTGGACCCTCTTAGTGGAGGGTGGCATTTACAGTCAAGACACGTTTCTGCCCTGCCATAGGGGGGCCCCCGCCCACAGCCTCTCAGTGGACAGAGCCAGGGGACGAAGGAATGAGCAAACAAACGAATGAAAGCACACGTTGACTGCCGTGCACGCCTGTGTCAATCATTCTCCAAGCGTGTTCTTCCTGATACCGCCCCTTTCCCATCTCGGGTTTCACCGCCACCCTCCTGTCTGCATCTGAACCTCCCTCTGGGCTGGGGGAGAGTGGACTGGATCATCAGTAGGTTGACTCAGTTCCTCACCTCCCATAGCACTTCCTCGCAGGGCTTCTGCCCTGCCCTGCTCTGATATCCTCTGTTACAGGGTCACGTTGCATTTCCCCACATGACAAGCAAAGTCTAAATCCCATGAGCCTCCAAATATAGCAGTTGTTTTTTGGGGAAATAGTCTTTACAGAATTGATCAAGTTGCAAGGAGGTCTTTAGCATGGGTCCTAGTCCAGTGTGACGGGTGTCCTTAGGAGACTCACCTATGTGGAAAGCGTGTATCCTTAATCATTCTGCAGGAGAGACCCAGATATGCCCATCAGCAAGCAACGTCTCAGTAGGTTCTGCAGCAGCTGCTGGCGTGCTTGCAGCTGAGGCATGAGCACACCTGTTCGTGTCCAGCCTGTGAGCTGCGAAGGGCTGGAACACTTTAAACATTTGGGAGAAAAAGATCAAAAGAAGAACAATGTTTTGACAGGTGGAAATTATATGAAAGTATTAAATTTTCAGCATCCATAAATGGCTGGACTGGAGTGCGGCTGTGTTCTCCCATTCGCTCTCCGCAGCTCCCTGATGTTTTTGCAAATGCCAGGGGAAAGCTGACCATCGGAGCCCGGGGCATGCGGTCTCAAAGCCGAGTTTACCCCATGGCTCTTTATATAAAGTGGGCCAGCAGTGTTCCTGCCCAGGTGTGCACACAGCATCCCGCACAGCCTGAGGAAAAGAGAGACAACTTCCACCCGGGGCTGAGGGAGGACTTCCGGGGCAGCACGAGGGCACTGGGTTGTGAAGGAGGACACGGGACTTTGGTGTTCATTAATGAGCACTGAGTCCCTGTTATATGCACTAACAGATGACATGGCAGCAACTGCAGCTTAGAGCGGGGTGCACAAGCTGTCTGTCCTGTGCACCTGGAGGACCCCCACTCACACTGGAAGCAAGGACTTGCCTCCTGCTAGGTCCGAGGATGATCCACGGAGGAGGTGTCCCCAGAGCAAGGAATGAAGCTTCCTGGTGACGGAGGTTTTGCCCCAGGACTCGTCCCTGGGTCTGCTCCCTGACCTGACCAGGGAAGGGGTACACCA
Source organism: Glaucomys volans (assembly GCA_020662805.1). Lineage (NCBI taxonomy): Eukaryota > Metazoa > Chordata > Mammalia > Rodentia > Sciuridae > Glaucomys > Glaucomys volans. The sequence goes on along the minus strand of JAJEJO010005157.1, from coordinate 7,596 downwards.
GGCAGTCAAGAGGGCCTGGAATAGGACTGGACCCAAACCCCCACTTCCAGGCTCACAGGCAGCAAGTGGAGCCCCAAGGTCACAGCCAGGGAGTGGCCGGATTAAGACCAGGATCCCAGGGTCGAAGGTGGTCCTGAGCCTTCCGCAGCCTTTGCCCCACACACTCCAGCTCTTGGAGCGTTGGGAAGAGACATGACCAAGGGCAGCTCAGCACGCCTCTTGTTCATAGGAAATGTCACAAGATGGGGCCCCACCCCCTTCCTCCTCGCGGAGCCTCTCCGTCAGCATCTTCTGGGCTCCTTGGTGGCTGCCAGCACTTCTGTCTCTGGCCTGAGGACTACGCCATCTTATCCCTAATGCTGAGGAGCTGCAGATGCTCATCTCGAGTCTGCGGAATGGACTAGAATGGAACCGACAGGATGGGACCGAATCTAGTGGGAAGGAGAAACGCACCCAGGGGCGATGGCAGCAGAACAGGGTGGTGTCCCTGCCCGGCTCCCAGAAGCTCTAGGCTCTTCCTAGAACTCAGGGTCAGCACTGGGCTCCCTCGAAGGCTTTTATCCGGGAAGTTATCTGAAATCATCTTTTCTTCTTTCTTCAACTTCATGGTATCTAAGTGGACTTCCTTCTTCTTTCTTGAGCAACTGCAACTATCAAAACCTCACATCGCTATCTCCCCACACGGCCAGCCCTGTGTGTGAAGGTTCTTCCTTAAACAAGTGACATCTGGTCCCTCTGGCCCTTACTTTCCCCCTTTGCTCTGGCAAAGCCTCAGGCGTCTGTCACTCTTCACCCGTCCTTTCTGCCACCCCCAGGTCAGGTCTTGTGTCCCTAAGAGCTCCTCACTGCCTCTTGTGCCTCCTGGCACCAGCCCTTCCTCACAGGGTGGCCTTGAGGCACAAGCCCAGGGTGCACTCGCTGTGCGGTGCAGTGACCGTCAACCCAGGGCTGCAACTCCCCAGGGCACTGACCCTGAGCCTCCCAGTGCAGGACGCTCAGGGAGCCTGCCTTCCCCGCCTCAAGGCACACAGCGGCCCCCAACCAGGACTTTCCAAGCCAGCCCTGACCTCGCCTCCCCCAGCCTCCGGGCCTCAGTCCCCACGTCTCCGTCCTGGGCTCCCAGGGAGCTTCTCTCAGCCACACACGGGATCCAGCTGCAGCCATCTTTAAAAGTCAGGCCCTCCTTGGCCCCGCGTCCTCTCAGGCCCATCCTGCTCCTCCTTCCTTCCTTCCTTCAACTCATTCCGCTGCCCTCTGAACCCCTGCTGGCGCCCATCCCTTGTTCTGGACACTGAGGACATAGCAGTGGCCAAAGCCGACCAGTCTTGGGGACGCCTCCAGTCTTGCAGGGAGAACAAGCTGCGGTGGACATGGCAGATTAGTAGATGTTATAGATCACGTGGAATTGTGGACGACGGGACGAAGGTCACGCAGACAAGGGCAGAGCCCGTCAGGGGCCTGGGTGCTGAGGGGAGACCAGGTCGGAGGACTGAAGGCAGCCTGCTCGGGAGAGGGGCCCTGGTTTCTTGTCCCCACGGACCCTCATAGTTCCTCACCCCCACTTCCTCCTCAACCTGAGGAGCGGGCTCCACACCCTCCGCAGCTCAGCCAGGACCTCCCTCTGCCAGCCCAGCCCCCGTCACAGCAGAGTGTGGCCCAGGTGAGACGCCTCCTGAAGCTCACCTTCTTGTCTCCTTCTCTCTCTCTGGTAGGCCTTCCGCAGGCTCCTGGCCATCTCTTGTTTCACTGACCGTCCATCAAGCGAGGCCTTCCTCGGCTCCCCACAGGCCTCGGCTCTGGAGCTGAGTTTCCTCTCACCTGCTGGGAACCCACACCTGTTTCTAGCCCTGGTCTCTGGTCTCTGGAGAGGATGACAGCTCCTTCCATTTACGAAGGGTGAGGACCCTGTCTTCCTGCCATTACCTTGCTCAGCATGGCTCTTTTAGGAATCTGGGTTCCCTGGCAAAGCAGGAAGAAGGAGATGGAAGGTTTGGGTCAGAGTCTGAGGTCTGGGATAGGAGGAGGGTTAGGGGCCGGCCACCTCGTTAGAAAAGCGGAAGCTCAGGCCTCACTGATGCTCGAGGTAGAGCAGGTGACCCTGTAGTCACAAGTGAAGCCCAAGGAGAGAGACAGTCAGGGAGAGAGAGCGCTGGGGGTGGGGCGGTGACATTGGGTGGTGACAGTCTGACCTATGTGGACTCAAGCCCGGAGTCACACAGGTAAGGGTAGGTGATCGTGGGTAAGGGAAGCATGGGGTGTCAGGGGACAGACGCTCTCCTCAGCCTGTCCCTGCTTTCCACTGTCTCCCTCCAGACAGCCATGCTGATGGAGGGACAGGCATGACTAGGTGACATCATGGCTCATTACCCACGCCATCTTGACCAGACACCAGAAAGAGCAATGAACACCTGGACCCTATAGATCTTTAGGCCCCAGGCTCTATTTCACTCCTGTGGGAAACAATTCTTATTTTTTCTCAGCCTCGTTGACGTTCCTCCTGGTCCCATCCTCCCTACACGAGCCGTAATTAACAATCACCAGACTCCAGGGACCAGGCCGCCCTGGAGAGGGTGACAGAAGCAACCCACAGGAGATGTAGACCCCCAAACCCAAGGCGTTGGAGTCCTCGGATCTCAGATGCAAAATACATCCCTGTCCCCAGTCCTGTGACGCTGGGGCTTGATTAGCCTAAGCTCCTCGTGGTAATTCTCTTGCCAGTGACTGGCTCAGGAGGGCCACCTGGTCTCCACCTGGCCATGAGAGGTGAGGGGCACCTCCTTGGGAGGAAAGCTGTCATTTCTGCCTCTGGTTGTTGTGCCCACATTGACACGTGGAGCCGCCTGGCTCCTCTTGGTGGTTTCTGGTTGCTGGTGGCTGCGGGCACCCTTCCTGCAGGACGTGCCCTTTCCCATGCTGGGGGCTCTAGTTATCTTCTTCACCCCCTTCTCAGTCCGCTCCACAAACTCTCCCAAGTCTCCCTCCTGACCCAGGGCATCAACCAGGCCCTTGTTACTCAAACTGCGGTCCCTGGACTGGCAGGACTGGCCATCTTGTTAGAAAAACAGAGACTCGAGTCCCACTGATGACACAGAACACCAGATCCTGGGGGAAGAGCGAGCCCGTCACCCTGGAGGAGCTGAATAAAGCCATGGCGGCCTCACCTTGAATGGCGACTTCCCTCACCCATGCTGGGTTTTTCCCCTTGCAGTGCCATGACCGTGGGTGGTCCAGCAGCCAGAGTGGAGCTGCTGTGACCTTGAGGGAGACCCTTACTCCCCCTGGCCCAGCTTCCTCTGCTCCAGGTCCCCTGGCTCCTGAGGACAGGAGTCCACCCTCCACTTCACTTGTCCTCCGGCCTCACTGGGTCTTCTTCCCACTCTCGACTGCTTCACACAGTCGCGGTAACTTTAACCTCTACAGACGGAGTGCCTAGGATCAGAGGGGTTGCAGATTTTGGATAGTTTCAAATTTTGGAAAATCCGCACATGCATGATGAGCTGGCCTGGGGAAGAGCCACCAGTCTAAACTCGAAGTTCCTTTGTGGTTTGTGTCCACTTGTGCAATGTGCTGAGTGTGGCTGCGTTTGGACTGTGATGGAGATCAGGTGTGGGATTTTCCACTTGTGGGGTCATGTTGACTCCCAAAGCGTGTTGGATTTTGGAGCATTTCCTATTTGGGATTTTAGGAGTAGGAATGCTCCCTCTGAATTTTCTGCTCGACTCCCTGACCCTCTCCCTTCCTCCCTTATCAGGATGGCCCTCTTGGATCAATACCTTGCCTGCCACCATGACATCCTTCCCAGCCCTCAGGTCTGATCCTTTGTGAGCCTTGACCTTCAGCAATCCTGCCTCTTCCCGCCTGTGTCTTTGAAGGATGCCGTGGGCATGACCTCTGGCCAGTACTCACTTCATTTTGGAACCTCCATGCGATTCTGTTTATCAGGCTTTGGTGACCTGAGGGGATGCTCGTAGCTGAGGTTTTCCATGCATTCAGCTACTTGGCGTGAGGTCTGAGCAGACCAGTCACACAGCCTGCAGTGAAGCACCGCTCCCGAGGTGCAGAGCTGGAGCCCGTCCCAGGGTGCTGAGCTTCCCAGGGGAATTGCCACCAGCAACCTGGACCTGCCCTGGGAAGATGCTCTCTCAGCATTTGTGGCAGAAACCGGTGTCCCTGGCAAGGACAGCAGGTCTGCCATCCCAGGCCTGGAGCACCAGTTGGTTTGACGGTCTCAGGATGGCACTGTGCGCCCCACCCCCATCTCTGGCCATCTCCTGGCCTCTCCCTGGGCCAGGAGAGCTCTTCCCAGACCAGAAAAGAGCCTGGCACATGTCTCCCGGCTGCTGGGGCATCCTGAGCCCAAAAGGGGGGACTGCAGAGGAAGCCAAGCCTCTCCCCCAAAGCCACCTGCTGCTTTTTGAGGGCAGACCAAGGTGGTGAAGGAGATAGGAGGAACCGAGCCGAGTGGTTTGGAGTCCCGAGGCAGATAAGGGCCCGCCAGCATCTGCACTGAGCAGAACAGATAAGAGCATCGCTCTTAAGAAAGAAGTTCCAGAACACTCCGCTGAGAAGCAGCGCTCGCAGGTCCCGGCTGGGCGAGTTCAGAGCAATTACCAGTGACTGGAGGAGCCACCCAAGGACAGGGATGTCCTCACCCCAGGTGGATGACAGTGTTGGGAGAGCAGGGTCATTCTGAGGAGCAGGGAGCTGGGCCCCCAGCCCAGGGCCGAGTCCAGGAGCCCCAGGTGCCAACGTGCCATGGGCTGCAGTGGAGCCCGGCAGGCAGGCCTCCCTCCTGAGCTTTTGGGGACCAAGATCCTGGCATGGGAAGAAGTGGAGGCTTTCAGCTGTCAGAAGTGCCAGAAACCAGGCTGCCCCGGAGGGAGAACAGAGGCTAGAGGTCCCCAGAAACAGCCCTGGCCCTGGGCACGCCTCCTGCCTTCGCCCAGGGCTGCAGCCGCATCTGAGCGGCCAGCTGCAGGGTCGGGCCAGTGCCTCAGTTGCAGAGAGACTGTGGGGCAGGAATGGAGGGTTGTCACCAACGACACTGTTCTCTGGGGTTGAAGGCCTTGTTCCATGCAAGAATGTAGGGGTGCTGGGAGGGATCCTGGGAGAGGTCTGGACAGGCAGACCTTGCAAGGTGTGAAGTGACCTCTGACCCAGTGCACGCAGTGGGGGCTGCCTCTGGTGGAGCCAGGCCAGCTGACTACGCAGTGCCGGTCACACAGGGGAGCCTGGGCATGGCCCTGGCTGGGTAAGGGAGCCATAGAGGAGGCTCACATGGCCCCTGTCCACATCCAAGATCCCCACCTGACCTGCCACCAGTGGGGACTGTCAGGGACACATGGGGTGCTCAGACTTCAACCCTGCTTTCAAATATCTCCTCCTGGGGTCCTGGGGGCCCTGCTTTCTCTCCAGGACATGGCTACTCTGCTCTCTCTCTCTCTCTCTCTCTCTCTCTCTCTCTCCTGCATAGTTTGATTCCTTGAACTGAGCGCTACCTGAGTTGGACAGGAAGTGGTTCACGTCTTGGGATGATTAGCATGGGGTCAGGGAGCAGGTAAAGGTGACCTGTGGTCCCTCCCCCTGCAGGGACTCGGCAGCCAGCAGGGGAGGCTGAGAGGAGGCAGTGGAGACAGACTGAGAGCTGAGTGGATCCCAGCTGTTTGGGGTCATTGGCCCTGGGTTCAAAGGTCATCGAGGCCTCCCCATCTGTGGGTCACCAGGGACTTGGTCTGCATCGCTGCTCCTTCCTTCCAGCCCAGCCAATGGGCCACCTTCCATGCAGTTTGTCTTCTGTGGACCCCAGAAATTCTCTGTGTCACCTGAGCTTTTCAAGGACCCTCCTGCAGCAGCCTCAGGGGTCCCTTGTCCCCAGGCGGAGGCAGGATGTGTTGAAGGCTTTCTCTCATCTTAGGATGAACACAAGAGAACTTGACCGGGGTCAACGATCCAGCCGACTGAGCAGTCCCCGAGGTTTAGGAGCCGTGACTCTGCCTGGGTTCTGCACACAGCAGTCGGTGTGCAAAGGAAGGCATCTGCCTGTGGCTCCAGGCCAGCCCAAACTGGTCCCCAGCCTCTGCAGGAGACCTTGGGACCAGGCCCAGCACTCCAGCTTCCTGGCTTACCCCAGGCACTGCCAGGAGCCCGGACCCCAGGCATCCTGGGACCAGGACTTCATCCCAGGGTCCCTGTCCACGCCCTTCTCAGGCCCCATATGATCCCTCAGCCTACCAATCCTTCCCTGTGCCCTGAGGACACATGGTCTAGCTGGAGCCCCTGTCTCTTCTCTGAATATTCCCTTCATCTTACTCGGAGTTTGAATTCAGTTTTCCCCCAAAATCCACGCACTGAAGTCTAACTGCTCCAAATGGGGCCATATGCGAAGATAAGGTCTCAATCCAATATGGCTGGTAAGTTTGGAGTCTCTCTCTCTCTCTCTTATACACACACACACCACCACCACCACCAGCACCATGTCGCCCTGAACGTGGCAAGCCGGAAGAGAGAGCAGGAGCAGATGTTTCCTCACAGACAGCCCTCGGAGGGGCACCGCTGCCTCCTGAGCTCAGCCCTCCAGCGCCCAGCGTGGAGACGAGCTGTTGTTCAAGCCACCCGGTGAGCAGCACCATCACAGCTCCCCAGAGGACAGTCCTGGCAGCCTCCCCGGGAGGCTATTTCTCCACCATGCCTGCCTTCCACAGACCCCTGCTCCTCGGAAGCCCATGACATCAGGAATCCCTGCTCTGGGTGCTGCTGGCCTCTGCCACCAATCCCGTCGGCCCCCATGGATCCCCACAAACTTAGGGCCTGGGTCGTGGCCTCCTTCCCTTCTGCAGATCATTTCACAGGAGCGACCCGCCCAGCACCTCTGTCTCTCAGTCACTCATCCGTTTGTGGCAGAACCTGGATGGAAAGCTGGCTCTCCCACCACCCGCCCACGGGGACGCGCCCACCGGGAGCCCTCCGCCTGGCCCGCCCCTGCAACCGCATGCTCTCGGGCAAATCTTTTACCCTCCTGGGTTTCAGTGTCTATTCTGGGGGATATTGCCAGCGTCTGCTCCCCGGGACAGCTTTGAGAACTGAGAAAATAGAAATAAGGGACCATGTGGCCCTTAACAGACACACCGTTGTTCGCGGTCCCTGGAGACGAGGGCAGTGCAGCTGGCAGGACCTCGGATCCCCGAGAAGAAGGGACAGAGTGAGGGAGCCAGTGTAGACCTGGAGTACAAACTCAGTCCCGGAGGAGGACCCAGCGGCAGCCAGAGCTAAGGCACCTTGTCCTCAGTCACATCCGAGTGGAGGCAGAGTCACACCAGGGGCTGGACCAGAGAGCCAGCGAGAAGAGGGGTTGATTGAACACTAAGGTGCTAACCAAGCGCGTCTCAAAGAAAGAGCAAAAGAAGTTGAAGGCAGCAGGAAGGGGACACAGGGAAAGGGCTGGAGTCACGGGAACTTAGAAACTGGGAGGAGGATCCCACGAGGGCGGGAGGGGACACTGTCCAGCCAGCGCTGCGTCGTGGGCCCTCCATGAAGCCGGGGCTGCGGTTGGGAGGCTGCGGAGGCTTCCAGCTGGGAAAGCTGCGGCCGGGGAGCGGC
>JAJEJO010005156.1:195853-248410 GCA_020662805.1 Glaucomys volans | reverse complement strand
CCTGGGATGAAACCCACTTGATCATGGTGCACTATCTTTTTAATATGCTTTTGTATGCGATTCGCTAAAATTTTGTTAAGAATTTTTGCATCTATGTTCATTAGGGATATTGGTCTGAAATTTTCTTTCCTCGATGTGTCCTTCTCTGGTTTTGGTATCAGGGTGATATTAGCTTTATAGAAACTTCATAAAATGAGTTTGGAAGGGTTCCCTCCTCCTCTATTTCATGAAATACTTTGAGGAGTATTGGAATGAGCTCTTCTTTGAAGATTTTGTAGAACTTGTCTGTGATTCCATCCAGTCCTGGACTTCTCTTTGTTGGTAGGCTTTTGGTGACTTCTTCTATTTCATTGCTTGTATGTCCTCCAGATTCAGTTTGGGTGACTCATATGTCTCTAGGAACCCGTTAATGTCTTCGAGGTTTTCTATTCTGTTGGAGTATAAATTTTCAAAGTAACTTCTTATTATGTTTTGTATCAATTGTGTCTGTTGTAATGTTTCCATTTCCATCATGAGTTTTAGTAATTTGGAGTTTCTCTCTCTTTCTCTTTGTTAGCGTGGCTAAGGGTTTATCAATTTTGTTTATTTTTTCAAAGAACCAACTTTTTGTTTTGTCAATTTTTTGAATTGTTTCTTTTGTTTCAATTTCATTGATTTCAGCTCTGATTTTGATTATTTCCTGTCTTCTACTACTTTTGGTGATGATCTGGTCCTCTTTTTTCTCGGGCTTTGAGCTGTAATGTGAGGTCATTGATTTGTTGACTTTTCATTCTTTTGTTAAATGCACTCCGAGCAATGAATTTTCCTCTTAGCACTGCTTTCATTGTATCCCAGAGATTTTGATATGTTGTATCTTTTTTCTCGTTGACCTCTAAGAATCTTTTAATTTCCCCCCTAATGTCATCTGTTATCCATGTATCATTCAATAGCATATTATTTAATCTCCAGGTCTTGGAATAGTTTCTGTTTTTAACTTTATCATTGATATCTAATTTCATTCCATTATGATCTCATAGTATACAAGGTACTATCTCTATGCTTTTGCTAAGAGTAGCTTTGTGGCATAACATATGGTCTATATTAGAGAAGGAACCATGAGCTGCTGAGAAGAAAGTGTATTCGCTTTTTGATGGATGGAATATTCTATATTATCTGTTAAGTCCAAATTAGCAATTGTGTCATTGAGTTCTATGGTTTCTTTGTTCAATTTTTGTTTGGAAGATCTGTCCAATGGTGAGAGAGGAGTGTTAAAGTCCCCCAGTATTATTGTGTTTTGGTCTATTTGATTCCTGAAATTGAGAAGGGACTGATTGACGTACGTGGATGCACCATTGTTTGGTGCATAAATATTTATGATTGTTATGTCTTGCTGATTTATGCTTCCTTTAAGCAGTATGAAATGTCCTTCTTTATCCCTTCTGACTAACTTTGGCTTGAAGTCTGCTTTATCTGAAATGAGGATGGAAACTCCTGCTTTTTTACTCAGTCCATGTGCATGGTATGTTTTTTCCCAACCTTTCACCTTTAGTCTGTGGGCATGTTTTTCTATGAGATGAGTCTCTTGAAGGCAGCATATTGTTGGGTCTTTCTTTTTAATCCAGTCTGCCAGTCTGTGTCTTTTGATTGATGAGTTTAGGCCATTTACATTCAGGGTTATTATTGAGATATGACTTGTATTTCCTGCCATTTTAGCTTTTTGGGGGTTTTTAGCTTAACTTTGTTTCTCCTTTGATTGACTCTTTATTTAGGGTAATTCCTCCCCATGTTGATTGAGATTGTTGTTTTTTGTTTTTTCCTCTTCGAATATATTGTTGAGAATGTTCTGAAGGGCAGTCTTTCTCATTGTGGATTCTTCAAGCTTTTGTTTATCATGGAAGGATTTTATTTCATCTTCAAATCTGAAGGTAAGTTTTGCTGAGTATAAGATTCTTGGTTGGCATCCGTTTTCTTTCAGAGCTTGAAATATGTTGTTCCAGGCCCTTCTTGCTTTTAGGGTTTGGGCTGAGAAATCTGCTGATATCCGTATTGGTTTCTCCCTGTAGGTAATCTGATGCTTTTCTTGCACAGCCTTTAAAATTCTATCTTTGTTTTGTATGTTAGGTATTTTCATTATAATGTGCCTTGGTGTGGATCTGTTGTAATTCTGTGGGTTTGGTGTCCTGTAAGCCTCTTGTAATTGATTTTCCATCTCATTCATCATATTTGGGAAATTTTCTGATATTATTTCATTGAACAGATTATTCATACCATTGGTTTATATCTCTGTGCCTTCCTCAATCCCAATAACTCTTAAATTTGGTCTTTTCACGATGTCCCATATTTCTTAGAGGTTTCGTTCATGATTCCTAACCATCTTCTCTGTTTGTTCGACTTTGTTTTCAAGATTAAATATTTTGTCTTCATTGTCTGAGGTTCTGTCTTCCAAGTGATCTATTCTGTTAATTATGCTTTCTATTGAGTTTTTAATTCGGTTTTTTGTTTCCTTCATTTCCTTGTTTCCTTCAAGTATTTGTTTGTTTTTTTCTCAGACCTTCTATCTCTTCATTGAAATGATTTTTTGCTTCCTGCAATTGCTCTATTAGCTGATTATTCATAGCCTGAATCTGCTCTCTCATCACATCATTCTCTTCTTGGATCATTTTAATTATGAACATTCTGAACTCCCTTTCTGTCATTCCTTCTACCATGCTGTCTTTGGGTTCTCTTGATATATCATCTAGGTTTGATTGGGACACTTTCTTCCTGTGTTTTCTCATTTTGCTCGTGTATCTTCCCCTCTAGTAGTGCAAATCAGAGGGATTGCGATTTCCCTGTAAAGACTTAAAGTGTCCCTGCAGATTTCCAATAACTCACCCGATGTTTGAGAGGTGCTTGATCAAGCGATGACCCAAGATAGCTGCTGTCCCACTATCTCCAAGTTGGGAATGATCAATGCTTTTGGGCAGAGGCATCTAGGAGTCGCAGCACCATGGCCCCGCCGGAAGACCTGAGCTCAACTCTGAGGACTCAAGCAGCCGAAGACGGTCTCTCTCCGCCAGGGAAGCTGCAGAACGGTGCTGAAGGGCCCAAACTCCCCGCTGGAGTGGGCAACCAGCTCCGTTCCTGGCCAGATCTCACCAGGAGTCGCGGCGCTGTGGCCCCGCCGGAAGACCTGAGCTCAGCTCTGAGGGCTCAGGCAGCCAAAGATGGTCTCTCTCCACCAGGGAAGCTGCAGAATGGCGCCGACGGGCCCAAACTCCCTGCTGGAGCTGGCGCTGTCTCTGCTCCAGGCCAGATCTCACCAGGAGTCGTAGCGTCGTGGCCCCGCAGGAAGACCTGTGCTCAGCTCCGAGGACTCAAGCAGCCGAAGATGGTCTCTCTCCGCCAGGGAAGCTGCAGAATGGCCTCCACTGACTTTCAAGAATTTTCTCAGCTTCTCTTCTCCGCCAATAGCTGGGGTTGTCTGAAGTTTCATGTATTTAAACTTTAAAATAGATGACTTTCAGAAAAGGCACCAGGTTTCAAAAACTTGAGATTGAAAACAATTGTATAAAAGTTACTCATCTCATGATTGTCAGTGTCACCTGTTTAAATCACCATAATGGTTATGATCATGTCCAAATTCCCATCCCAGAGTCACTTATCTAGCAATTGAGAATCTGCAATCTTTTGATTTAAGGGAGACTTTTTTGCCTTTGGGTTGAGTAAGATTAACAAAACTCTAAGAACATCTTAAAATAGTAACACTAGCAATGTGTCAAATTAAGGATAAAAGAGAATAGCTAATAAGCATGTTTTAGAATTTTAATAACTGGATTTAATTTAAAGGTGTCATACGTTTTGAAATTGTGCATGGTTTACTGTTTCAGATGCTTTGAGATATTCCAAAGAATCAAGCATATTAACTTTGTTATTACAATTAAAATTATTTAAAGGAGTTTCATAAAATTCATAATCAATGTCTAAATGGTTAATAAAATTGATTCTCAAATTTTTATCAGATATGAGTGTAAGAGGGCTGCTCCTTTGGGAGTAGTTCTTGGCAGAATTATTTTTTACTACCCCTCACTCTGCTCTTCTGTGAAGTAGGTTCCTTTTCCCTATCTTTCTGCAAGTATTTCATCCCCCCTTTTTGTCCATCATTCTATATTCTGTGAAGAGAGAACCCACCTAAATGGTTAAGATGTTAACTGCAAATTAATCTCTTCAGATTTACAGAACCCAGAACATGTGGTGACCTCTGTAATGTCTGTCCCTCCTCCATCTTTAGTTCAGTGCACCAACTAACACAGAATATGTAAACTGATGTGAGGTTTAATTTGCAGAAAAGTAATAGGTCTGTCTTAAGAAAATACAGGAACTAGCACTAAGAGGTCAGGATCAATTGTGATGTTCTGGCTGGCAGGGGAAAGGGGAGATTCATGTCATGGTTGATGCAGACCCCACTCAGCAGGTAGCCTTCCTGCCCTTGTCTCACTGTGTCTCCTTTTCCTCCCATATAAAGAATGCTTTTGTGCCCCTGTTTCCTCCAAGATGAAACTTTAAGTTCACTAGCCTTTCCATCTTCCAAGATACCTAATCCTGAATAAACTTATTCCTTCCTACCATCTCTCAACTTTCAAATATTAGCCTTTGAGTGGCAAGCAGCCCAGACTTTAATTCTGTAGCATGAGTTTAATGTATTGAACATTAAACTAGGTATCATAGTAGTATAAAGGCCTTTCCTTCAATAAAAACCTCTTTGTCATAATTATTCTTGGTTCTCTGTAAAGGAAACTTAAACATTAAAACCACTATTCTGATATATATAGACCTTAACTTGCCTTTCCCCCTGCCTTTGGAGTAGTGACTGTCATATGAAGCAATAACCCTGCCTGATTGATTGCTTTGGCTGAACATCATTTTGGATAAAACATGTTCATCATAAATTGCCTCCATGTATTTTTTCCAATAAGTACAAAAAATGATTATTTCTTTTGTCAAGACTAGTTACCCTCAAGTATTTACTTCAGAAAGAGAAAAATAGCTTGCTCATTGAGTTCCAAGTTGTCTGATCTCTCAGCAACCCTGACAGTACTATTTTTATGATCTTCTAAAGCCCTAATGTCTTTAGAACAATAGTAAGAAATACAGTTGGTGCATAATCAACAAATCAAAAATAATTCATATTCTTTTTTCCTACACGGGAGAAGAAAGGCTCTCTGTAGGATCTAAGATTTACTAAAGTGGAGGTTGGGGATGAAGTGGCAGAGGAGAGAGATACTTCCAGTTGAAACATCTCAGGAAAGAATAAGAACCAATGTAGAGGGTCGGGTAGCACCTGAGAAGTATATGGGCAACTATAGGAGGCTTCCATGACCTCAGAAGAGGCTAGGGAGATCAAGAGGGTGAACTTATGAAATTGAATGATAAAGCACCAATACATTACTGCAGGTTAAATGAGATGTTAAAACTAAGCTAATTAATATTAGTATCATAATTTATACAAATGCGTCTGACACAGGGATTTCAAAATATGTTAACAGGTAAAACTTGTCTACCAACCAATGAGGACCCTGGTTACAGTGCTGGACCATGTCCCCTTTATGCAGACAGGTGTTAATCCTGTAGTTTGGGGACCCTGGAGGTGTCAGGTGGTTTGTGAGGGGGGTTGATCATGGGGGAATGGGGATACTTAATAGGCAATGGGAGCAGGCTATTTACTAAATTGTATGGGCATATTTTAATGTATTATTAAAGTAGTGTGACTACATTAGTGAAGCTTGAGATGAAACTAGATTCTCTTCTTTGACTGGCAGGTAGGATCTGTATAAGCTGCAGACCTGTGAAGCCAAGAGAGTCTGTTTTAGTGTTAGCAGTTAATCAAGTCAGGGGATGCTTGCCAGGGTCACCTCTGAGGGTCACAGCCGGCAAAGCCCGATTCTTCTCCAGTACCACTGAGTGGTGTGTTGCAGCTGTTAAGGGCAGTCTAGGTCCTCCAGTGTTGTAGCAGACCCCAGGAGTCCCCACCAACTTCTTTCCAGGTTCTTTGTCTCATGAATTCAAAGAAAGAAATCCACAGATAAGGAAGAGTGAGTAGAAAAGAGTAGGATTTATTCATGTGGGAAGAAAAGAGAGCTCTCAAAAGCTGAGAGGGCATCTATAGAGATAGCTACTTGAGTGTGCTAGTCTAGGGGTTTATATGCCATTTGGGTGAATGCTGTTGGTCCAAGTTTATACTAATCAGGGTTTGGAAAAGTACCAATGCTATTGATTAGCCCTGCAATCTCATCAGTCTGCTCCACTTCCATTTTTCTGCTGCCCCTTGGGAAGTCCTGGGATCATGGATGTTCTGTTTCAAGCTGCAGAGTTATGTGGAGCAGGCATTTGCACAGGGTTGGGCCTAGCCCAAGGAAAACAGGTCCAAGTGCTCTGGCTTGCTTTGGCTCCAGCACTCTGGGCCTCAGGCTGCCAACCAGGCTTGCCTCCTATGTTCCAGCCTGAAAGTGCCATCGCTCTGCCACTCCACCACCACTTCCATTGGTGGGAATTAATGGGTTGGCCGTGGAGTTCTGTGGATTGGGAGCCATTTCACAAGTGTACACTTGCTGAATATTAGGGCTGACTCTAGAATTCTATCTATAGGCTCTTTCTCAGAGGAAATTAGTTAAAATATGGAAATACCCATACACATGGTCAAGGTAATGACTCAGATCATGGAACAATTAGGAATAGCATACCCTTTCCATAGGGGACAGTTTAAATGTTTATTAAATCAATGGTATGTTGTGCAGCTATTAAACTATTACAAAGGCTTTGTGATTAATATGTGATTGCAATACATTGTTGAGTTATAACACTGTATATGCAGTATATATTTATTTGAATGCAATTATGTGAAAAGAAAGGAACAGGCAAGTAGAAGCCATTGTGTCAGGGTTTAGTACCTCTGTTTCCAATGTTTTTAGTATATCATGTTAATTGAATGCACAATATGAATACATAAAGAGTTAAAACAGTCAAACAAACATAAACTCACTTTGCTTTCACACAGACATTATTCATTAAAATTATGACATCTTTGCTGCTCTGGCCTTCCACCTTGAAGAATCACTGCATTTTTGAAGCCAGGGTTCATCAGAGAAACAGGGATAAGAGTTTTTGTAACACCTATATCTACAGAAAATTATTTTAAGGAATTAGTTCAAGTAATTGTGAGTGCTAGACAAGTTCAAAACCTCTGGGATTGGCTAAGAGCCTGGAAACTTGGGGAGGAGCTGTAATGTTGTAGAAATAAAACTTCTCTTTGTCCAGGATATATCCGGTTTTACTTCTTTTAACTGGCTGGGTGAGGCCTTGTACACTATAGTCAACTGACAACATGTTAAGAAATGTTAACCACATCTACAAAATCCCTTCACAAGCGGCATTTCGACTAAATAACTTTTGACTTGAATAAGTAGGTGTTAAAGCCTAGCCAAGTTGACACAAAACTGATCATCACAAGGACTCACCACTTTGATTTTTAGATTATACTTATATTTCTTGTATCAAATAATAAGCAGAACAATCCTTGGGTTTAAGGTTTAATTATGTCACTCAGTTTTGTATATTGTTCTTTCTCTGTAACCATAGATACATTATTTCCTATTTAGAATTCTTGGTTTGTGTAAGGTCTACCATATGATATCTAATTCTTACCTTTTAATGACTTTTCCCTTACCTTAATCTTTTATCATTGAATAAGCTGTGCATTGAAATTGAGTGCCAAGATTCCCAGATTATCAGTTGGACCTTTGATTAGCCTTCTCTTTTTAATTTTATGTGCTTGTTTCATAATTTGGGGATTTTCCTTAATTTATTACATCATGAAATATGGGCCTGAGAGGGGATATAGGATTGCTTTCTCATCTCAGTAAATATAAATTTTTTATTTGCCAGATTACTGGTGGGTGGTCATCCAAGGCATGTAGGAATACTTCTAGTGATAGAGGATATCATTACCTCATTAAACAAATTGCATTTGGGATGTATTTGTTCGAACTATCTTCTATTCATGAAAGAGTAACATGAAAGAGCAATTTGTCTTGTATTTTTAACTGCTGGCCTATCCTCTGCTTTCTGTAATGATAAAGAATAGGTTTTATAATGACTCTCAACTCAATACTTTAAGGGTACTATATGGCCTTCCTCCTTAATCTTCATGATAAATGCTTCTCATTCCTCCAGCTGTTCCTGAGATGACAGTTTTCACACTTGTACCCTCATATGGAGACTACCAGTGTGTCAGTCATCTCTTAGTAAATGAGGAACCCAGAAGTAAAGAATTGTCCAGAAGGAAAATTGCCCAAAGACTGCTTTTCATATTCTAAATGCTATGTTTCCCTTACATAGCCCGGGTATGACAGCTGTTTCTTGACAACTGTCACTCTGGGGTTCTATTAAGCTTAGACCTGATTAAAACTTCACAAGCTTTTCTACACACATTTGTGTTAACGCAAATGTTCTCATATTTATGTGTTGTTTTGTTTTAAAATTAAGCATGCAGAATACTAAATTGAAATTTATAAAATTTATAATTTGGCGAATTTTGATCTGTGGAGATTGGTAACAGAGGATGGGAGAGCAGTGACTGAGAGATGGGTTCTCTGATGACCTCATGGCTATGGCATGCTTGGTGCCTGGGAATGTTTCTGCGCAAGGGTACAGGATGCTTAGCTGCTGTGGCAGTACCCTGCATGAGGAGGCTCTGTGTAAGAATCCTGTCAGCTCTGACCTTGATCTTGGGCACATAGCTCCTGGGAACAGAGGAATTCTTACACTAAACAACCACAGTGTTTCACCAGCTCTGCTTCTCCGGTTCCTGCCCACTTTATAGTAACTTTAAACAGTGGACTTTCTTGAGAGCTACACAAAGCTCCTAACATTGTACATTGCAACTGTGGATTGCAACTGTGGAAAAGCTTCATGGATGTCTTAGTTTCTGTAACTTTCCTGAATACAAAGAATAATGCTTTCATGGTCTTTAACATCATAATGAGACATATATCAATAAAGATTGATGGTGTAACTCTTTAGATTTGCATCTCCATCAGAGAGCAGAGCTCCACCTGATCCCAGCTTCATCTTCACAAATCTGTGTTTGTGAATCTTTATTTTCCAATTCCTCTTCGCCCCTTGCTGGAACTGAGGTTGGCCGCTCTGGTTGTGGCATTAATCCTGTAGTCCAGATATCCACATTCAGTTGGCATACTGAATTTATTTTGCCAACTCTAAAAGCCTCTAGAATTCATTGTTTCCTCTTCCCCTCATCTTCCCTTTCAATCCATCAGCAAGTCCCTGTCATAGCATCTTAAGATCCATTCCAAATCTCTCACAGCCTCCACTCCTACTGCCACTGTAAACTGTCTTCACTTCCTATCTGGATGCCTGTGATAGTCTTCCAGCTTTTACATCTAACCCCAGGCCCCAGAAGCCATTCTTTGCACAACACCTGGGGCAATCATTTTGACATGTCTTCCAGATCACACAGTTTTCCTATTTAAAATTGTCCAGTGACTCTGCATGCCACTTAGGATTTCATTTGGACTCTGTTCCAGGTCCTCTGTGATCTGCCAGAACTGAATCCTTCCTCCCCCGTAACCTCAGTTGCCTTTCTTCCCTAACATGTGATTCCCTTTAGCCATGTCCTTTGCTTTGCTTCCCTCTCCTAAAGCACATCAGACTTACCTTGCCTGTAGACATGTGCCCAAGGAGCTTTCTGATGAAATTCTTTGCCCTTAGCACCTTCATCCAGGGTCTCTTCCTTGTTATTCAGGTTTTAGCTAAAATTGAGGTGGCATTTCTTACCCTTGTTACCATTTGTGAGTGTTTTATATATAGAAACTTTTACCTCCTGCTGATGTTGTGAAATATCCATATTTTTATTTGAGCAGAAAGAAGTGAAGAATCATTGTTGGGGAAAATGCTCTTCACTGGTTTGATATGTGTATTTTTTTCCTGACAAATACTACTGTGGCTTCTCATTTTAGGAACCAGTTGGAAGGTAGGAAACATAAATTGTTCTCCAAGCACAATGGTTCTATTTGACCACAAGCATTCATTTACTGCTGGACATTATTTAAGACATTTGAAAGGGGCCAAACTGTGTACATAATAGAAGGAGAAACAAAGGAGAAATGGAGTGTGTGCAGCGGCTTGAAGTTTTACATTGATGAGCTTCCTGCAGAGAAAGCTTGTTACATGTACTTTCTAGTCTGAGGAACTGCCAGAATGGTGCATATAGTAGAAATTGGCCCAAAGATAATGGATACATTTTCAAATTTGTGATTCAGTTGAGTAGTTTTCATTTATATGTGTATACCATTGTTGTATTGATCTTGCTTTAAAAACCTTTCTCTCCAGGAAGTGGTTCTGCCTGGTCCTGAATCCAGTGGCCTTTGATAATAGTTTAGTTTGACTTATATAAGGTTCTGAGCAACGCCCTTTAATCAACATTGAAGTTGCTACTGTTACTGTTTTTATTACTAGTGTAATAATTATGACATTTCAAATGAAGACATTTATTTTACCATACATTTTTTCATTTTTAACTGTTTGAAGTATAAAATGGATATTTAAAATGGCACATAAAGGTTCAGAGGGCACTTTGAAAGGGGAGTTACATTTAATTCTGATGAATAAATGCATATAGGACATAGGATATTTTGTGAACTTGGCATACCTACAAAATTCTGTGCTACTATATTTTGCAATAGTCCATTTACTTTTTATTATGACTGTCTCTTTTCTCTTTCTTCTTAATTTATTCTTCTATCATGGATCTCTTAATTTGTGCACTGTTGATTTTGGAGGACAATGCAGTCATCTAAATAGTGGACCACCTTTTGAAGTAGAGATTTGTGGTTTGATGACAGCAGTGTCATATCAGTATCTACACTGAGAGAATGTACTACAGCAGTGACATCTCAAGATGACAGGAGGTGTCTTCCAATGGAGGCACTGCCTAAGCAATAATACATAGATTTTTGTGAAAAATCTAGTAACCAGTTAAGAGACTTTATTTATGCATTTTTAAAATCCCAGGCGAGAATAAAATCAGTCATATTAGTGCTGGAAGGAAAATCTGTGGTACTCCCTTGCTGTAATACCTCTTCCTGGCTCAGTGTGGCACAATTGGGAGAAAATTCCTGACTCTTCCAGCTTCTTCCTTGGGAAGGACACAGAAGGCTGGACTATATACCAGTGTTCCATTTTTCAGAGGCTGTCTGAGGGAATGGGTTCAGTCCTGCATGGATCTAAGGGCTGCTGGGCGAGAGCATCAGGGTGGGATCATGGAGAACAAAGATACACCCCTTTGTCATGTGTTCCCCCACCCATCCCATGCCAAGTCAATGCAGAACAATGGGAGAAACTCTGCAAATCTTGGCATCTCCTTGGGGAGTAAATGAGCTGGAGCATGCATCCAACATTCTGCCTTTTCAGGGGCTCATAAAGGATTGTTTTTTCTTTTATCTGGCTTGAAGACTTAAGGAGGTCCTGCATACTCTAAAGCCTGGGAACCTTGGTAGCAAAAGAGAAAAGAGGGTTAGGAAACTTGTAGCAGCTCCAGAAAAACTGCAGTACTGCAGATAGGCACCAGAGGGAGAAAGAAGGAATCAGTGAATTTGAAGAATGGTTATTTGAAATTGACCAGTCAGAGGAATAAAAAGAAAAGAGAATGAAAATGAGTAAAGAAAGCCCAAGGGAATTAAGGGATACCACCAAGTGGGCCAGTACCGTTTTGATTTAAAATGTTTTGACTTGTTATTTTTGTCTCTGTAATGGTACAAAAATAATACACTTCCAAGTTTGAATTTTGATCTTTTCCAAGGTTAGCCATATGCAGTTTGACAGTCTTGTGGTGATGGGCAATGGCAGCAAACTATAGCTCCTAGTAACCATGAAATTGAGGCTAAATAACTGGTATCTACAGTACACAGTGTTGCTAAGCTATGATGTGTTAAGTAGGTTAGGTGTATCGAATGCATTTTCAACATGAGACTTTCCATCTAAAATGGATTAATCGCAATGTAATCCCATTATAAGTTGAAGAGCATCTGCATGTGCATATGAGAAAAAGTCAAAATAATATACTTGAAGAATAATGGCTGGAATTTTCTGAATCTGAGGAAGGAAATGGGTAACCATATTTAAGAAACCCAATTGACTTCAACTTGTGTGAACCCAAAGAAACTATACACTAAGATACATTATAACCAAAATTGTCAAAAATTGTAGATAGAAGTTTTAAAATAGCAGAGAAAACACTCATCATGTTCAAGGGAGGCCCCACAGAACTATCAGGAGATCTCATCAAAGAAACCTAGCAGTGTAGAAATGAGGAGGGTAAGTGCTGGAACAAAATGAAACGTCTGACAAACAAAAATATTATGTTCAGCAAAACTGTCCTTCAGGATTGAAGAAATTAAAAGTGTTCCCAGATAAACAAAAGCTGAAGGTGTTCATTTCCATTAGACCCACCTTAGTAGAAATACTGAAGAGAATAATTCAAGTTAAGATGAAAGGGTTCTTGACATTAATGGGAACGTATAAATCTAACTGATAAAAGTGAGTATATGGACAAATATAGAATGCTGTAACACTTGAGGGTTACATAAACCATTTTTAATTCCTAAACATGTTGAGACAAAAGTATAAAAATAATATAACTACAAAATATGCTAATAGATACACAATTTAGAATGATTATATAATCTGTCAATAACTTAAAATGTGGGGGAATAGTTTTGTATGCATTTGAAGTTATCTGCTTAAATGCTTATAACTATAAAATATTTTATAGAAGCCCCATGTTAGCACAAAGAAAATACCTATAGAAGATATGTGAAAGAAAATGAGAATGTAATTAAAGCATGCCAGTACCACCACCACCACCACCACCACCACAATAAAACATAGGAAAAGAGGGACAAATGCCAAAAAAAGACATAAGACAATTAACAAAACATACTGATATCAATTTCTTTGGCTATATCCACAGTGTTGAGATTATTGGATCTTATGGTAGTTCTATTTTAGGTTTCTCAGGCACCTCTGTGTGATTTTTCCACCATGACTATACTAATTTATATTCCCGTGAACACTATGTAAAAGTTCCCTTTTCTCCACATCCTTGCCAACACTTGTTATCATTTGTCTTTTCGATAAAACCATTCTAATTGGTTCGAGGTGACTTGTCATTGTGGTTTTAATTGGTATTTCCCTGATGATTAGTGATGTTGAACATCTCTTATATATGTTGGCCATTTATATGTTGTCTTTTGAGAAATGTCTTTTTAGCACCTTGGCCCATTTTTTAAATTGGGTTATTTGTTTTCTTGCTAGTTATTTATGTTCCTTGCACATCTTCTGTTGTTCCTCCCACACTATCTGCATTGGTTTCTCTCTATATTTCTACTTTCATGGGAGTGAAAACCAAAAAAGCAAAGGAAATAAAAATTATTAAATTATGGGCTTGAAGATCTGATATCTTAGGCATGGTCTCATTTATTGAAGCGCCCAGTTCAGGGTAACCTGTGCTTAATGACTCATGATATTAGTATTCTTGATGTTAGTGATTAATTTTTTAAAGACTATTTTTAGAGCACTTTTAGGTAAAAAGAAAAATTGAAAGAAAAGTATAAACAAACCCACACCCACACATCATTATTAGCAAACTCCACAGTCTGTGTTAGGGTTTACTCTTGCTTTTGAAGTATGGTTTTGGACAAATGTATGATGTTACATCTATACCATTATAGTATCAAACAGTATTGTACTGGCCTAAAAATTCTGTGTGCTAGATCTATTCATTTTTCTCTGCCCCTTAGCTATTGGCAACTACTGATTTTGAAACAAATATTTGCTTTGTTAAAATATATAGAATTTAAGTTGTATGATATAATATTGCATACAGTATGTATGTACAATATTATATATTCCCATCTATACATCATAGAAGGTTTTTCCTGGGGCAGTAAAGAGGGGTAAGTAAAAGAACATAGAGCTGGATTGAAATTAGACATAGACGTTCTGTTTTCTTGGGTGGAAATGGAGAAAAGGTGATTGATTGATTTTAAGATGGGAAGGGCAAGAGAAGAAGCTTCACTAGAGCTAGTCTTTAATTTCAGCATTCTTGGCCAAGAGTGTTCACCATTTCTTGTTCCCGGAGGGGTAGTATAGCAAAAAAGATGTTTTCCTTGAGCCATGGGAGATGTGATTCTTACCCCATGCCAGCTAAGGTATGTGGGAGCATTCCCAAATCCAGTTTCATCAATTCTAAAACAAGAAAGTTAATTTACCAACCTAGATTGATTTCCTGAACTTACAGTCTCAATTTGAAATATGTAGTTCCCGTCTGACTGTAACCTGATTTTGGCTTTGCAAATATGCTTGTCAAACTTCTCAAGTCTGTCCCAGACAGATTTTGATCTTTCATCACTTTTGTAAAACGTAGTAAACCTTTCCCTCTTGTGATGCAAATTTGGCCAGAAAAAGGAAGGAACAGAACTGTAAAGAGCTGCTTTTAAACCGGGACATTCCATTTAGCTCTCAGGCCGTATGTCTTCTTACGACAGAACATCCCACCTACATTGGTAGCTGGATTGGTTTTCCTGCATAGAAGATCAAAGGGTCCATTCAAGAGTGGGTTCTTTTCTTTGGAATCTCCCTCTGTTTTCCTTGGGATATGATTCGTTAATATCCATTATTGATCCCCCTATAGATCATCAAAACCCATTTCTTTCAGAATGTCTTGCTGCCATGAAAAAGGAAAATAGACCGCTCAAGGTATATTTTTTTGCAGAAATTCAGAACTTCTGATCCCCATGTACTATAAAATCACCAATAAAAAACCCAGATACTTATTTAGCACATATTAAAAGATAGGCATTTTCTGTGCAAGATTCTTTTCATATATTAAGTCCCTTATTTGGGTTGCCAAATTACATGGTCACTGTTTTACACTGAAGTTTCTCCCAACATTCTAATGTCCAATCCTGTGGCAAATCCTGTACTCCTTTTTACCATCTTCCAGATCCTAAGTCTAGCTCCCTCATTATACCTCTGATGTCTTACACTCCTGTATGTATGAAATCTTTTATGTGTTTTTAATTTTATTTAATGGTTTGACATAAGCACGTTCATCCCTAGGAAGACCTTCAGGTATTGAGGACCCTTTGGGGAATAGTAGTAGGAACCTCCTATCATGGGTCAAGCCTTTCATGTAAGAGCAAACCTGGTACGAACATGCTATTGAATCTATGGCTATTCATCAGTCAGAAAATGTTTATTTACTCAGCATGTATTCAGATGCTGAGATCATCATTGTGGCATAATTTTAGATAAAATATACACTAATATTATTGAAAATCTTGGAATAGTCTACTTTCCCCTGGGGAAAAATGTGTCAATAACATCAAATCATTGATACAGAAATCTGTCTACTAGTTTGTCACATAATACTTTAATTTCCCTCCTTGGAAGTGGAAATGATTACATTTCTGTATCCTTGGTGATCATAAGTATAAATCCTAAAAGGTGAAACTAAAATTTAGTTTGTGGATTGTATTTACTTAGGATAAAGTTTTAATATTCTGTTAGAGAGATGTAGAAGGGCTCAGCCAGCCAGGTAAAATGTCAAGTGAGGAGGTGGGGAGTAGGGCCAGAACAAAGGAGCATGGAGAGGTCTTCTCATGGGGTCAACTTCCTGCTTCACCAAAGTGTTCCTGCACACAAGCAGGGGACCCAACCAGACAGTCTCTTCTGTACTCCTGCTCCTAAGCAGGAAACCCAATAGAAAAACTAAAACAGACATATGGACAGAGGGACCCATCAATAATAGGAGTGCATGGATAGGGGAGGAGATATGGAAAAGAGGAAATTCCAGAGACCATAAAAAGAACAAGCCAAAACTCACCCACCAGATTCCCAGCTCTGGGGCCCCTTGTCTTCCAAGAAATCTATCTGTATTTCTCTCACTTTTTCAATAAACCTACTGCTTGCTTGCCATCTTTGTGTCCTGTTCTTCAATTCTTTGCTGAATGGAGACAACCAACCCACACCCCTAGATAGTAACAATAGTCTTTTGAGAGGAATATATTTGGTTCATTGAATGTAGTTCAACCAATTCTATTTCCCCTGCTATTTTAGAATAAAGCACTAATGACAATGATAATACCTTACATTTATCACGTTGTTTTTACAGTTACCAAATTTTTTTCATGTCTGTAATCTCATTTAAGTATGGTCTCTGTCCTCCTACCCTCCTGCTCCCCCCGCCAAAAAAAATCCCCCAAACTAAAAAACTTACAATGAATAAGACGGGGAGAGAAACCAATAGATATGTAGTTATTAGAGAATTATTAGTGTTCTGTGTGAATTTAAATATCATACAGAAAGGTCAGTTAATCTCATTAAAAATTAGATAAGCCTACTGCCACCTCTGGTTGGTTTTGTAGAAAATGTTAGTTGAAACTTCCCTATACTCAGACCCCATGACTACTAATTTAACTCACTGATCTTTGATTTATAAGAATGATAGAGATTGTTCATGGACTCACCAGATACAGACATGCCTGTACCTAAATGCCTTTGATTGATTCACTTAAAAATCCAAAGATGTGCAATTATGAGATAAAATCATTGCTAGGAGAAGTGCCAACAGTAACATTCTTTGGAACAAACAGATGAATAGTGTCACTTGCATTATATTATTCTGTTTCTCTTCTCCTCCTCCATGATGTTGGGTTCTTCCCAAAGTACTACTTAAAGATCTTATAATTTGTTATGTTTTCCTTTGGTTTCTTAACTGTAAAGCCTCATTAACTCAAGTTATACCATTCATTGCCTATGGGAAATTTGGGTAGCAAGAGGATAATTCAGACTCAGTTCAATTTTGTATTAGGAAAAATGGGAATTCATCTATGATTTCTTCTTATTTGATTTTCATTCTGTTACTAAGCCCCACTCTGAGCTTGTTTATTAAAGAGTAATCATGTAATTCACTACAGCTCAAGGGTTAGAAGGATCAAGGAACCTTAAAAGGGGATCAGAGATAACTCTGGGAACAGATTTGTATTATATAACATAATATATGCTTATGTGTTCACTAAATGTCCTAAGAAACTAGTATCTTGAAGGTGTGTGATATGGAGTCTTAAAGTTTTTTTTATTATCCCCCAAGTCAGTGACTTTCAATATTACACAGCATGATAAACTTTAACTTCCTAGGTTATAATCTTTACAGATTGAGTCAGAAGTCTGGGATGGAGCCTGATTATCTGCATACTTAACAAATACATCAGATTATTCCTACATAATTGATCTACCTTCCTTGCAAAATGCTGACCTGGAGTCATTTAAATTTTGAGGGTTGAATGTGTTCATTATAATTTACATAAAAACAAATTATGATTTATTGGGGTTAATGGACCCATAGTTTTGTGACATATTTAAGATTGGATTTAATTCAAATTCTTTTTCTTTTCCCGGTTTATTGATATATAATTGACAAAAAATAAAAATTACATGTATTCAAAGTATTGAATGTGATATTTTAGTAGACATGTAAATTGCAGAATGTTTACCACAAGCCAATCATTATTTCCCTCACCTCTTGTTTTTGTATGTGTGATGAGAGCACTTAAGATCTACTCATTTACTAAATTTCAAGTATTCAGTGATTTAGCCAGAGAGACCATGCAGCACATTAGATCCCTAGACATACTTATTCCACATAATTGAAACTGATGTTGGTCAAAGGATATAAAGTTTCAGTTATGTAGAAATACTGTTTTTTTAAATGTGGGCTGTATGTTTTTCAGAAACTTTTCATGTTTGGATGACTGACTGCTTTTGCATTATTTCATTTACTCATTACTATTTTTTTTTCATGCACTGCTGCTTCTGAAGTAAAAATTGGATGCTGGACATGTGAAATTTGCCTGTATTACATCCAGATACTATGTTAGTCAGCTTTCTGTTACTGAAAAAAAAAAAAAACAAAACTTGATATAATCAGCTTGGAAGGAGGAAAGATTTCTTTTGAATCAAAGTTGTGGTGGAGGGTTCAGTCCATAATCAGTTGGCCCCATTGCTGTTGGGCCTGTGGTGAAGCAGCACATCATGGAAGGAGCAACTCGCAGAGGAAGCTGTCCATCTTATGGCAACCAGGAAGTGAAAGAGATAGAAGGGGAGAGGCTAGGTCTATCCATCCCCTTGAAGGTCATGTGTTACTGATCTAATTTCCTCTCACTAAGCCCAATTCTTAGTTTCCATCACTTCCCAATAGGGGACAGGGTTGGGCAAAGCCTTTAACAAATGGGGCCTTTGGGGAATATTTAAAATTGAAGCTAAATCATATATTGTTTTTTTCTTTATTGTGAGATTATTTTGTCAATCGAATTATTTATAAATACTGTGTTAGCTATACTTAAATAAAAAAATCAATCTCCATATCTCTTTTTGAATAACAAATATTGATATATTATTATCTAATATTAATAGTTCGCATTGGGGTTCATGTGTGTATTGTGCATTCTATGGGTTTTGCCAAATATATAATTCCTTATAGCTATTATTATACTATCATGCACAATAGTTTCACTGCTTTAAAAATCCTGTGTGCTCCATTTATTCTGACCCCCATCTCCTGGAAATTACCTGTATTTCTTTTGAGAATAAAAGAATGTACGTTTATTAAATTGTGCAATTATTCCAGGTTATAAAGGAAGTAGTCCCAATTTCTTTACAGTCTCCTATGATAAACATTTCAATTGTTATGTAAAAATTTATATCCTTAATATTTTAATTATATGAGGAATGTTTATTATTTTTGTTTACAGTCCATTTTGGATATAATTCATTCAGATCCTTTGATTATATTTCTGTTGAGAAACTTTCTCTTCTTCAACTACAGTGTTTTTCAGAATGATCAGTATTTTGAATGTGTCCCTAGTTTTTTTTTTCCCCAGAACATTATGTAGTTGGAAGCGTATAGCATGTAATAGTACTTTTAGATTTTTAAATTTTGCTTAGTAATATGCATTTAAGTTTTTCCCCCATGACTTAAGAGTACATTTACTTTAGCATTGAATACTATTCAATTGTCTGAATATAACTATTAATTCACCTAATGAAGAACATCTTAGGGACTCAAAGATTTAGCATTTATGATTAAAGTCACTCTAAACATTTGCATTCAAACTTTTGTGTAGATATAGGTTTTCAACTCCTTTGGGAAAACACCAAGGAACATAATTCCTGGATCATATGTTCAGTAAAATCTCTTAATAGCAAATATGTTTGCTTATTTTTTTGGCTTAAGTTACATGTTTATTCTGAGCTGGTTTATGGGTTCTGTTTTATTATTCTGACCCAGGAACTCAGTCTTATGAGTTCAGCTTGATATGGGCTTCCATGATGGGCAAATTTGAGGATATAAGGAATGATCTCTAGAGTGTTTTATATCAGCAGTTCAATATTTCAGCATGGGAATGACCCACACCACTTACACTCACTGGTATCATGACCCACCCCACAAAAGGGAGCCCAGAAATTCAGTTTTCCAGTTACACAGAAGAAATGGACAACTGGCTATCCATGTGCAGCAGTAGTTA
Organism: Glaucomys volans; assembly: GCA_020662805.1. Lineage (NCBI taxonomy): Eukaryota > Metazoa > Chordata > Mammalia > Rodentia > Sciuridae > Glaucomys > Glaucomys volans. Next base: position 228,794 of record JAJEJO010005156.1, on the reverse strand, counting down.
CTACCAAATTGTGTCCATATGTTTATCACATATTTGGTTTGCTCTCCTAGCTACATGTAGAATATACTAACCCCTTCCTGGGGTCACAACCCAAAAGCCCCATTTACTTATGGCATCAAGTTTAACATCCAGGATCTCTGGAGGATTTATTACAGCCTCCAGCCAGAGCTGGGGTGATGGTGATGGCCTGCCCTTCTCAATTAGAGCTTACTAATCAGACTGTCTGGGTGGAGCTTCCACTCTATTGATCTTCATAAGCCCTTGACTTCACCCACTGTAGGATTCCTCTTTTACCAGTATTCTTTTTGATTCACATATGAAGAACAGCCTATTCTGTCCAGTTTCTCAGATCACATCTTGCCTGTAGATTCATAGCCTTTGGTTTTCTTTGGCAATTCAGTTATCTCAGTAACAGCCAACTTTTTATTTATTTCAGTCCAGTCACTGGATGCCAGTAGCCATATCCACAATTCTTTTCTAGACATTCTCATTAGATTTGCAACACATCTGCTACCTTACCCCCCCCCCCCCAATTCCTCTCTTATTTAGCTTAATTGTGGATGTTCTGGGCTTATCTGGCTTCAGTGGCAGAATCATTCATTTTGTCTATTTGTTAAGCAGCCATAGTTTTCTAAATGACACAAATATCTGGGTGCTTCCAAAATCCATTTAAAGATTTTAACCATGGGTGAGAAAGATAATCTCTTTATTTATTTTAATATCTTTGTTTTATTTATTTTTATGTGGTGCTGAGGATCAAACCCAGTGCCTTGCACATGTGAGGCAAGCACTCTACCACTGAGTTACAGTCCCAGCCCCTCTTTATTTCATGCTGCATTATAGAGTTTTAATTGGCATTTGCTACTCTAACTTTATGTTTTCCTCTTTAGGCATCCAAAGAGGCTACCTCTTCCAAACATACAAGTTCCTGCATTTGTGAATTCTCTATTCTCTTAAATTTCTGTTAGTACTGTTCTTTATTCCTAATTTCATTTCTTTTCTGCAATACTCAATGCAATGGATGTATTTCATACTCCTCCAAAACACACATTGAAGTCTTAACCACCTACTACTTCAGAATATAATCTTATTTGGAAGTGGATTTTTACAGAAGTGATTGAATTATAATGAAGTAATTATGATTAGGCCTTCACATCCTGTGTCCTTTTAAAAAGAGTAAATTTTGACAAGGATAGGTATGCACACAGAATGGGAATATGGCATGTGAGGATGAAGGCAGAGATAGAGGTGACTTATCTACAAGCCAAGGAATGCCAAAGATTGCCAGTAAGCACTAGGAGGCAGTAGACGGCATGGAACAGATTCTCCCTCAGAACCCCCTCAGAAGGAACCCAAAACTGCAGACATCTTGATCCCAGATTTCTAACCTTTAGGAACAGGAGACAATACATTTTGTTGTATAAGACCCCCAGTGTGGTAATTTTGTTATGGAAGCCCTGGGAAGTAACTCCCCTTTGTCAAAAGAAACCAATGGCATATACAACTACTATTCTGATTCCTATTCATTTCTACTAGACAAAATTCACTCCATATATTACTGGCTTTTCAAGTTATCAGGTAAGTAATCTTATCAAATAAGATAATATGGTTGACTATCTTCTTAGTACCAATTTCTACCTTATGCAGGATAGCCTAGGTTGTGCTGCTGTCACAAACAAGCCTAAAACTTCAGGGGCTCAAAGAGTAATGGACAGTTTTTCACTTGTGCTGCATATGCACTGTAGGCTGGCTGGAAGACTCCACTCTTTGCTATCCCCACTCAGTGATATAGCTGTGATGGAAAGTCCATTTCAATGTCTAATTGCAGAGTCACCACAGAAATCAAAAGACTGAAAATTTAAGACACTGTAATATATTGTCCAGAACAAATCACATGTCATTACCAAACTGCAAGAGGAGTACAAAGTTTTATGTGCTCTGAGGGTGTCTTAGTTAGATTGTGCTGCTATAACAAATACTGTGGGACTGGGTTCCCTAGACTCTTACTTCTTGCAGTTCTGGAGTCTGGGAGGTCCAAGATCAAGGTGCTAGTATGATCGAGTTCTGGTGAGGTCCTGCTTCTTGGCTGCAGGTGACTGTTTCCCTACTGTGTTCTCACATGATAGAAGAGAAGAAGAAGTTCTTGTCTCTCTTACAAGGCCCTAATCTTATTCATAAGGGATTCATCCTCATGATTTAATCATTTCCCAAAGGGCCCACCTCCTAATACCATTATTTTGTGAGTTACTATGTAATACGAATTTTGTAGAACATGAACATTTAATCTACCAAAGAGGAAAAGAAGGCAAAGATATTGGTGTGACACTGATAACCACCAAAATATTCCCCCAGTGTCTAGAAACTTCTACTGAATTAATTCCTTAATTCAAGACTTACCAAGTAACCAACTGTGTGATAGGTGTTGAGGAATAAAACAACGAGTAAAATTGAACTCCTCCTTTGCTCCCGGGGAATATAGCATAGCAAATGAGGCAATCATTCATAAAAATCATACAGTTTTGAATTGAAGTTGTCCAATTTGAACTTAAAATTGTCACCATGACAGTTGCTGCAATAAAGAGGTACAAGCACAGGAGTCCTTGTAGTGAAAGGATTTGACCTGGTCAGTGAGGTTAGAAAAATTCCCCAAGGAAGTGATGTTTGACCTAAGGGCTAAAAGATGGGTGATTGTGAAGAAGTGAGGGCGAGTAGCCAGACTTCTCAGCAAGAAGGAACCTCATGTGTGCAGAAGGGAACATCAGTGGTGCTGGGGTGAATAAAAGGTTTAGGAACAGCAACTAGAATGAGGTTGGAGGGGCAGCTGGGTGACATACCCTGCAAGGACTTTCAGGCCTTGAAAAGGAATTTTGTTTTTCATTGCAGTGTAAGATGGAGTGAGTTGTGAGTTTTGAGCAGGAATGTAGCATGTAGTGACTCTCTGCAGTTATGGCCGATGGCTGTCCGACAGTGTGTCCCCGTAGCAGGACAGCAAGGCCTTCCTTGAAGGACTGCATGGCTTATCACCAGGTCCACCACACTCAGTTACCGTGTGGCAGAATTTGAACTAGAACCCACCTCCTGAGTTCAACTTTAGTGCTTGTTTCTCAGCACTGGGAACCTGGGATCAAGTTCAAACTCAGAAAATATCAGAACAATATAGAGGAGGAGAGAGAAGGGAGATAAATACATGCATCTCTTTTCCCCCTAAAAATGTCTTGGACAAATGAGCCATTTTTCCCTCCTCCCTCTTCTTAGTGTTTGCTCTTTGATCTAAAATAGAGTAAACTTTCATATAAGAACGTTTGATTTTTTTTTTCACCAATCTGACTATTCATAACCTATTTAAAATTGATTTATAGTCTTACAGTCTTCAAATAATTCCAGGCATAAGCTAGGAGAAGGTCATCTTCCTCATGATTTCTGCAGTTTGCCAGAGCATCATCCCTGCATGATTTAAATGTCACTCCTTTGCAGCCTCAGCCTTTGTGCATTACCACAGGCCAGTTGCCCTGGCCTGGATTCTGGCACACTTTCTTCTGCTTGGAATCATCCTTTGGAACTCACCAAAGCCGACAAAACAAAGATGTACAGCCACTTGCTCAATCATACCTTACTAATGGGTCAGAGAGTTGTAATTGGGAACCAGATTTACTGAGATGTCATCCAGGGATGTTTGTTATAAACCTCAGGCTTATCGTTCCTGTGAGGCAGAAAAAGCTGCCATTAAAGCCTTGCCTGGTCCCTGTGCTGAGTATCACAGCCTTGGAATGGTTTGATTTCTTAAGAAGAGAGTCCATGTCTAGTTTCTAATAGTTGTCTGAACCTCCAAACTGCTCAAGTCTGCTCCTCCTTAATCTGATTCTTAAATAGTGATGAACTTTAGAGACCATCATCTTTATCAGCTAAGTCCCTTGGTTTAGAAAATCCTTGTGCTGAATTTTACTTTGCTTTGAGCTTTGCTAATCGCCCAGGGGCTCTTCTGTTGTCATCTTGTGTCTTGTAATTGTCTTCTTTTTCTTACGTATTCCTTACTCTTTTTAAGTAATTAAGCATCTTAGATTAGCGGCTTTTGTCCTTGAGATAAATGAGGTCGTACTTTGGCCCAGGAGATATTTGCATAGAGTATTGACAAAAAGCTTTTGAAAACGCTTTGTTTACTTCTATCTTTACTGTTCAGAGAATATTGATGTAAGTAAATCATTTTTGATACTTTAGGTTCTGAGAGTGAGATCAAGATAATCTATTCCAATTTCTGTAACTACCCTTAAGTATAGGATATAGAGATTAATCATTGATGCATTAAGTCCCAAGTTTTTAATTCTGTGACTATTTGAACAACATTGACACAGGTGCACTAAAATAGGCTGGAAATCATAATCTAGAGCTTAAGAGTTAATTGATGATATGGTTTTATCCATTTGGAACTATATAATTATATTGTGCTACATATATAGTTAATTATGACTATATTTAAGTTTTTTGTGTTGCACATCTGGACAATGAGGCAAAATATTATGTACAAGCTCCAAACCAAGATCACTGTGTGTGAATCTTGATTCCATCACTTCCGTGCTAAGATCTTCAGCAAGTTACTTGGCTCTTCTAAGCTTCAGTTTCTTCTTGTGAAAAATGAACATGATGATGATTAGTCCATAGAACTTCCTAGGTCTTATGGGATAATGCTTGAAAAGCATTTAACATGATTCCTGTAAATCAGATGTGCTGTTTCTTGAGCATACACCACAGACGGGCATTATGCACATTATTTCTCATAATGATCTTGTAGCTTTGCCAGGCATCCATAATGTACTAATTTACTAAGGTACATACTTTACTATTGAGGAAACTGGATTTGAGTTACTTGCCCATGGTCACAGGCTAGTGAAGAGGAGAGCTGAAGTTTGTATTTCTATCATTCTGATTCTGGAGGGTTCACTTGTTTTTTCTGTGCCACGGTGCCTCCAGAATGTGGTTGCTGTATCTGTGCTGTGAAATGGGCTTCCTCAAGGGCTTCCAGTATGTGTGGGGCTTGGCTTGGCTTTTCCTTGAATTCCTTGAGCATCTGTGCTGTGCCACAAGATCTCTCATAACAACTCCCTCAGCATCACCCTCTTTTAAAGTGCTCTGGGTTCCTTGCACCCCACTCCATTCTCTTGCCTGTTGTCCTCCCTGTTCTATGTTCTTCTTTATCAAAAATAATTATTTTATTGGTAATCCATCAGATAAATTTCATTTCACATATAGTATGTACCCTAGACATTTTCACATGTTTTTTAATTCCAAAAGAACCTTGTTATACTAATCTCATTTTATTGGTAAGAAACTTGCCAGATCAATGAGCTCAGAAGGTAGGTAAGCCAGTATTTAAACTTAGGGGTTAATTTAGTAGTTTGTATCAGGAATGCAGTTTCAGAAGGTGTGATTCTGGGATTGATTATCTGGCATCCATGAAGGCAATGAGGATTTTAGCATTAAGAATGGGAAACATGTTGAAGTAGTTATTTAGTATCTCACCGGTCATCTGATACAAACTACGTGTAGAGATAGGGTGGCTGGGCCTGGAGGCAGCTCCCCCAGTGTTGCTTGATGCACAGGGAATACTGACAAGGGGCCGGCTTGTTCTGGCTGGGCTCCAGAGCTCAAGGGAAGGAACTGGAAGAGTTTTCCAATTCCTGCCATTCTTTCTCCAGCTTTTATATTGCTTCTATGTAGTCATTAGCCAGCCTTCAGTCAACAATGGACTACACAGATGATACAGGTTATTCTACCTAGTGATGTCGTAACCATCTGTTTGTGCTACTGCACACTCTAATTTTTGTACAGTGACAAAACCAATGAATGACACATTTCTCAGAATGTATCCCTATAGTTCAGAAACAGGTGACTGGATCTGAGTCATAGCATATAGGATATCAAGGCAAGGTGATGTCTGAACCAGAGGAGCAATGTATATCACTCAGAAATGGGTACAGGGATTAATAAACCCACAGATCTCTCCTTGTGGGAGGATATACTGGTGTTTTCAGTCACAATGTAGAATTGCATTGTTAGGAGTATGTTTTGCTTTATTTGGACATTCAGTTTTGAGAAGGAAGGTATAAAGGGATATTGGTATTTAAAGTAACAGACTGTGACAGGTACTATAGGTTTGACTCACTCAATACCGATCCCAGTTCTCTTCTATTTGCGTTTCTCTACCACAGATCTCAGATTTCTGATTTTCTTGTAGTTTATGATGAGGCACTTGGCTTAGTTGGTACCAAACTGATGAAACATTGTAGGTCTTAAAGGCAGATATGAGTCATTTGTGAACCACAAGCAAGTACAGTTGTGGTATCTGAGTATGTGGGGTGCAGTGTCAGAGTTTCTGAGTCCATCATCCAGTGAAACCAGTGCTGACACAAGGTGTTGATACTGGGCCAGTGTTTGCTGTTCTTGTGGCACAACAATGATGGGCTATAACGCACAGTCAACAAGTCTGTTTCTAGCACCCACAGGGACCGTCAGTGACAAATTCTTTCATAATTCCCTTCTGCTTAAACTAACTAGGATGTTTATTGTTATTTTTTACTAAATGCTAGTCAATGCATTGGTTTGGATTCCAATTTCCTAGTTTTTATTCTTTATTGAGAGCTTTTTTTCAAGAAGATATATGGCCAAGCCTCTTTGGTTCATCACATAGGTCTTATTTGGAAGATTACGTATAATAAATTTCTAAAGTACATGGGAACATTTTGTGACAACTGTTTTGTTGAATTTTTCACCCTGGAGGTGTTAAATTGGTACTTGGAGTCAAAACAGATCTAAAGGATTGTAGCTGCTGATTATTTGTGTGATTTAGTACAAACTAATAAACTATGTCTTCATAACTCCTTAATGAAAAATTTGAGTTGTTTCATCTTTCCTTAGCTAAATTCTGCCATGTTATTTATTATAGTCTGAGAACATTGAATTTATGGATTACTCAGGTGTTTTAGAATTGTTGACTACTCAAGATTTTTCCTATTGTTGTAATTTTCTTAGTTTTGTAATATTCATTACCTGTCATGATTTTTTTGAATGAACTTGTGGACATGTGGGGAGCAAACTAACCCCGTTAGCTGATAAAACCAGCTATGCTTAAATTATGACATGACTCAGTCTCATAATTCATCAGGACTCCATTCTGGGGCCTCCTGAGACCTCAGAAACAAGAACTCACAAGGAAGGGGAAGAAAATTGAGTCTGTGTGAAACATGAGCTACTTCCTAAGCTGGTAATAAGAAGAGTATGATCAACTCATGTTGGTTTTGACTTCTGAGAATGGCTAATCTGGTAGATGGAGCCTAGTAGCCTGATCAGGTGGTAATTACAGGGCAAGGGCCCTGCCTTGGAGCTGAGGCAGCCAAAGCAGTTCTTTCACTCTCACTGATTCTTGGAATCATACCAGAGAGATTTCAGATATATTCCTCAGAGTAGCAGGCGTGAGTTTATTAGAAGGGAAGGGAAAATGGAAGACTGTCAAGGGAGAGTGTGGCTCCTCAGAAAGGAGAAGGATGGTGTGTCCTCTTCTGCCGCGAAGTTTTATTCATGGTCTCAAAAAAGTTTCCAGAGAATCCTGTCCAGGTTCACCTCTTGAGTTTTGACTGACCACAGGATGACATCAGACTTTCAAGTCCCCATTGTGCATGGTAAAGGTTCAGGGCAACTCTAGGTCACTTTGTTTTACCAGTTCTACTTGGAATCTGTTCTCATAGATTTTATGGTCAGGGGTAATTTTGCTTATCTCCCTGAGTTCTAGAACTTGTTCTGTGAAAGGGTCACAAAAGTCCCCCTCTTCAGGGTAACTCTTGTTATTCTTGGCGACATTTCTCCTGTGATAACTTGCTCAGGAATATAACATACCCTATTGACTTAAGCCAGGTAGGGCTGCAGGTTAATTATTTCTTTTCTTTTTTTTTTTAAAAAAAAGAAGACATGTGGGGTCAGCACAGTGGGCCCAAACTACAGAATTCTTCCCTTAACCTCATGTTCCCACCACTCCTGCCTGTCTTCTGTTTATCAGCAGGACATCCTTGAAATTCAGGTGGATGGATATGGTCTAGATCACAGGAAGACCACAATCAATGACTAGGTTTGCTAAGTTTGGGATCCAGGTTTTAGAGAAAGGGAATTATCAGAAGTAGTTTAAGACATAAGGGCCTTAACTATTTCATCTGAAGTTAAGGCAGGGAAATAACAGCAGATGAAAACAAAAGTTCTAATGTGGAAGCCAAGGCAACTATTGGGCCTGTTTGGTGTGCACACAAATATCCATGTGCATGTCTGTCAGAGGTCAATGGTGGAGGTCAAGGAGATGAGTAGTGAATTGAGCTGAGATCTGTCTTACCCTGGGCACATGGGAACCTATACTTGTGTCAATGAGACTGTCTCTAAACTCCGCCTGGGTAGGGTGAGGCTGTGGGTTTGCTTCCTACCACAATGAATATTAATTCAGGAAACCATTACAGGAGTTGTATGGCAGCCTAGTGAGGAAGCCTGTGCAGACAGGGACTGACAGATGGGTAACAGAGGGAGCGGAAGGCACTGTGTATTTGGAAGTGAAAACTATAAAATTAATTTGCATGTCCTCTATGAATGAGACGTTAGCAGTCACTTTTGAGCCAATTATGTTGGCCATCGCATTTTAACGATGGCAGTTACAGCCAATTTAATTAGTAAGTTTTTGTGAGTAATTTAACATTCCACTGAATTAAAGGACTTTCTGAGGGGAAAAGAGGTGTCCTCTTTAAATAATATTCACAGCTCTGCAAAAGCAAATCAGTTAATAAACAGACATGCAACAACAGAAATTGTTGTTCCATATTTTTCAAGTGACAATTTAATTAGGTCTTTAAAATGGAAAAATAGAAACACTGTTTGCTATCAAGGATGGTGATGAATAAGTTGGGTTTAAGTTCTGGCATTTTCTTTTATCCTTCCTTCTCTCTATAGTTCTTCAGTTCCAGTTTGTTACTAAATTTGATCCTTTTTCCCCTTTTCTCCTTAGTCTTCCCTGTACCGTTCCCATCCCCCATTTTCATGTGTCATTCAAAGCTCTCATTACCTCTTTCTCCTCATCTGTGAAATTCCACTTCTCACTCTCACCAAGCCTCCCTACATGATGCTATCAACCTAAACTTCAAAAAGAACCATTTTGTTCTTGGTACTCTTATGTATAAAAACAACAACAATAATAAAACTGTTCATACCTTCTTTTGACAAATTCTGCATTTCGTAGACACATATCCAAAGCTCTCCACAATCCTGTCTTTAGTCTTTTTTGGTATTTATTGTCTTTCTCATATTTGGATTCTTGATTCAGGGTCTAGTCTACTCAGTGTATCCTGAAGATATGTGTATGTATATCTTTTTTTAAAAAAAATAATTTCCTCCATACCAGTCAACCTACCTTGAATATGAACTACCTCCCTTTATTTCATTTATACACTCTTAAAGAAGAGTCCTACTTTAATTTCAGGAGTTAGATTCTTAAAATTCAGGCCATCTGTTATGGATCAAATTATGTCCCCCTACAAATTTATGTGTTGACGTCCTAACACCCAGTATTTGAAAATTTGACTACATTTGTATACTGTTTTTTAATAAACAGGAATAACAAAAAGCCTATAAATTTAGTAATGTGCATAATTATAGGAGTCATAAAATATGAAACTCATAAGGGTCACATTATGGATGCTTAAATGGAAGCTTAAATACCCTCTTCATAGGGGAAAGAAATGGGAGATAGGGTTTTTGAAGAGGGAAATATTTAACGTGAGATCATTAGGACAGGCCTTAATCCAGTGACTGGTGTCCTCAAAAGAAGAGATTGGGGCACAGACAGGTACCAAGGGACAGTGATATAGGACACATGGAGAAGATGGCCGTATAGAAACCTAGGGCAGAGGCTTCAGAAAGAAACAAACTCTGACATCACCTTAGTCTGATTTTTATCCTCTACAACTGTGAAAAGTAAATTTGTTGTTGAAGCTACCCAGTCTGTGGTGGCAGCCATACCAAGTAATCCACAGACCCCTTTCAAATGGTACAGATCTGCTCAGACCTCCATGGCTGCTACGGGCAGCCTAGCTTAGGGACCATGTTGGGGTCCAGGCTAGTGGAACTGAGCTGCCTGCCCACAAAAGAAACAGACAGAAGATGGAAAAATGAATATTGAACTTTATGTATTTTGATCAAACCAGGGAGAAGCCGCTAGATGGCCTCTTCCCAACAGTCTCACTGAAACAGTTAGCAATTTATAGAAACAAAGGCCAAGTTATATACATATGTAGATTAAGTGATCCAGCCTGCATTAGATCTGATGGGCACCTTAGAGATCTCCTCTACTGAATATAGCAATGAATCTGATTTCTAAGTTGAATATTCTGCCCAAAATATAAGAAGGTAGAAACAGAAAACTTTAAGTACTCATGTCCACCAAAAAGAAATGTTGGGTAACATGTAAACATCTCTCTTTAGAGATGCATTAGTTTAAAATAGTATGGGAATCCATAAAGATCAAGGGAGCTATTTTGGGGGCAGAGAAAACAGTTTCTTTTATCTACTAGTTTTAGGGATGAAGCTAGCATGTCTTCTAAGTCAAATTGTTAGTAACTTGTTTTGTGATCCTAAAATACATACATCTCAAATTACAAGTAATGTTTGAATATAACAGGGGTTCTTCATTTTGGAAATTAACACCAGCATTAATACTCAGGGTTAGTACCTTGTAGGGGTAAATAAACCAGATACTGGTTGTATCTGTAAATGTGTTTTCTAAATCTTTCTGACATTTTTAGACTTTCCTAATATATTGATAATTTTTTTAATTACTTAGCATTAATGCTCCATTTTACATCTTTTCTTTAATAAAAGTACACTGCCTAAAATAATTTGCTTTGATTGAAGGATAGGTTAAGTGTTCTCCATGTTTGACCTAGAATGAGAACAGATCCATCTGATCTGAAAAATTAGGAGAAATTCAGACATATCATACCTATATAGAAAAATGAAGATAAATGCCATAATTAAACCACTACAACACAAACACAGGATTGATCTTAGTTTCAATCCTGTCTACATTAAGCCTAATTACCCAGCAGAATAATTTCAAGAGATACCACATGGGGTAGGGACCTGCTAGTAAATAGTCATGAATAATTGATTTGGAGGGGAGGAGGATTAAGGCTTCAACATGGAAAAGAAAACAAAACCAAACCTCTGAAAAACCAAAAAACATAACAAGGATGCCAGGCTGCAGAACACAGCTGTGAGAGCCTTTGAAATGTTCTTTAGGAATTCTTAGGACAGCCTGCGATTGTGGAACTTAAAAGTGGAGAAGAGAGAAAGCCAGAGTCCTATAACTTAAGTCATTACTACCCACTTTTTACCACTTTTCTCACTTTGGTGATAAATGGTTCAAGAGCCATTTTCCTTAAGGGATTAAGGTGTAGTCTAAAGACTGTTACTTCTTAGAGGTTTCCAGCTCTAACTTGATTTTACCATGTTGAAATAATCTGTATTAGACTCATAAGAAGTCTGAAAAATTGTCTCTGTTCTCAGGGCTCCTTTCAATCTTAGGCAAATTTAGCTTATTTCTCTGAGGTTTTGCTTCAAAGTAATTCTCCTTTTCTCTTTCATTCAAATTAATTTTCTCTGAATTCATATGCACAATTAATATGCATTCTGCAAATTACATAACATAAAGTATGCATTTTGTTAATGATCCAGAATTAGTTAGAAAATATATGGGGAACACATTGAAATGTTTGGTTGGGCTTGCTGGTTGACTGATGGTCCACCATGTAATGATATAACAGGCCAAGGTCAAGTCCTTAGTGTGTGACCAAGAAAGAGTTGACACCTAGAACTACAGCCAGAATACAGTGTAAAGGCGATCTTTGCAAGGATGCCTGTCTGAGCCACATGTTTGTAGGTCTGGGGTGCTGGTAGTGATGTGACTCTGAGGAAGGCTTTACTGCAGCTGCCAAAGCTCAGGAGGCAGATTTATGACGGAAAGTGGGTCTTACGCAAATTCATCTTTGAGGAAGGGAAAAGGGAATTTTCTGTACCAATCTCCATCTTCAGGGGCTCAGGGGTACAGAAAACTTCGAGAGGGAAGAAGGGGTACAGTGAAACAAATGGCATTTAATTCATGGGATGTGCCCTCTTCCAACAGCATCATGGCCTTCCCTGAGTCTCCTTGTCACATCAAAGAGAACCTTGACTTCCTGGGGCCTATATCTGTATTTTCCTTTCAGACAACATGGTACCCTTTGAACTGAGGAGAGAAGAGACATTTCAGAGGACTTTCTTTATACCTTAAAATCCTGAGAGTAAGGGAGGTTAAAGATTGGGGGAGTAGATCGGGGAAAGGTTGGGGGAAGAAGCAGAAGTAACTGTGAGGAAAACATCTTTCTAAGCGAATCAGGGGAAAAACTTTGTAAATTGCTGTCTGAATTGCTTTGTTGGAGTGCCAGTGGCATCCCCCAACACAGGACTCTTCTGTTGGTCATTTGAATATCTTCTGCATCATTGTTTCTGTTCCTCATTTTGGGTTTGCATCTTGAATCCAACACTGGTCCCGTCACATCCCAGTGACAGTGAGAGGGGCTAATGGTTGGTTTAATGAGGGCAAGTAACTAAGCTCTCCTCCTCTTAGTTTTGTTGTCTGTAAAATGAGTCTTATGTCCACATCTCTGATTTGCACCAGCCAGAAGTGAGTCTCATTCTCTCAAGTATGTGTGCTCAATCTTTTTGCCCTTCTCCCTGTAATAATTTTACACCATTCTCTCATCACTCTATGGGAAGTGTAATATACATGCATTATTTGAAGCCAGGGAGAAAGATTATTTTCCAAACCTTCTGAAGCTGGTGTGACTCCTAGGGTACAACCCTGAGGCAGGAGCCCCCTTTTGCTATAGCCTAAAGGAAATACTACTATATTGTCTGATTCTATGCTAATTTTCAAACTTTAAATTCTAGCCATCTGTTCTCAACAGGGATCCAAATACCTCCCTGGGTGCCAGATTTTCAGACTGAAATCAGCTTTCTTTATTTCTGTATTGTCACTGTGATACACTAAAGAGGGCTAGGAAGTGATCCAAAGCCGTAAGAATCCCTGAAATCCTGAAGAGAAAAAGAAAATCAGGTTATTTCCTAACCATCATGGGACTCAAAGCTTCTTTCTACCTGTAAGTTTTTCCTGCTTAGGACATACAGAATTTTAGACAAGAGGTATTCTTGGATTTGTCATCTCGGATCCTTCTTGACTTTGTCAGTGAGGGGTTTTATGGGGACATTTCTACAGGTACATAAAGCATCTGACTATTTACAACCTAAAGTCTGTTTTGGTGCTGTTTGTTGGTTGATTGCTTATCATTCAAGAGTGTCATGGGAGAAGAGGTATCTGTGAAGAAGGGTCTGGGGAGTTCATGGAGAGAAGGGGAACTCAACTCAGGACCAGTGGAGTTCTTGGCTTATGCAGTGGAAAAGAATCTGAGCATGCATCAGTCACAGGCATAGACAGCTTTATTTAACATCCAGATACACATTTAAGGGAGAGAGAGAAATACATTCTGGGGTTTCCAAGCTCTTCTTTTAAAGGAAACTTGGTGAAGAGTGGGTATGGGAAGGAATATAGGAATGGGGTCAGTCTGGTGATCTCAGATGGTTTCCCGTGGTCTGGTCAGTCTTGGGATCCTCAAACTGACATGGTCCTCATCTGATCAGTTGATAGTGCTGGAAAATCCCTTAAAGGATTTTCAAGATATAGTATCTCTCTCAATGAATTTATTAGGAGTTTAACTAACAGACACAGATTTACAGATTTCCTGGGAATTTATGATTGACAGACCTGGAAGAGAGAGTTAGTTCAGAAAACCCATGTGGAACTTCTAAATTAAAATCTTATTTCCATGTCCTTCCTTTATGCCTCTTTTCCATATATTTTAAAATTTTTTCTATTCTAGCTTAATAGGGCAATCTGCTCTTTCCCTTCTTGTCTCAATCATTTGCATTTCCAAAATTATTTATCAGAAATTAAAGAAAAATAACACTATGGCTTTGTTTGCTGTCGTTATTCTCTTAATTCTTCAAACAGCTCATGTTTCTTTTCCTTTGGTTAATATGATTGCTTTTTTATCTTATCCCCCTTTTTACTGTCAATGAAATTTGCCAGTCATTTATTTTATTTATAACATTTCTAAAAAGTTTACTGACCCTCAAGAACTGTCTTTTTATACTGGTGAATTGAAATATTCCATTCTCACCCTCCTCCGGTTAAAGTGTCCACAAAGATCACTACTTCTTTGTTTAATGGGAGTGATTATTGGCCTTCTTGTTTGTGAGCATTTACTTCATTTGATATTTGAAGTACCAGATTTGTTATTTTGGGGTTTGTTTACATGTAATTTTTATTGGGAAATATGAATTAACACACAATAATTAATTTGGCAGTAGTCATTGGAAAATAGTCACTTGGATTTTTTTTTAAACTCTGGCATCAGATTGATTTTAAGGGATGTCTTTAATTTAAAGATCACTTCCATGCAATTCCAATTAAAATCTCAATGATGGACCTCATAGAAATAGAGCAAGCAATCATGAAATTCATTTGGAGGAATAAGAGACCCAGAATAGCTAAAGCAATTCTTACCAAGAAGAGTGAAGCAGGGGGTATCACAATACCAGACCCTCAAATATACTACAGAGCAGTAGTAACAAAAACAGCATGGTATTGGCACCAAAATAGGCAGGTAGATCAATGGTACAGAATAGAGGACACAGAGACAAACCCATATAAATACAGGTATCTCATACTTGACAAAGGAGCCAAAAACATACAATGGAGAAAAGACAGTCTCTTCAACAAATGGTGCTGGGAAAATTGGAAATCTATATGCAGCAAAATGAAACTAAACCCACATCTCTCACCCTGTACAAAACTCAACTCAAAGTGGATCAAGGACCTAGGAATTAGACCAGAGACCCTGCACCTAATAGAAGAGAAAATAGGTCCAAATCTTCATCACGTTGGCCTAGGACCAGATTTCCTTAACATGACTCCCAAAGTGCAAGAAATAAAAGCAGGAATCAATGATTTGGATAGAGTCAAACTAAAAAGCTTTTTCTCAGCAAAGGAAACAATCAGCAATGTGAAGAGAGAGCCCTCAGAGTAGGAGAAAATCTTTGCCACACACACTTCAGATAGAGCACTAATCTCCAGAATCTACAAAGTGCTCAAAAATCTTTACACCAAGAACACTAATAACCCAATCAATAAATGGGCCAAGGAAATGAATAGACCCTTTACAGAGGAAGATCTACAAGCAATCAACAGATTTATGAAAAAATGTTCAACATCCCTTGTTATAAGAGAAATGCAAATCAAAACCACTTTAAGATTTCATCTTACCCCAACTAGAATGTCTTTTATTAAGAATACAGGCAACAATAGGTGTTGGCGAGGATGTGGGGAAAAGGGTACACTCATGCATTGCTGGTGGGAGTGCAAGTTGGTGCAGCCACTCTGGAAAGCAGTGTGGAGATTCCTTAGAAAACTTGAAATGGATCCACCATTTGACCCAGCTATCCCACTCCTTGGCCTATACCCAAAGGACTTAAAATCAGATTACTACAGTGATGCAGCCACATCAATGTTCATAGCTGCTCAATTCACAATCGCTAGATTGTGGAACCAACCTACCTAGATGCCCTTCAATAGATGAATGGATAAAGAAACTGTGGTATATATACACAATGGAATATTATTCAGCCATAAAGAAGAATAAAATTATAGCATTTGTAGATAAATGGATGATGTTGGAGACTGTTATGCTAAGTGAGATCAGCCAATCCCCAAAATCCAAAGGCTGAATGGTCTCTCTGATAAATGAATGATGATGCATAATGCGGGGGGTGGGGGAAGGGTGGCAAGAATGGAGCAAGGATAGATAGCATAGAGGGAAGGAAGGGATGGGTTGGGGTGGGGGAGTAAGAATAATAACAGAATGAGACAGACATCATTGCCCTGTGTACATGTATGAACGCACAGATGGTGTGACTCTACTTTGTGTACAACCAGAGAAACAATAGCTGTACTCCATTTGTGTTCAATGAATCAAAATTAAATAAATTTAAAAAATAGTTATTTCCCATAAATAAAAAAAATAAAGATCACTTCCAAACAACTGAGATCTGACCTTTTAAAATTCAATAAATTTATGATTTTTGTGGTACTAGAGATTGAATTCGGGTTCCCACACATGATAGGCAAATGTTCTAGCACAGAGCTATAGCTGCAGCTTTTTTATTCTAAGATAGGATGCTGCTAAGTTGCTAAGATCTCAGACTTGTTATCTTCCTGCCTCGGCCTCTGGAGTAGCTGGAATTATAGGCACGTGCCATCATTCCCGGCTATTAAATTTATTTTAACTGGTATATAAAAACATAGAAATTATGCTTATTAATGGAGTACCATATTTTTGATACATCTGTGTAATTTTAAAATCAAGTTAACTTCAACTGTCTCTTTTTGGCAAAAACTTTCAAAATCCTTTCTTATAGCCTTTTGAAATACATAGTATGTTATTATTCTCTTCAGTCACTCTGCTGTACAATAGTACACCAGAACTTCTTGTTGCTAATTAACTGTAACTTGTTACTCATTGACAAACCTTTCCCCATCCTACTTATGCTCCTCAGCTTCTGGTAATAAACATTCTACCCTCAATTCCTGTGAGATCAACTTTTTTAAATGAGATACAAATGATACCATCTTAAATGCCATATAGATGGTACCATGTGGTATTTAACATAATGATCTCCAGTCCCATCCATGTTGTCACATTTTATTTTTGTGGCCGAATCATACTGTATACATGGACCACATTTTCTTTGTCCATTCAGCAGTTGACAGACACTCCATTTGTTTCCATTTCCTGACTACGGTGGGTACTGTTGCAGTGAACATTGGAGTGCAGATGTCTCTACCACATTCTTACTTCCTTTGGATCTGTTCCCAGGGGTGGGATTGCTGGATTACATGGTGGTTCTGTTTTTAACTTGAGGAAACTCCCAATTGCCTACCATAATGGCTCACTTACATTCACACTGACAGTGTATAAGGGTTCCCTTTACTCCACAACCTCACCAATACTTATTATCTTTTGTCTTTGCTAATAGCCATTTTGTCTGGGGTTAGGTGATACCTCTTGGTGGTTTTGACTTGGATTTTCCTGATGATCGGTGATAGGGGGGGAGCATACTTTCATATATCTGTTGGGCATCCTTATTTCTTCTTTTGAGAAACATCCATTCAGGTCTATTGCCTACTTTTAAATCAAGTTGTTATATATTTTTTGGCTCTTGAGTTTTTATAGTTCCTTATATTCTGGATATCAACCTTTGTCAGAGGTATAGTGTACAAATATTTTCTATTTGGTTGATTGCCTCTTTACCCTGTTGATATCCTTTGCTGTGAAGAAGCTTTTTGTTCAATGTATTGAACAAAAAGACAATTTCATTTGTTTATTTTTGCTTTTGTGTTTTTCTGTTTTAGTGGTTTTTTCAAAAAACATCTTTGATATTTTCCCATTCTAATATTCTGAAGTGTTTTCTTTATTTTTCTAGTAGTTTCATAGTTCCAGGGCCTACTTTGTGTCTTTAATTCATCCTAAGTTGATTTTTGTAATAAACTAGAAATATTCAGTTTTATTCTCATTCATGTAAATATATAATTTCTGCAGCACCATCTATTGACAAGATTATTCATTTTCCAATGTATGTTCCTAGCATTGTCAAAAATCAATTGCCTGTGGATGTCAAACTTTGTCAAGAACCAGCTGCCTGTAGATTTGTGGTCTACGTGTGTGCTTTTATGCCAATAGCATGGTGTTTTCTTTACTACAGCTCTGTAGTACGCTTTGAACTCAGGGAAATGCCTCAGGCTTTGTTCTTTTTGCTCAAGATAGTTTTGGTTATTTTGTGGTTCCATATAAACTTTAGGATTTTTTTTCTTTTTTTCTCTTTTAGTTCTTTGAAGAATTTCATTGGTATTTTTATAGGGAATGTATTAAATATGCAGATTGCCTGATAGTGCTGTAGTTTGGATCTGGAATGTGCCTTTAATTCCTATGTGTTAAAGGCTTCACACCCCTGGTTTGGTACTACTGAGAGGCGATGAACCTTTGAGGTGATCCTAGTGGGAGGACTTAGGTCACTGGTGGGGGGGTGTCCTTAAAGGTGATAGTGGGACTTCAGTCCCTCCTGTCTCTATCAGGGTTCCTGGCCTTGAGGTGCATGGCTTTAATTCACACTGTCCTCCCAGATATCATGTACCATAGTCCCATAGTAACAGGTCCAATTGATCATGGACTGAACCCAGGAGCCAGGATCATCCTTCCAATACAGAATGCAGCATGTCTTCCCATTTGTGTTCTCTTCGATTTATTTAATCAGTGTTTTATAATTCTCATGATAGAAATTGTGTTAGGTTTTTATCACTGCAGCCAAAATACCTAACAAGAACAACTTAGAGGAAGACAGTTTATTTTGGCTCATGCTTTCAGAGGTTTGGTCCATGGTCAACAGACTCCACTGCTTTGGTCCCAAAGTGAGAAGGAACATCATGGCAGAAAGTTGTGGTGGAGATTCGATCTAAGCAACAGAGAGAGAGGGAAGAATGGGCTGCGAGGGAAGATGAACCCTTCCAGGGATTCCCCCAGTCATTCTCCACCTGTCTACTATTACCACCCAGTTAGTTCATTCATGATTCAAAATCTAATCATTTTTACCTCTGAATATTTCTGTGTTAATAGGGGAGGACTTGGGAGACATCTCATATCCAAACTATAAGAGATCTTTTACTTTCTCAAATTGTATTTATCCCTGGAATTGAAAGTGAAAACATTTTCAGGTACTGTAAATGAGACTGTATTCTTGATTTTATTTCAGATAATATGCTATTGATAAATAGCATTGTTACTGACTTTTGTTTATTTTTATTCTGGAATTTTCCTGAATTAATTTGTTGGATCTGATGTTTGTGTGTTTGTGTGTGTGTGTGTGTGTGTGTGTGTGTAGTATTTGATATTTTCTATATATAAGATCATGTCATCTGCAAAGAGACAATTTGAAATGATTAGATTTTGAGAGTTATAACGTCTTCTTCAACTCGAATGCCCTTTATTTACTTCTCTTGTCTGATTGCTGTGGTGAGAACTTCCAGCACTATGTTGAATAAAAATGGTTAAAGTGTATTTGTATTTTTCTGTGTGTTAGAGATGTGACCTTTAACAGCTGCTTGCAGAGTGGTAAGGTTTGTGGTTCTTAGAACTGGCACTTATCACCTGGTGATTGCAGCTTCCACCCTGAGCTGTGTGATCTAGATGAGGAAAATTTTGAAACACAAGGAAGATTTTATTTAAGAATATTGCAATAGGGGAGAGACTGAACTGTACAATCCTGACATAAGGTGGGGGAGTTCTTACACACTGGTAAGAGTTAGTAAAAAACAACCACAGCAACTACTCAAGGGTGTTGAAGGAAAGTTCTTCAGCATGATTAGGCTATCTATGGTTGCTAGTTGGTGCTTATAGAAGAACTTATGTTACCCTCCTACAGAGATGGAGAGTTAAGGGTGCTATCTTTCCTGGTGGTCATATTTCAAAGAGATGAGTTCTGGTCCTTTGGGAAGAGTTGCTGGATTGTAAACTTGGAAAGAGGTTGGAAACAGATTTACATATTAAGTCATAAGAGAAAGAATTCACAATTTCAAGTTTTCTAGAGCAATGGATCTGGAGTTAGGAAGAAACCTATCTAAAGTTTGGTGAAGGTGAGGGGAACCATAAGCTGTCAGGGTCTCCGTTCTTTTCTTCCACTGACTTTCCTTCCTGAAAGGGAAAAGAATTCATGTGGCAGAGAGAATGTGAGCACTCAGCAAAAAATTCTTCATAGACTACCGGAGAATTGTTGATGGTTGAACTCTATATTTAAGAGATTTCATTAAGTTTAGGAGATTGCACTAGGTTAATGTATAAGATTATCATATGGTCACACGAAGTTGAGCTAATTGTTTTATCTTTATAGATTTTTTTAAAGCTTCATATAGTAATGTAAGTAAATCTAACAGGTACAGCTTAATGAATGTTGATACATTTGTGCACACATGAACAATTAACCAAAGCATAATATAGAATTTTTTTTTGTATTCTCTATGTCCTTTGCTTTCTTTGTCAGTCAGCAACCAATAAAGTTAAAATTTTTCTGACCTACATCACAATAGGTGGTCTGTGCCTGTTTTATAACTTTATAGGTATGGAAAAATAGCATACATGCTCTTTTGTTTTTCATCAACATTGTGTGTATCAGTAGTTCATGCGTTTTCCTTGCTGTGTAGTGTTCCATTGTATCAATATATCATAGCTCTTTTATTCTATTGCTAGATATTAGAATTGTATCCAGTTGGGGGCTATTAGGAATGAAACCACTCTAAAAGTTGAAACTCATAACTTAGTAGACACATACATTCATTGTTCGGAATATTGCAAGGAATAGAATATTTGGGTCATATATTTTTAACTTTACTATGTACTCTCAAATGAAGCACTCGTATCAATTTGTACTTCCACCAGCAATATATGAATTTAATTATTTTACATATTTGTCAGCACATGGGATTGCCTGGAAGTTTAATGTTAGCAAATTTGGTGAGTGTTTAATGGTACATAGTTGCTACTTTACTCCCATTTCTCTGATGAATAATGGTATAAAGTACAATTTTCATGTTTGGTAATGTGAATATTTTAAGTGCCTTTTCAAGTCTCTTAACAATTTTTTTTCTGTCTGATTGTCTTTTCCTTAATACTTTGTAGATCTCTGTATTTTCAAGACATCTGCATTCCTTTTAGATAATTATATGTATTGCAGACATCTTCTCTAAGCTGTACCTTGCCTTTTTACTCTTTTATAGTATTTTTGGATGAGAGAAATTTATAATTTTCCAAAACTCCAGTTAATATTTCTCTTATGAGTTCTTCTTTTTGTGTACTCTCCTTTAAAAATCTAAAATGCCTATCTAAAATCATGAAGATGGTTTCCTGTTCTTTCTCTAAAAGCTTTATTTTTAAAAAACTTTTCCATATTTAGGCCTTTATTCCATCATAAGTTGAGAAATGGTTAACCTTATGGCACTGGGTAGGATAGCCAATACAAGGTAGAACAGAAGTAGTGGCAGTGGAAATCAGAAAATTTTTAAAAAATTTAAAGAGAAGGGAATGTAGCTGATATTTGGTCTACTAAATATGGTCATAATTTTTTTAATAGGCTGATCATTTATTTAGTAAGTAATAACAGGTAGTAAATATTGTAACTTTTTCAGAATAGAACTACGTGCTGTTTAATGTTTATAATTGCATGCATAGTTGTATATTTCAAAAGGTGCCTTATGAACTCCCAGTAAAGCCTCTTATTTGCATAGGACGATTCTACGCTATGCATCCGCATATGGAAAAGCAGCAGAGGTGGTTCTCCTGGTGCAGAGGAAATAACATCAACCTCTGACAGTGATGGCAACACACCATTGATGAAGGTAGATGTAGCTTAAGGTTTCTGCAGGAAATGAATTTCGTTGAAATGTTTAGAAGAAAAATTGATTAGTGCCATTTAGATATAACTAATTAGTTAAATGTGAAATATTTTTCTTAGATTCCCCAAATTTACAATCTGTTCTTGATATAAAACCAACAGGTCCTGCAATATCAGGAAGAGGAATCTGTAGTTATTCTTCTAGAAAATGGTGCGACAAATGTTTACAACCATAAGGGTGAAACTCCTCTCCACTGTGCTATCTTTGTAAGAATACATCTGTAGCAACAAAACTGCTTTCCATTAATGCAGATACTGAAGCCAAAACCAAGGTATACATCAAGTCATTTGTTCCAAAATATTTGGAATGTTTTTCTCTTCTTTTTTTTTCTTTCTCTTTTTCTGTAGAATGGCATTTTATTTAACAGATAGTATGGAGTTTATATGTATCCATTACCAGTGCCTTGAAAATCAAACTACTTCAAAAATCAGCAGCAATTTCTGGGAGTGGTGGTGTCGTGTGGCCTGAGGGGCCAGCCAAGGCAGGAACTTCTGCAAGAGCGCTGCGCTGGGAACCTTGAAGGTTATACTTTAAATCCTCCAGGCTACTGCTCAAGCAGAGTGGCGACCAGCACAGAGGGTGCCTGCTGGCGTTGGGGGCTGTGACAGCGGTGGCGAGCACGAGGCCCCCAGTTTAGCCTCCTCACCTTCTTGGTCCTGGGGCCTCCTGCAATTAGACACACTTTTGTCAGGAAAGAGGAGTGCCCTACTGCCCACTAGAGTCTCCTGCTGGGGGGACATGGCTTCCATGAAGAAAATCTGCAAGCAAATCCAGCCTAGGAGGATGTTAGTTGGTCACATCCTAGGAGGATGTTAATTGGTCACATCCGCTACTAGAGGGGTGATGGTGTGTGTCCTATGGTCGCAATTTTAAATGAAATTGTGTCAAGTTCAGTTCTGTACTGCAGAATGCTTATCTAGAAAGATGAAACCTGAAGACTGTGCTTTCAAGGAACATACCCAAAGCTCACAAAGTCCCAAATATTTTATGTGCCTTCTCTTAAAAGTCCAGGTGCCTGTATAGTTATTCCAATCACTTCTTTGATAAGTTAATGGGGAGAGGAGCAATATGAAATAAATTTGGTCATAGTAATATTTGGGTCACCATTGGTGCCTGGCTGTAGTGCCCTGAAAATGGTGTCACACTTAGAAGTGTAGTGTTGGGAGTTAGACAATATTACTTTGACTGACATGAATATTAGATAAATCAGGAACTAGTTTAGATAGTTTCAATCTTACACCTCATTGGGAATCACAGGATTGAGTCCTGAGTTGACATGGGGTAGTGGGTAGTGAAGGGTTTTGCTCCTGTCTTGGACAGCATTAAGTGAGGTAAGAGCTTCATGGAACCTTGGAGTTTTGGAAGTTACTTATCAATTTATAAATTCATTTATTCATTCAGTAGATACACATTTCATACAATTTATAATGTATTCTGAATTCTGCCAACTCAAGGAGCTTAAGGTTTATTTTGAGGATATGAAGCACATACATAAAATATCCAATACTTTAAGAAAAAGTGATAAATTTTTGCTACTTACATTTTAATCCCTTAGACTGGGTTCCTTGAAGGTAAGAACATGAATTATTTTAGAACTAATGACCGAATCCCTCCTAAAGTGGAAATAATTTGTTTCCTAATGCCTACCTCATTTTTTTAAAACTCTTCTGAATATATTTAAGACCTCGTATGTCAGGAAATAACCTAGGGACTGAGGATACAGATAAAAACAAAAAGTATTCTGAGGTTACATAGCTTTTCTTGGAGAAGGAGATACTGTATTGGTCTTCAAGAATGAAAAATAATTATTAACCTATGTACATGTATTATGGTACTACCGGGGTGACTCTGTACCATGTTCAGCTAGAGGAAGGTGAAATTGTGCTCCATTTGTGTACAATGTGTCCAAGTGCATTCTACTGTCATGTGTAACTAATTAGAACAAATTTAAAAAAAAGGTTTTGAACACTCAGTGGTTAAACAGAAGAATATTCTAGATAGGAAAATCAATGGGAAAAAGATGTGAAAGCAAGACATTTTAGGGCAGAATGGGTAGCAGTTAATAGTTCAGACTACCTAGAAAACTGAATGAATAAAAGGGAATATGAAATGTTGGAGCCATGATAAACAGCTCTCTATTTTTCTAGACTGTATGAGAAAACAGTGGCTAAAGATAGAGTTAGATAGACATGCAGATCAGTAAAAGACTCAAGGGGCCTGAGCCCAACCCCAGAATTGGCCAGATTGGTCTACCCTTTCATGGACCAAGGCAGCCATACCCTTGGCAAGAATAAGCCTCTGTTCTATTTTCAATATAAAATGATTCATGAGTAAGTTCTCTTCTTAAGAGGAAAAAGTTAGAATTTTCTCCCCAAATACATTAATCAGGTAAGTCACTTCACTTTCCCACCACAGGAAAAGCATTCTGGTGAAGTAGGTCAAAATTAGACTAATTGAAAGCTCTCTCAGAAGAAAGCAGGAGAAGGAAGTAGTATTTCTCATTAATACTCCTTAGTTCTTTCCTTTCTTCTTTTAATCCGTTGAACTTAATCATTATACATATGCTCAAAAAGGGAAAGAGCCTCACTCAGAAGAAATCAACAGTTTCTTAGGACAGTCTTGTTTGCAGCTTTTGGATGCTCTTATCCTCATATTGACCACTGTGTCCTCCTGGACTCTTGGTGAGCAGACTATCTTTGTCCCAAGAATGGAAAATGAATTGGAATGTTAACTATCTAATGCTGATATGCCCAAGTCTAACATATGCAAGAATGAAAAAGCATTCCCTACTCTATTTCTCATCCACATTAATCTAGCCATCATATCCAACACAGCTTATTAAAGGTCTGCAATGAGCCTGCATGACAATGTTAAGATATTCCTACAATATAGTTCAGAAAGACTCCATTTATAAAACACCAGAATCATGGAATTTCCCCAAATCTGAATGAAAAAGGCCAATAGTAAATTATCAGGTCCTTGTGAACTAAAGATCTTTTTTCTCCTGGCCTAAACCACAGGAATTTCTGATACCTAGGAAGATGCAATTTCTTGAACATCTCTATTCTAAGGAAGGTTTCCTTCGTTAGAGGTGATGTGGTTTCTTCAGGACTCTTGAAGTTGTGCTGACGTCAAACATCCCAGGAGATTCACCTTTTAAGAAATGAGTTTATCAGATTTATGTGATTAGTTCATGCATATTGGTTATATGCATGAAATTTAGAAGAAATTCTCTAGATGCAATCATCCCAGTTGGAATTATTATCTCAGAACCCAGTGCTAATGCTGAGTCCTTCACAAGACTATAGGGCAACTCAGTAGTGCAAGAAGAAGGAAAAAAGTGTGTGGTGGAAGAAATTCCTCATTAAAAAACTCCTAGCAAATTATCACAATCATTTTAGATTTTTTGGAGAATTAATTAAGTGCTCTTTCATCTTCCTTAAGTATTTCCCACATTAAAATATTATACCTGTTAGATTGATTTACCTGAGGAGAGAGGGTTAGTTTTAATGTGGGAAAGCCTGATTTATGGCCAACTGTCTGCACAGACCTGGTTAAATTATTGGCTTAGAATCATCCATTTTAATTAGGTATAAAAGCAACCCGAGATTTGATGGTTACAAGTAAAAATAAGTTTAGAACAAAATGAAATGGGATGATTATTAGGATTTGGAAAGGAGGTGTACCCCGAAAAACTCATGTGTTTGTCACTGCAGGAATATTCAAAGGTGAAATGATCATGTTGAGAGCTGCAACCTTACCAGTGGCTCAGTCCACTTGTTGGACTGATAACTTCAGTGGACTACTGAGTGGTAACTGTAGGCAGGTGAGGTGTGCTGGAGGAAGTAGGCTGCTGGGGGTGGCCTTGGGCTCTATCTTGTCTCTGGTTCCTCTTTCTCTTTCTGCTTCCTGGCTACCATAAGCTGAGCAGTTTTTCTTTACCATGCATTTCCTGCCTTGTTTCCGTTTCATCTTGGGCCCAGAGCAATGGAATCAGCTGATCATGAGCTTAACACCTGAAACCATGAGCAAAAATTAACTTTTCCTCTTTTAAGTTGTTCTTGTCAGATATTTTAGTCACTGCAATGAAAACGGGACTAACACAACAATCACTTCTACATGAATGTGGCATCTCCTCCCTTCCTCTCTGCTGATCCTCTCTGGGGCTGCCCATTATAGGTTATGATCAGGGAGAAGAATAATGTAAAGTCATATTCTATAATATAAGTGGATGAATTAATTCATTCACTTAATCCAGAGATATTTACATACATCCTATTGATTAGATGCTATTCTAGACATCAGGGATGCATCAGTGATCAAAACAAAACTCCCTTACATTCAACAGAAAAAGACAAACTGATAGTCTGTCAAAGAGTGATCAGTGGTATGGAGAGAAGAAAGGGGATAGGGGATAGAAAGTGTTGGGTAGATCAGGTACTTGCCTCACTACTTGAGAGCCCTATGGAAATAACACAGGAGATAAGGAATGATATGGGAGTCCTGAGCCTCATTACATGAGGGAAACAGGGATAAATGGAATAAATAAGACAAGTCCTCATGATCCCAAGGCAAGTAGTTGTGGGAGGCTGTGAATGCTGGGTGTCTTGATAAAATTGTGGGATTTTCTCTTCATACCTTAAATGAGGTACAGGCCTTCAGAAGGTGTTCTTTGGTTCCTCAGGAAACAGTAGATTGTTTAGAATTGGTTCTTTGTTGCAAAAGCCAACTAGCAAAACCTTGTCTTATGTTGCTTTTAAGTCACTGGAATTGAAAAGAAAGTAGAATGAACATAGAACAGCATATTCCCAGGAGCTCCAGTGGCGCAATCGGCTAGCCCGCGGTACTTATAAGAACAGCATATTCCCATTTAGGCACCAAGGGGACATATCCTTCTAGAAGTTTCTCCTTGTAGTTTATCATCAACTTATCAGCATTAGTTTGAGAGAGACACTAAGAAGTATTTCCACCTTTTTATCTTGTTTTTTGGCAGGGTTCCTCCTCAGCAGACAAAACTGAATAATAAATTTGAGATAATAGGCACACTTCTGATGATTTCACCATTGTTGCCATTGTTCTGAGAGACAGAAAATAAAACTTTTCTCCTGGAATCTAAATTTCAGCATCTAAAGTTTTATAGTGCAAAGTTTCTGTGATTGCATTCATACATGGAAAATATTTTTGGTTCTGTTTCTTGGGTAAATGTTTAGAAATAGTAAATAGATGGGCATGTACAGAGAGGAATTGTTTTTTCCTAGTAACTATTTTAAAATTTTTATTGATGCATTATAATTAAACATAGCAGTGGACTTCATTGTGATATATTTATACCTGCATGTAACATGATTTGGTTCACTTCATTCTCTAGCCTCTGCCCTACTCCATCCCCTTAACCTCATTCCTATACTTTACTGGTTTCCCCCTTTTTTTTAATTGCTGTCCCTCCCCCTGCCTTTTTCTTTCTAGTTGCCATGTATGAGAGAAAGCATATGGCCCTTGATTTTCTGACTTGGACTTAACTTCACTTAACACAATATTCCATAGTTCCATCTATTTTCATGGAAATGATATAATTTTGTTGTTGTTCTTCACGCGCGCGTGTGTGTGTGTGTGTGTGTGTATCAGGGGTTGAACTCAGGGGCACTCAACCAGTGAGCCACATCCCCAGACCTATTTTGTATTTTATTTAGAGACAGGATCTCACTGAGTTGTTTACCACTTTGCCATTGCTGAAGCTGGCTTTGAACTTGTGATCCTCCTGCCTCAGCCTCCTGATCTGCTGTGATAACAGGCGGGTGCCACAGCCCCTGGCAAGGTTAGTTTTTAACAGTTGGCTTCCGGACATTTTTCCCAATCTGTGTCATGCTTTCAACCTGTGTATTTGCCTGAAGGTGATAAGGGACAATGATAGCAAATTTGAGACTCCTGTTAAATCATCACTGACCCAATAGGACTTATGGATTACCTAAATGGGTGCCAGAAACTTTACTGGAATCCTGTACATATTAACTTTAGTAACAACTATGATTATATCCATTTTCAAAATAAAATAGAAGCATATAATTAAGCACATTTTCAAAGGTCACCCAGTTAAAAAGTAAAGGAGCCAGAATATTTAGACAGGTGGTGTAGCTACAGGTCTCAATTCCTAATTGCCATAGTGTATGACTTCTTGATGAAAATT
Source organism: Glaucomys volans (assembly GCA_020662805.1). Lineage (NCBI taxonomy): Eukaryota > Metazoa > Chordata > Mammalia > Rodentia > Sciuridae > Glaucomys > Glaucomys volans. Next base: position 200,943 of record JAJEJO010005156.1, on the reverse strand, counting down.
CAGAATCAGTGGTAGAAGTAATAATATTTTTCAATATATGAATTGGTAGTGTAGTTGAGGACAGAAAATTTTCCAAATTTCACTTGACTGTATAGAGGAATAGTTTTTTTGATTAGCAAAACTACTTTTTTTTTGGTTTACTGTGATATCCTTAGACAGTTCCGATCATTTAAATAGTCTTTTTCACATATTGACAGTTTGATAAAATATTTGTAATCTGTCTTATTTATTCTCTTGCTTTTTCAAGGTAACTGGGGATCTGGGGGAAGGAAATAATTTAAGAAACCCTGTCATTGACTTACTCCTCTTCTGATAAAGAAAGATGAAAGAGATTTTACCCTCACCCTAAAGTTCTGCAAAAATCTGGATAAACTACATAATTGTCATTTCAAAAACTATTAGAGAAGAAATGCCCAAAGTAATTTAAATAAATTGAACTCCAGAAAGTGACAAACCTTTCATAAGAGAGAAGTGATGCATGGTGACTCTAGATCCTGACCAACACAGAGGGAGGAGAAGGAAGAGGTATCGCCATACCCACGATAAGCTATTCTAAACTAATTTTAACAGCATTTGAACAGCTGTGTGTGGGTTGGTGTAACAGATTAGGATCCATAAAAGCCCCAGATTCAGACTGAGACTGAACTGCTTCCCCCTCCACCCCTACTCTTCCAGACTGGTCTTCACTATGTACAGCAAATAGCTCCTCAAAAGTGGGGACCGGGGAAGAGTTGAAAAGAGTACCCTGAGGTAGTTCAGGAGTTCATTGAGTCTGCAGAATGAATATGGAGAAAGCAACATCTGTGTGCATCATAGACAAACTGCTGGAAATTAAAAATACAATACAGATCTTGAAAGCAGCTATAGAGGGGGAACGATCACAGCTAACTTCTGAATAGAAACAATGGAAGAAAAAGAAGATCCATCTTCTATGTCCTGGAACACAAAACCCTGCAACCTAGAATATTATACATAGTGAGGATTATGTTCAAGTATGAGAGAGGATTCAAAGATAGGTTAAAGCCGAGACATTCATTTCCAGCAGACCTGCTCTATAAGAGGTATGAAAGAAATAGTTCTGACTGATGGGAAATGACATTTTATGGACTAGATGGAATCCCAGATCTGTAGGAAGGAGTAAAGGATACCAGAGAAGGTAAATACCTAGGTAATATAAAGGAAATGTTTTAATAACTGCATCTCACATACATATATCAATTTATTTTAAAAACTATTTAAACAAAAAAGTGAAACAATATATTGTGTTCATAACAGAAGTAAAAGAAGTCAAGAAAAGCTCAAGGAGAGGGTAAATGGAATTACACTCTTGAAAGATCTCACATTATCTATAAAATTATATTTGAAGACAAATTGTGTAATTTAAATACATTGCAATATACAGAACTAATTTGTGAAATGCAATGAAAACAGTGCTTAGAGGGCAATTTGTAACATGTTCATATTGGAAAATTAAAGACTAAAATCAACATCCTGAGCTCCTACCTTGAGAAATTAAAAATAAGGTGAAAACTAAAACCAAATTAAGTTGAAGAAATGAGATAAAAGAGCAGAAAATCAATGAAATAAAAAATCAACAGGTAGTAGAAATTATCTGCAAATAGTTGAATATTTGAAAATTTAAAAAAAATTGATAAACCTCTCAAAAGTTTGAGAACAGAGGGGAGAGAAAAACCAAATTACTGAAATCTAGAATGAAAAGAGGCCAGGTGTGGTGGCACATGCCTTTAATCCCAGTGGCTTGGGAGGCTGAGGCAGGAGGATCAGAAGTTCAAAACCAGCCTCAGCAATTTAGCAAGGCCCCAAGCTACTCAGTGAGACCCTGTCGCTAAATAAAATACAAAATAGGGCTGGAGATGTGGCTCACTAGTTGAGTGCCCCTCAGTTCAATCCTTGATATCACGCCCCTATGAGGGATGGGGGAGAAAAAGAGACATTACTACAGATCATACTAACAAGGAAAAAAGGGAATATTTTGAACAATTTTTATGAATAACTTTGAAAATGTAGATAAATAGGATAAATTTCTAAAAATTGACTTACCAGACTGTCAAAAGAAGAAATAGAAAAAAAATATTCTTGTATTATTGAAGAATGGTTATTACATATTCAATTTCTTTAAGAAAAACCCAGTCTCAGAAGACTTGGAATTATATCAGACTATAAATGAAAAAATATGTTAATGAGAAGATAGAATAGAAAGGAGCAGTTCCTAACTCATGTTTTATTTTTAAATCTTTTATTATAATCACATTAACTGTACAGATTTATTTCTCCCTGGCAATTCCATACATGAGTATATTGTTTTGCTCAAATCTACCCTTAATATCCTGTCTTACCACTCCCTCTTTGCCCCTTCTTGATAGTCCTGTCCCCCTTCAATTTTAGATCCTCTTCTACTTTCAGGTCTTTTTCTTTTTCAGTTCTTTATGTGAGACAAAATATGCAATGTGTTTGTGTCTGGCTTATTTTACTTAACATGATGATTTCCAGTTCTATCCAAATGGATTATATTATTTGTTATGGCTGAATAATACTCCAGTGTGTGCTTGTGTGTGAGCACAGTGTATTTTTATGAATAAATATTCTTTATTGACTCAATTGTTGATGTATACCTGGGCTGATTTTGTGTCTTGGCAATTGTGAATATTGCTGCAGTAAACATGGGTATGCAGATATCTCCTTCAGGTATCTACTGAGGAGTGATAAAGCTGTATGATAGGTGTTTCAGTCAGCTTTCTTTTTTTTGCTGCTGTGATTAAAGGACCCCACCAGAATAACTGTAGAGGGGAAAACATTTATTTGAGGGCTCGTGGTTTTAAAGGTCTCAATCCACAGACAGCTGGCTCCATTCCTCAGGACTCCAGATGAGGCAAAACAACATGGCAGAAGAATTTGGCGGAGGGAAGCAGCTTGCATGATGGTCAGGAAGCAGAGACTCCACTCTCCAGATACAAAATGTATACCTCATAGTCATGCCTCCAATGAACCACTTCCTCCAGCCATACCCTACCTGCCTCCAGTTACCACTCAATTAATCCCATCAGGGATCAATCCACTGATTATGTTAAAACTATGATCCAGTCATTTCTCCTTCAAACCTTCTTGCATTGCCTTACACATGATCTTTTGGGGGATATCACATCTAAACCATATCAATATGATAGCTCTATTTTCAGTTTTTTAAAGGAAACTCCATACTGTATTTTATGGTGACTGTACTAATTGACATTTCCTTCAACAGCTTAAGAGTTCCTCTTATTCCACATCCTCACCAGCATTCACTAATTTTTTTTTTAATAATAGCCGTTATGACCCTGAATGAAATATTTGGTATTCCCTGGTGAGATGGAATCTCTATATAGTTGTGCTTTGTGTTTCCCTGATGGCTAAAGATTCTGAGCATTTTTTCATATGTGTGTTATCTATTTGTACTTCTTTTGACTAGTGTCTGTTCAGATGTTCAGCCTATTTATTGATTAGGCTATTAAGTTTTTTGAGTTCTTTATGTATTCTGAATATTCTCAGTTTGAATGGCTGGCACAGATTTTTTTCCCATTCTGTGGGTTATCTCTTTACTGTGTTGATTGTTTTCTTTGCTCTGCAGCTTTTTAATTTGATGTAATTCCCTTTAGAAATTCTTGCTTTTATTTCCTGAACCGTTGGAGTGCTATTCAGGAAATCTTTGCCTGTGCCAATACCTTGAAGTGTTTCCCCTATGTTTTCCTCTAGTAGTTTCCTGTGTTTAAGGGCTTATATTAAGGTCTTTGATTCAGTTGATTAAATTATTATTTTTTTATTTTTGGGTGTCTAGTTTTGAATTTCTACTAGCACCATTTGTTGAAGAGGTTGAATTTCCTCCAACATTTTTTTTTGATACCTTTGTGAAGAATCAGATGGTTGGAGATGCATGGGTTTTATTTCTGGGTCCTCTCTTCTATTTTATTTCTTTTCGTGTGTTTTATTCCAATACCATGCTGTTTTTTTATTATGGACATTTAAAAATTCAGGTATTGTGATACCTCTGGCATTTCTCTTGTTGTTCAAGATTTATTTGGTTACTTGGAGTCTTTTGAGCTGCCAGATGAATTCTGGAATTTTTTCTAGTTATATGAAGACTCTCATTGGTATTTTGATGGGGATTGCATTGAACCTATAGGTCATTAATGGTACTTTGGCCATTTTTTTTTTTTTGTTTTTTTTTTTTTTTTTTTTTTTATTTTTTTATTTTTATTTTTTTTTCTTTTATTTACTTATTGATTCATTGAACACAAATGGAGTACAGCTATTGTTTCACTGGTTGTACACAAAGTAGAGTCACACCATCTGTGCATTCATGCATGTACACAGGGCAATGGTATCTGTCACACATTGTTATTAATTTTACCCCCCACCCACCCCCACCCCTCCCTTCCCTCTATGCTAGCTATCTTTCCTCCATTCTTGCCATCTTTCCCCCCCACATTATGCATCATCATAATCTTCTAATCCAAAAGATGGGAGACTGTTCTGTCTTTTAGTCCCTTTTTCAATTTATTTCTTCAATATTTTATATTTTTATTGTAGATGTCTTTCACCTCCTCAGTTAGGTTTATTCCTATGTATTTTAATTTTTTTTGAGGCTTTTGCAAGTGGGATTCCCCCTCCTCCCAATTTCTTAGTTCATTTTTGATATATAGAAAAGCTAATATTATTTGCACATTGATTTTTTTTTTTAATCTTGTTACTTTGCTGAATTTGTTTATCAGTCCTTCTTGCCTTTTGGTGTAGCTTTAGGGTGTTTTAAGTATAGGATCATATCATCTGCAAACAGGGATAACCTGACTTCCTTTTTCCCCCACATATCTGTTTTATATATATCTCCTGATTGCTCTAAAATTTCAAGCAGTATATATATTTTTTTCCTTTTCATTTCTTTTTTTTAATTTTTTTTTATTGATTCATTGAACACAAATGGAGTACAGCTATTGTTTCACTGGTTGTACACAAAGTAGAGTCACACCATCTGTGCGTTCATGCATGTACACAGGGCAATGGTATCTGTCACACGTTCTGTTATTTTTTTACCCCCC